>JADMLL010000004.1:7332789-7787455 GCA_016920875.1 Columbicola columbae
AAATGAATTCTCCTCACAAGTGTGCAATACTTTTGAAACTGATTCTCCTCACAGTGTGCAATACTTTTGAAATGAATTCTCCTCACAAGTGTGCAATACTTTTGAAATGAATTCTCCTCACCAGTGTGCAATACTTTTGAAATGATTCTCTCCACCAGTGTGCAATACTTTTGAAATGAATTCTCCTCACAAGTGTGCAATACTTTTGAAATGATTCTCCTCACCAGTGTGCAATACTTTTGAAACTGATTCTCCCCACCAGTGTGCATCACTTTTGAACTTATTTTTTTTACAAATGTGCATTACTTTTGAAACATGTGAGAAAAGGTGAAGAAGGTAAACGAAAACTTTCTTTCTCTTCAAAAATTTGACGCGGCGTAACATCCAAAAGTAACATTACTAACAACAACCGCCAATGTTATTCCGAGTCAGAGTACTCAATAACATCCTTAACCCGCCTCCCTCTTCTTACGCGTTCCCTTCTATTCCCGTTACTATCTCTAAAATTATACTCCAACGCGTAAAACGAGACCCGATTCCATTTCTATTACACTAACCAATTCCCATTCTATTTTTTATAAATAATGCACACGCGTCTCTGTGCGTCGGTGATAGTTTTATTTAAAATCGATCCATTTCCAACTCGATTCGGAATATATATCTTTGGGAAGCGAGTGAGAGTGAGAGAGAGAGAGAGGCCCAATATTTATCCAGAGGTATTTTAAATCCCTTTCAGTCTTCATTTGAATAAAAATTCGATCAATCGATTTCTCCGTAATTCCATTATTAATTCAGTTTACCTTTCTATCTTTACCTTTTATCCCCGAATCTGTTAAAATAAGTGCACATGGCTGAGAGAGGAAATTGAATTATCTTTTTTTTATCTCTTTTTTCTCTACCTCTCCTCCCATCTCTCTCTCTCATCTCTTTCTTTTTGTTAAAAATCTGTCTTTTTTTCGGGAGCCCAATTAGACGGATTGTTCGCTAAAGAAAACAAGATAATTAATTTATTTTTATTTTTTACCTGTATGATGGTGAGTCTTGTCATGTGCCAACCATAAGCGTTTCAAACACGGCAAATTCTAAACCCTTTTTTGAATATAAATGTGGTCATTCAAGCTTTTTTTTTTTGTAATTCTGAGCATGGAGATTTTTCAGGTGTGAATTTAGCCATTCTATTCCTCGTCACGCCAATGTTCAATTTGTTCTTTCAGTGCCGGAGAAAGAACATCCGGAAAAATTTTGCTTGGCCCTTAAACGAAGGTAATAAACCGCGTTTCAGTTATCCTCCATCTTTATATCACTTCTGTTTACTATCCTATATTACTGTCCCAAAATTAACGTTAGATTTGAATTTCCCGCCATTTTTTTTTAGTAAATTGGCAACACTTTAAAGTTTTGGTACTGGAACTGCCGCCCATTAAGCTCTGTTGAGTGAGAATTTGTGAAAGGTCGATTGCTCACTGTTAAGTCTGAATTCTAGAGCAGGGATGGCAAACCTGGCACGCGTGCCACGTTTGAAAATTTTGATGGCACGTACAAAAAACAAAATTTTATTAAAATATTATTTTTAATAGGTTCTTTTCTGATAGAAATTAATTAAAAATTATTTGTGCCACGTGACATATTTAAAAACAAAATTTTAATGACTCTGTGGCACGGACATCAAAAAAGGTTCGCCATCCCTGTTCTAGAGCATAGTGCCCCACCAGTACGAACATGTTCGGGCCTGTCGAAACTGGTAATATTGGTAACATATCTTTATGAGGCAGTATACAGAAAATACATACAGAAACAGACTAACAGATGTACATACAGGCGATAACCTAAGGGTTATAACTGTATGCGTCGAAAGCCGGACTTGTAAAACCTTTTTTTGGGTAGTTCGTGTGACCCAGTCGCAATGGCCACAATGGAAATTTGGCCAAAATTTGAGTACCAAGGCTTTAAAGAAAACAATTTGACAGTTGAGAGTTTAAGGTTGGTAAAAATGGAGGAATATACGACACAACAACGTATTTTCAGTATCTAAAAATGCTCGACGGTTTATGTGAATACCTTATTTCATAAATACTGCACACTGGGATTCTGTTATGATAAGGGTTTTCGGTTTAAATTGTGCAATACTAATGTAAGTGTGCATTATTTTTGAAATGAAATCTTGAAAATCTGAATTATTTACGAAACAAACTCCTAAAATAAGTTTCCAGTATTTATGACAGGGGTCGGTAACCTGCGGTCCTTTGTAATTTTTTATACGGCCCTCCAAAGCACCAATATAATTGTATTTATATTATTACATAAATAATTGGAATTTTATTTTATTTTAATAATATTTATACTTAAACTTTATATATATAGCGCAATTTAAGTAACCTTTGAATGTGCGGCCCGCATTACAAATTTTATTTAAAAAATAGCCCTCCGTCCGAAAAAGGTGTTCGATCCCTAATTTATGAAACTGTGCATTATTTATGAAATCCAAATTATTTATAAAACAGGGCCAAACACAAAACTCTCAATAATATACGAAAATACTATTTACGAATAAATTGACGGACTCGGTGGTTTTGAAAAATGTGCATTACTTTTGAAGGAAGACCAATGACAGAACGACGTCAGTGGTATTCGTCTTCAAAGCGTGCACGCGTCATTTTCGTAAAATGACTTCTTCACGAAAGTGGCCTTTACTTATATTATAAAAAAAAAAAGCGGAGGCCCTCGTAAAAGAAAAAAGTGTGCAATAACAAGTGACATAACAAAATAAAATGTGAAACATTCAAACGGGACAGACTTTTATTACTTTAACCTTTGGGACTGTATGAATTAAATTTTGAAAAGAAAAAGAGACAGAAAATTGGAGCAACAGCAATGATAATGACAAACGAAATCCACTCCTCCGAATTCCTCTGCTCGTTTCAATTTTATCTAAACAAATATTCGTTGAGTCTTCCTCCAAAAACCACCCTTCCCACCCCCAACCCTTTGACCTTCCATATTATCAGATACAAGCCCAAAAATTTTTTTTTCTGTATAAGTATAGAAATAAATAAATAAAGTTCAATTTTGAGAATTGGAACTCCGATAATTTTGTCTGTATGGAGAGCTTAACAAACGCGATATTCATAATCCGAGATGCTGGAATATTCTTAGACTGATCGACTGGAAAGATGGAAAGACGGGGGTTGGGGTTGGGGGGGTGTAAAGCGAACGTGGAAATATTTCCGTTCGCTTCTTTCCATCTGTTGAATTGACGGTAATCATGTCGCCTTATTTAAATTCGATATAACCGTAATTCCATTTCGCCAGTGTCAAAATTAATTTTTGCGTCTCCTCCCGCTTTCCAAACAGACAAACTCAAAAAAGAGCGAAGTTTGTAGTAGACAAAAGCTACAATTCAAACAGAGTCACATACAAACAATCCAAACCCACATAGGTGAAGACAACAATAACGATACAATATGGCGGAAGTTGAAATAAATAAAAAAACAGATTTTCAAGATGGCGCTGGAAACAAAACGCCAACGTCATCTCTGACTCTACTAAGATGACGTTTTCTCGGCACCAAAAAGAGAAACAGAAACAGAGGAGCAGAGAGTAATTTGTGGCTTTTATTTTTCTCTTTTTGTCATGGAAATTAATTAAAAAAAAAGTTTCAAATTGATTACAGAAAAATAAAGAAAAACGTGGCGCATATCCAATCACCCTGTTTGACGTCACGGGTAATTAAGTATCGCAAACGACTGTCAATTAAAATTAATATGAAAACACGTAAATAAATGGGATATAGGGGGTTAGGGAGGGGGCAGTGGGGCCCCGGAGGAGGGTGTTGCGTTTGTACGGAATATAAATAAACAATTATTAAAGGCCCAGAGATCGATATTTTCCTTTTTGCCCTCACGCAATCACTCCCTTAAGGAACATCCACGGTACAGCGAAGAAGGTTCTTCTCGTATTTCCACGACTCTCTCTCTCCTATTTATAATTTCACTTGATAATATATATTAAAATTATAACCACCTCGATAATATAACCCGACACAATAATTAATAATAAATCGGTGAATGGGAATCCTGTCTGTGGGAAACGTGGCGGAAAATTTTTACGTGTTCACTGACTCCTGATTGTTAATAAATCATTTTAGTATGATAGCGAAATCTGATTCTGACTTGATCAAACAAAAATTTTTGTATAATAAATTGTTATTTAACGGGATTATATTGTTTAGTGATCGACAAGCAGATCATTTAGTGAGCAAAATCCTCCACTAAGTACTAATGGTATTATCCGTGAATGTGGATATTTGCTAGATAATCTGAAGAACAACTCGTTTTCTCTGTTAATGTGTGAAATCAGGAATTTTATAATATATTCGTGGATATTGATTAGATATTCATCTTTTCTCTCCTGGACAGGGGTGAGAGACAGGTCATAGAGAGCGGTGGTAATCAAGATTGTTTCAAAATGATCGGTTGGTTTAATTATTTCAAAAGTATTGCACACTTGTATTGAGAATTCATCTTGAGTAATATACACTAGTAGAGAGAATTCATTTTGTAAGAGTATTCATCTTTATAAACTATTATTTTCATAAATATTGCACACTTTTAGCAACACCTCATTTCAAAATATTGCACACATTTAGCAGTGTCTCATTTCAAAATTATTGCACTTTTATTGAAAATTCGTTTCAAAAATATTACACATTTAGCAGTGCCTCATTTCAAAATTATTGCACACACTAAGCAATGCTTCATTTCAAAATTACTGCACACTTTTGTCAAAAATTCGTTTCAAAAATATTACAAACATTTAGCAGTGCCTCATTTCAAAAATACTGCACACTTTTATTGAAAATTCATTTCAAAATATTGCACACTTCTTTCGAAAATCCATTTCTAAAATATTGCACACATTTATATAAACACCTCATTTCATAAATACTGCACAGTTTTATCCAGAAATCACCTCAAAGATAGAACCCATTTTCGCGAAGGATAAAACCGGAGAGCAGATAGCAGGACCGAAAATGAAGT
The DNA here is from genome assembly GCA_016920875.1 of Columbicola columbae. Lineage (NCBI taxonomy): Eukaryota > Metazoa > Arthropoda > Insecta > Psocodea > Philopteridae > Columbicola > Columbicola columbae. The sequence continues at coordinate 7,337,826 of JADMLL010000004.1, forward strand.
TTCTTCATAAATTTTTACTTACAAGACGAAATTCTTGTCATTTTCTCAATTTTATAAATTGTAGGACGCTAGTGTTTACAAGCCCGCATAACAAAACCAGAAAACAACTCAAAACCTCAACAAAAAGTGGTCACAGACCAGTAGTCAGAAAGACCACCACCATAAAAAATACATCACAGAACGACCCTTTCGAACTTCCAAAAATGCGACAAAAGAAGAGCAACAAAATGGCGGTCATTTAGTGTTATCCTCCACACAAACCAACATCAAAAGGGTTGTACGAAATAATTATCAATCCATCAAAAAATGTAAAATTTTAAAATTACAAGCTGTCGTGATATATTTCATTTCCGGTTAGTCCAATGAAGTTTACCTCGTTTTGGAAAAAAAATTCTTTTTACAGGGTGTCTCAAAATCAATGCAACAATTAACTGCAAAAAATGGCGACAAATTCAAATCTTTTGTGAATTATGGAACACCCTATCTCCTTGGTGTCTCAAGCTTTTTCCTTCCCCGGGCCAAATTTACATTGTGACCATTGCGACTGAGCCATAGGAGTTAACCTAAAGAAAAGTCCGGTTGTCACCGCCTACAGTCCACCCTCAGGGCATCATCTGTATGTACATCTGTCGGTCTGTTTCTGTATATGTTGAGGTAAGCAATATTAGCAGTTTCTGAGCACAGACCCGATCATTCGTACTGGTCAGTCACTATAGTTCAGACTTAACAATGACCAATCGACCTTTCACGAATTTTCACTCAGTCGGTTTCCACTGGGCCACTGAGTAAAGCTTGATGGGCCGCATATGACCCACAATTTGAGTACCAAAGCCCTATACAATATCTTAAAACAAAATAATAATAATATCGTCTTGTTTAATTAAACTGAAAAATACTTATATCTAATTTATATTTAGTATTTATTAATTAATTATATTTAATAGTATTTATATTTATACTTATATTAAGTATTTATTTATATTTGGTATTATTTATAATTATAATTAACTTATTATTTTTTTATATATAGTATTATTTGTATTTATATTTAATTTATTATTTATTATTTTAGTTGTTTATAAATTATAAATTTTGACCTCTATGTAAATGTTAGTAGTAAAAATGAATGGGATGAATAAATTCGACCATAGCAGCCCGAGTGTGGGTTATATTATTTATTCTTCTTTTGTTAATATGTAGGTAATGTAATAATTTATTTATTTTTTGTTCAACTGGGTGTAATATTTATACTAAAATACGATTTATATATGGTGAAAACCTGTTTGAAAAAGTTGACTAAATTTTGTAAAAAATTAAGTCAAATATACGCATTATTATTATTAAAACTTAAAAAAAAATGGCGGGATAAGAGATGACAACGGAAACGAGTGAATAGTCGCAGGATATCAGTCAGCAACCGAAACGCATTTTCCACCCCCCCCCAAACAAAAACAAAAACAAACCGAAGACTACTCTTTCATTTTTATAGAACTTTAATAAATGAGCTTATTCACGATTGTATCGATTCGATTCTCGACTTGACGTCATTCCGGCAAAAAGTTATTCGGTCAAAAATGAAAGCTCAAATAATAAAAATAGTCTATCGATCTTAACGTTTAAATGTGAACGATATCATAACTTCCGCTTCGAAGAAAAAGATTTTTCTTTCTCCTCTTTTCCGCCCCCTCCCCGGCCAACAGCCCACCTTCTAGGCCCCCTTGGCCCACCTCTCTTCTTTGGAAAGTGTGAACCCATTAAGATTGCGTTTTTTGTTTTGATAGATTGCTGAAAACGTTGACGTTTTTCGTCTAAGCGGACATCTCGAATAACGGTTTTCGCTGAGTACATGTTTAACAGTTAACCCGGGGAAAAGGAAAATTTTCGGCTTGGGGGAGGGGGCTGTCGGAAGAGAGAAAGCTCAGAGAGAGAGAGAGGTCTCTGGCACAATTTCCAATCTTTCCGATATTTCAAATTTTGACCATTTTTATTTTTAACGATTGTTTATATTCCGGCTTATAAATATATATATATTTATAAGAAGTGATGGAGAGAAGACGAAAAAGATGAGATTAAATATAAATGAAAGGATGAATGAATGACGTGTGACAATTTGCCATAATCGACGGTGTTTGAAAATTTCGTCCTATTCGACACTTTTTCTTCTTCGTCAGAGGCGTTCGGTGAGATTTGAAATTTGCGCGACTGTTACCTTGCCATGTTAGTGATGCGAGTCTTTACTACGCTACTATGCTTCTGAAATCAAATTTTTGGTTGCTTAAGATGATTCTGTCTTGGATTGTCCAGACTTTTCGACTTTTTTCCACAGTTGGAGGAGCACCATTCAGTTGAAATCGTTTCATAAACATTGCGAAATCATGTGGACGATTTTTCAAAAGTATTGCACAGTTTTTTTAGAGTGTTTATTTCATAAATATTGCACAGCCTTTTAGACAACTTGTTTTAATAACATTGCACAGTTTCTCGGAGTATTCATTTCATAAATATTGTACAATCTTGTGGACTATTTTTCAGAAGTAGTGCACAGTTTTTTCGGAGTATTCAATTAATAAATTTTGTACAGCCTCCTGAGACTTGTTTCAATAATACTGCACACTTTTTCGGATTATTCGTTTCTTAAACACTGCACAATCTTGTGTACGATTTTTCAAAAGTATTGCACAGTTTTTCAAAGTATTCATTTCATAAATATTGCACACCTTCGTTGTCGATCATTTCTTTTTGAAAAATTTTCGAGTTCGAAACCAAACTTCAGTTCACGGAGAATATCTTCAGATATAAAAATTGAACCGTATGAACACACCTTCAGATTTGACTCCAGAGACGCAACAGCCAAAAGTTTAACATCACTAACACCAAACCCCTTCAGTTTAACTTTTTCAAAACACAAAATTCGAAAAGAGAGTTTTCCGGAGAAACAATAGTAACACCTAATCCGTTTCATCATATTCCGTTTTATGCTTTCAAACCGTTCTAGAACAGGAAATTAGAACGGTGTAGTGGTGCTACCAATTCTAACACGCGAGTGTATAAATTCCTCCTCTCCCACCCTTCCCACCTGCCATCGATGCTGTTCGAACTCATTTTCGAATGTGACAACTGTGGCTGGCTTAACCCGTTTCCCCGCCCTCAGCCTCACCAAACTGTCCTTTTCAGAAATTGTCATTAACGATTAGGACACAAGAGGTTTTTCACCCTTTCGCACAACTTTTGTTCTCTTTTCTGTTTTAATGGAGTTTTTTACCTCCGCTTTCAAGTGGCCTTCCTTTTTTTTATTCTGTTGTTTTTAAGTCTTTGAAGAAGAAAGTTGGAGACCATTTTGTTTTTCTCGAGAGTCCGCCATTAATTATATCAAGAGATTTTCAATATAATTATGAATACCTTTTATGAAATAGAATTTCGAGCTCTTATTCGGTTACGACGTGTCAAAGTCAGGTACTGTTTAAGACAGGTGTGCCAAACCTAGAACACTCTCATACCCGAGGTGGTAGCTTTGATATTTTGGATGGCGAGTCCAAAAAAATTTTTTTAATTTTCAAACTTAAAGATGAACCCCATGAAGATGAACATTAAGATGATAGCGCAATAAATCCCAAACAGGCTGATTTAGCAACGACACAAAGTTCCATCGCACAATTCCCCTATCCACGTCACAGCGAGACGCTCGTTAACCGAGGCTCCACTGTTTTTCTAATACCTGCTAAAGGAAGTGCACATACGTAAACGTGAAGATGTGCATTATTAATGAAATGAATTCCTCAAGAAAGTGAACATTAATAACGAAACGAATAAACATTCCCTCGAATACGCTCTAACACAGATAGTAATTCATTAAAATGTAGCCCGCTTTTCTTGTGAAGATTCCACTTACTCCGAATGATGACTCCTTCACCGGATATGAACACTTTACACTTCTCCTGCTTTCATTCTTCTTCTTATTCCTCCTCCTCCTCCTCCTTCACCTCCACCTCTCGGTTTCCTCCCGGCCGTGATTGGGAAACTTAATTTCATCCGTTTTAAAAGGTTTACTTTGTTTGGGACTGTTTTGATTTGATTTCTCTCTCCTTTAATTGCATTTTCAAGTTTCTAGCCAATTCTTACTTCCAAATTCTTCTGTTCTTCCACCCCCACCACCACACCTCCTCCCGCCTTCCACCTCTCTCCCATGATGTCTCCCAAAATCTTATTAACAACACAGCGAAAACCCCGTCATCGTGTTATGAGGTTTATGTCTTTGTTTCCTTCCGATTTTGTTTTTCGCTTACAAAAATCTACGGTGCTGCGGGTGAGGGGGTAGAAAATTTGCGTATACGTATATGTGTGTATAATTTATACAACGGAGGGGGGTTTAACAACTGGCAGAACTGGGTACGGGCGAAAACTGATCGTGTTGTTCCAATACTTCCAATTTGCTCGAATAACTTTTAAAAGAAATAATGAGAGGAGGGAAGGAGGGAAGGAGGGAGGGAGAGGAAGATGGATGCGGAGAGGATATCGAGAAGAAAGATGGAGGCAGTAAGTAGAATGAAACGAATTTAATTAGGTCTTCGTAGGAAAATCCGAAAGAAGTGAGTTTTTAAAAAAACTTTTTGAAATCATTTTCGTGCTCTTTTCGCTGTTCATTTAAGAAATGACATTTATCGAGGCTTCACCCCCCCCCCCCATACCTCCTCCGCGTTCCCATCCTCTCCCAAGATATAATTAAAGGAAAAAGACCGGAGGCCTTCGAATATATTCGTGAGTTTCAGCAAATAAACTCTCAACTGTAACAATCCAAATTAACTGAGTTACACTTATTTACAACAGTTAGGTTTCGTTACTACGCGCCTGTTTTGAAGAGACTACTTCTTTCATAAATAATGCACACTTTAATCGTCAAAATTATGATTTTTTTATAGAACGAAAATCTCACGAATGTTATAAGTGTGCATTATTTATGAAATTAAGTACACAGAAACCGCACAGTTTCAAGTATAACTGATATCACGACTCCAGAACTCACGCCAGATATTCAAACATCAGGTCTCGTTTTATGCGGTTTAGATTCGTGCGAATTAAATAGAATTCCGATTTCATGTCAAACTTATTGGCGGAAGTTTTTGGCAAATCGCCGTTACAGAATTTTCCCGATCAGTACCTCCACCACCATCCTAGAGAGTGTCAGTTGTTCCTGGTCTTTACTTTCCGTCTCATAAAATTGGCCTAATTTCCGCTTTTTGCTTACTCGAGGACTTTTTAACTTGTCGTTTCGGTCCATCGGTTTACTTTCATTAGTTCTGGACGTTTATCCGCTGCGAGACAAACTTTTTCGCTCGGTTTTAGGACAAATTTCCGCCTTGGACAGGACGATAGATGAACTCGAAGCTTTTTTTTGTGGTGAGGAGATGGGCGGTGGGGGACATTGTCAATGATTGAAGATTTTTTTTTTGGATCCGTCGATTCATCCTCCCTCCCTCTCTTCCCTTTTTTTCCTCCAGAATCATTGTGATTAATCTTGAGCTGTCAATGAAGAGAGCAGAAAAAAAAAACCTTTTTCTGGGCGTTTTTATCTAATTCTGAGGACTCGGGGTCAGCTGTTGTGGTAACTTCCTGACACCGTTTTCTCTCGAACGGAAGAAAAAGAATGTCTCGTGGTTCTTCAAAATGGACTGGAGTTGAGAGAAGGGAAAAAATGCTGACAAGTGAAAGTTAAGCCCGGTTACGAAAGAAATTTTTCCCCTTAATGCTCAAACATTTTTCTTTCCATTCGGGAAAATTCTCGGGTCGTAATCATCTTAAGGAATTTTTGAGGAAAAATAACCTGGAATTGTGGGGGCTTGTCCGGATGGAAGGAGGTCATTTGGACTTTTGTACGGACCGGGTAAAAAGGTTGGGGAGGAGGGAAAGAAAGATTTTTTAAATTTCAGAGACCGGGTATTCAAAAAGGTTTACCTCGGCATTCGAGAAGTCGACATTTTTATTTTCCAACAGCGATAAAGTGGGGAGGACGGAATGAATAAATGGATCCCAAGAATCAGACTAGGAAATAATCTATCAAGGAAGACATGATACGTGGAATTAGGATTTTCCGATTACATGACTTTAACGGCATAGGATTAAAGTAATGACAATGGATATAAAACTAAAGAGAGAGAGATGATGTTTTCTCTTTCTAAACTTTTTTGTGCGGTTTTAGAGCTTTTGTCTTAATGGATTTTCGAAAGAGTTCATTCAATACGCGATATAACAATCCCATGCTTGAAAATGCCCTCAAGTTTCGTTTTACGCGTTGTGCGGGCTCGTAAATTCGCTACAACGACAACCTAATTTTGAAACATGCAAATCAATTCAACTAAGAGTATATATAGTATAAGAGTATATGGCGCTTAAATCCTAGAGTACGAGAAATCATAAAAATATTAAACATCTGGAGTGTTACAAATTCTTATTCATTTCAAAAGTAATGCACATTTTCACAGGGATATCATTTCATAATTATTACACACTCGTTTTGTATTATCAAATATCGATTTATGCGGATTGGGTTTGTGCGTTCTCAAAGTTCGGTAAACGAGCAACAAAAACCACATCACGGTAACTACAGAACAAACCCAAATCTAAGGTAGACTCAAAACATCAAGGAAGTCTGATTATCCTGCTGTTGCCTCCCGGGAAGATAACCTCTTCGGGTGGGACTTCGCGACATCCTTTACACTTCAGCAGGACACCATCCCCGGTGGCCGTAACTTGCAATTCGCACTCGTCGCATTCCGCGCATAACACGTGTCCCTTTTTACTGTTCGAATCAAAATGGTAATCATCCTTCGGGTAGTCCACTTTGACTTCTTTCTCGATGGTATCGCAAACGGGGCCATATTCCCTCTTGTTTTTCTCCGTGACGGAAGACTGCCATTTGACAGCAGCATCTTTGACAGTTTCCAAATTCTTTCCGAGTTAACTCGTCTTTTATTCTGATCTTCCTTCCTTCCGAGCATTTCTCTTCTTCGCTCAACGCATAACGGACTTTAACCGGAAGTTGACAACTCGTCCTGTTGTACCGATCATCACCGTATCTGGTTTTGTAGCATACGTTCGACATGCAAGTCTCAGCTTTTTACTTTTCCCGATATTTTCAGCTTTAATATAAGTGAAAATAAATTTTTTTATATATATAAAACAATATTAAACAAATAGATAATTAATAGATAATAGGTTCTTACCACATTGTCCGGAAATCCCGCCCCGGAATTCGGTTGGAACGAGTATCAGAAATGATACCAATAGAAAATATGACAGGTTCATAACTTGAAAATTTTGATTATATATATATCAAAACAATAAAAAAATTTTTTTTTATATTTTTATAATTTCTCTAAATGTTTACATTGATTTTGTTTTGTTGGTTTTCTTTTTGAAAATTTAAAAATAATCGAAATTTGAGAATAAACTAATAGCGATGAACACTCAAGACTAGAACAGTGTTTCTTGACTGTAATCGTCGAAAGTTTAGTCAAGAATGGTTTATGTAACGTTATAATACAGTTATAACAAACAAACATCTCTTTTATAGTATGTTAGCGGTGTTGTTTTATAACAACCAACCACGAACCAGTCAGGAAAGCTTACGTAAATTCTTTTCCAAAAACCCAAAATATGGAAAATAGGGGATGAAAAAAAAACGTCCTGTTGGTCTTGGATGGAAAGAAAGGAAATGAAATTTCCAACAGAGAAAGCCGTCACCGAAAAAAAATAAATAAATAAAAGGTTTCAAAAGTAGATGCATGTCATGTTTTTGAAGGGCGACGCGGCATTCCGTTTAAAGAAGCCTACTTGAAAAGGGAAGTAAACAAAGGTGCCTGTCCCCTTAGGAGCCAAAAAGAAACAGACGAAAGGTAGAAGCAGGCGGAGGACGAGGAGGAGAAGGACGTAAGTCACCTAGGCAACCCTGCGTCACCGCGCACAGCTTTTAAATTTGAATTGGATTCACTTTAAAAGAGACGCACGACACACGTTTTTCACAAAACCTGCGGTATGCTTCTCACTTGAACGTATGACTGATATAAATGAGACTAAAATTTATGAGTTTATGTCTTATACTGAAAACTCTCACGTCCCGTGACCTAAACCTTTTCCCTTAAACTTCAAAATGATAATCGTCCTCGATTGTAAAAAGTTTTGCTATTCAAAGAAAAGTTTTCTGTTTTTATTTGTTTAGGAAAGGGATTTCGAGACTCGAAAACTTTCAACACAAGTTCTCAACTTTATAAGAAAAATCTTTCGCCAACGTAGACTGGACATTTCGTGATGGGTTGGCGACTGGTCATTCCTACTTGCACAATTCTTATCAAAACATAAATTTAAACTCTATAGTCAGCTCTCGTTTTACGCGTCTCCTACTTATTACAAAATCATCTATTCATTTCATAAATAATGCACACTGTTGTGGTGGTCTGATAAGTATAAAAACGCGTGTCTATAAATATTGTTGTTCTCTGGAACGTGCCATCATCAACAAATAACATATATGGTGGTGACCCATGAATACAGTATACAAACTTACAAATTCAACTAATTACCTCACGTCCGGTATGTCACATCACATTCTCTCTCTCACAAACACTCTAAGACTAATGAATTCACCTGAACCTAGCGCTAGTCACATCGTCTAGCACAGTAAGATGCGCGCGCACCTCGCTTAGTTTCATCTTTAGTTCCTTTTAATATTAACGACTATTTGTTTACACTCAAAAAGAACACCACAACTATGAATAATTCATTTCATAAATAATGCACACCACTTTTTTATATATCTCACACTTTTCGCAAGAATTTATGTCATAATAATGCACATTCTTCCCAGTCGCCGATATTCTAAAACTTCTAAAAGCAGTGATTATACCACATGTAGCGGTAGTCTGGGGTGACCAGATGAATCCCAAATTAATTAAGAGAGAGAGTGAGGAAGCCCTAGGACTGAATAGCACACTTGAACAGTCACTTGTACAACCCTTAGAACTGGGGATAATTCCAACCAGCGCCTACTAAGGGTTGTGTATGAACTGAATGGCTGGAAGAGAGATTCCAGAAGATGGATCTACGATTGAAGGAGGAAGGACCTGAAGATTAGCGGCATTAATTCGAAACATAAAAACTTCTGACTGAGGCTTTGAAAATGATAAAAAATTTTCCACAGAGACTACACACACTTTTGGTATTGTAACAACTGCTAGCCATTCTCAGCCATCACAACTCTGATCAAACACCGAAATTTGTTTGATCGTTAAAAGACTTTTTGTATAAATAAATAAATAAGAGGAAGAAACCAGTAGTTTTAGTAAGGAAATCAAATTCATGAAAATTTCATAAAAAAGGCGAACCCCGCACAAACACGCACAGAATTAAGAAGGCGGTGTTCGGAACGTTTAATCATCCGGTCAAACAGTCCCTCCAACCCCCATCCCAACCTCAAAATCCAATACTCTTCCCTTGCTCCTACCCTGCCGCACATTTTAATGTTATTGTATAAATAAATAATTTTTATTTTATTTTTCGTGTTCGACCTCGTTAACGCGGAAATGAATTTCGATTGAATGCAAATTGAACTTGTGTGTCAGCTTTGGTTAATGCTTTAAATGATGCCCCGGACAGCTTTCCGAGATATCGATTGTCAACATCTTTGAAAAGTGGATAAAGCCCTCTGGGGCAGTACTCGGAAAAACAGTGTGGACGGGCGCTCTGTCGCGCTATACATGTCACACTTCCACAACGACCATGAATCACTTAAACCATCGGATTTCAAAATTGTGCGCTCACACAAATCTCAAAGCTTTGTAAATTTGCGTTCGGTTGTAATTATTTATTGATCATTTATATATTTATTAATGACATGGAACGTTGTGACAAAATCTAAGCGTCAGGGTGGAAGAAAATTTAAGTCCAGGAAATCCGTGACGTAATTTTAATAATTTAAAATGACTCACAGATTTTATTTAAACTCCCTGAGCTTGCTTAATAGAGTTTCTAAGTATTCATGAATTTCAGGTTTTGTTTTATGCGAAACCATGGCAACCCCCACAAAGATTCGACTTCAAATTAAAAAGAATTCTGATTTCTAAAAGCCCACCTTCCCAAATGCTAAAAACCAAACAGCTCATTACACAAATCGATGAATGAATCAAATTAATTAAGTTAATGAGTGCTATTAATTAAAAACAAAGAAAATCTGAGGAATAAGTCCTTCTAAGAAATCTTCTAATAAGTCTTAATAACAAATTAATATTAAAAACTTGAAAGAGGTCTCATAATTTTCACTCCTCTACCTCAGGTATCAAAAACATAACCATCGCACTAAAGTGTGGCCATCGTGACACAAAATCAAACAATCACGCAGGTTGTGGGCTAAATCTCGTGTGACGACTCGGAAACACTGTGTATCGAGTCATCGGCAGATACACGTCTAAACCTAATCGAAGGCTTAATCCTAATCTTAATCCGAAAGGATTATAGTCCAAATGAAACAAGGAAAAGCTTTAAAGGTCGACCGATTCGATACAGCTAATGTAAGCCACAAGTTATTATTTTAGAAAGAGGAGGAAGAGAGATGCAAATAGATAGATAGAGTGAGAGAGGGGAAGATAAACAAATAGATAAATACATAAAGAGGAAGAGAGAGAGAGACAATCACAAAGAAAAATGGAGTGTTCAGACCTGCGACCGATTTTACTGATTTGGAGTTTAAATTCGTCAATTTTTCGATACTTGGATATATCACTGTAAGGTGACCCATGAGAGCAAACGGCGAGAAGTTTCTAGAAACAATGGAAAATTCACACAATAGCCTGGTTGAATGAATCATTGAAAACTGTTTTGTAAACTGTTCTCAGGGTATAAATGCTGGCGGATTTGGTTCAATAAATTATTCCGAAACTGGGAATCAGAGGTAGTGTTCATTTTCAGCCTTTATCACCGCCATATTTGAATAAAAGAGAATCAATCTTAAAGTTATATATAGTACTAATATGAATTATAACATCCGCGACAAAGAATATATATAACAAATGGAAGCGCCAGGTTACAATACTATAAGGTGGGGTTGTTTGCCCTGTGGCCCTTCATACGGCAGAAAAGCCTGGCATTGAAGAGTAAAGGCCTGATGGAGGAATTAGAATCTAAAGATAAATCCTGGATCCTGTAGAAACTATACTACCAAAGATAACTGATGTGATCCAAAGAAGAATCGTCTTCTACGGACACCTGACGAAAATGGACTGAGGGAGACTGACCAACTAGGTCTCCAAACACTTCAACAGAAAGTTCGTGGAAACTGTCATAAAAGAGGACATACAAAGACAAGACACTCTGAATAAGAGTTTCCAGGACAAACCCAAGTTGGGAACAGGGACAAACGGTATAGAGTATAGGCAGAAGAGGAGGGATTGAAATAAACATGGTCCGACGATAGCCTGGTCGAATACAACCAAAACAACTAACAGCCGCCAAAATCTTAGAACTCATCAATCCAACTAAGACTTTTCTCCGTTGGGAAGTCTAAACAGGGCGAGATACAAACGAAAAGATACATGAAACGAGAAAGAGGTACAGCCAAATATCTAAAAGAAGGAAACAAACAAACAGAGAAAGCAGAACAAACAACAAACGTGAAAAAAGAGAGATGGAAGCAAATAGATAAGAGAAAAGCCAGATAGGTAAATAAAGAGTCACGAATACAAAGATCCTCTAGCACTTTTCTTCAAATCTTTCCTCCAAATTAATTCCAAGTTGCTTACAGCAAAAACGCCCCCCGCAAAACTCTACCGTCACAACCCGTACAACCGAAAAATCCTTTTCCTCTCCAAGTTTAAAAAATAAATAAAAATGTGAAACTTCCTTAATAAAAAAGAATTCAAAAACTAATCTCATACACCCCCACCCCCAGCTTCCTCCATGCAGCCTCCCCCGTATTACTAACTAAAAAAACTTCATCTCGAAGCTTTTTGTATCCTCCTTTTCTTTTCTAGGTAATTTAGTTTTGACGAATTTCCAACATGCCGGAGTTTCGATTAAATTAAGCTTTCAAATTCAATTGTGAAGTATAAAAATTGCTGAAAATATCTCAATTCCCCCAACCTCCGCCCCGCCCCTCCTTCCGTCGTACTTTTTTTAATTTCAAAACAAACTTTTCCTTCGATGACGACGACATGAAAAAGGAAGAGTAGAAGACAAAAAGGGCGGGAAAGAAAATCGAAAAATCAAAAAAGCTTTCCCGACTAAAATATATAAATATACAAACACACACACGCAAGACGGACGCATACACACTTTTCGTTCGGCAAATCGAATTCACTATGCAAACATTCCAAGTGTAGTGCTTTTTTCAAAGGGAACTCTCTCTCTTAGAGCTTTTCCGGGAGCTTTTACGAATGAAATATGTTTTCTTCCCTTATTTATTTATTTATTTATTTTTATTCTCCATCTTGACTTTTTCACGTTGAAAAAAAATTTTTTTGCTCTCAGTAATCCCGGATAAATCCTTTTGACTTATATCCCTGGGAAGATGTTTCGCGACAAAAAGCTCGAAATTTTCTTTTTTTTTGTTTTTGTTTACTCTCCCTAAAACCCACTCTCGACCGAGTTAACATCTCAAGATATTTTCCTAAAGAACGGATGATGATGATGATGATAATAATAATATAAACGACGACCAAACTCATTCATAATCCCGTTCTCGCAGGTACAATTTTCCTTTTGTGAGCTTTCTTAAAAGCTCTCAGATGTATTGAGTTTAATCAAACCGAACGAAAAAAAAATTTTTGCATTTTAATAAACTTACGGCTTTCCAACAATTTCCCAAGAAAATGATTTTCTAAGAGGAGCTTTCGAGAACCAACAACATCTTAATAATTTCATTCTTCTTCTCAAAAAGGTCACGTGTGACATTTTTCACATTCTTAATCCCATGAAAACGATTCGATTTCGTTCAAAGCTTTCCGGGGTAGATTTTCCTTTGAGTTTATTTCCTCGTCCGGCCCTCTGGACAAATACACCGAGAACGGTCAAAAGGAAGTATTTTCGTCGAAGCGTTCAAGAACAGAGAGCCCGTGGGAGGAGTTCATTGGAAAATGACCCCACATCCCACTCTTCATGAAGACCCCGGAAGGCTTATTTTACGATCAAAAGTATCTGGTGGCCCTCTAATAAAATTTCGACTTTTGTTAAGTCCACTCGTAACCGGATTTAATTTTGTAGAAAGCTCTCCGATTTTCGGTTGACAGGTTTTCACTCGGATGGGTTACCGGAGAAGTACAAACAACTTTGAAACAATAAAATGTTTAAATAGAATCTCCTTAGCTGAGTCAAATTTTCAAGATCATCCTAAAGTACAATGATAAGCTATTTGGTACTACCTCTCATAACACGGTTTCCCTAAAGGCGTTCTCAAAGCTCAAACAGAACAGCGGATGTTGATAAAGCATCAGTATTATTAAAAGTGAGTCAATTTGACTCATACAGAAAAATACAAGGAATCTTACAAACACAAATAAATGTGCATTATTTATGAAATGAGTTGTTTATAAGATAATCAACACTATGACGTCCGCTGGCCCCGCTGTGGGGTCTCCGTTGACCACCGGTGACCCATTGTGGTGCCATGAAATATTTCACAAACACTATTGCCTGAGTGCCGGTGACGTCACATTCGGAAATTATTGCAGATGTTAGCGATCTTATACTTATATACATAAGTGGCCGTTACCACTAAAGTTCATATGTTGTGAATTTAAAGTATTGGTGCTCAGATACCATGAGAGTCAGTTCCATCGGCACCGACACAAAAAAATTTCCGGATATCAGAGTGTTGACATAAGTGATATGTTCTTTGTTGGCAAGTACTCCCAAGGTTATAGCCCCTCTAGGGAGGTATGTTTTGGGGTGAAGAGGTAGTAAAAGTGTTAAAGAGTAAGAAGACGTGGAAGAAGTTGTGAGAAGACAAAGAGAAGGGATGTGATCACGGATAAGATTTGAGTTGTATTATTATTAACAACACATTTTTGAGCAAAATTCTAAACTTTGTTTCTGAGTATCTTCAGCAGAAAGCAAATTCTTGTCTTCCCCTCCTCTACCAAAAAAATGTCGTTCAAACTTTCAAAAAGGCCGTTCTCTTCGACACTTCACTTTCATTTAAGAGTATAAAAGGAACCACAGTTTCCTTTATACTGAAACCTTTCCCTGCGAAACTCGTATGAAATCCGAGATCGAGATTCGTTCGAGTGGTACTTGGGCCGATGAACAACCGATTTTCGCACATAATCGTGGGCATATATTAAACAAATATTTCGTTGTCCTTTTCAAATCCAGCTCATGTGCGTCGAGAACACTTAAAAATCGTTTGAACGCTGCGGTCGGTTATGGCGTTCGTTCTTCCAACGAAACAAAAAACTAAACGAATATTACTGAAAACGAAACCTTTCGTAAATTTAATCTTACGCGACCACAAAATTTGAGATGAAAAATTTTTGGTTTTGTTCGACGAAAAGTTTATTCCCTCTACTCCTTCCCATTCCAATCCCCGTTTCGGCCTTTAGTTATCCTCTTCCTGCTGAAGCGTTTTTAATCGGTTGGAGGAAAATTTTTGAAAATTTCAAAGCTTCATCCCTCATAGAGAGTTTATTAGATTCAAGCTCTTGTTTTACGCGTGAGGATGAGGGAATCAGAAGCGAATACCCAAAACTTCTACTTATTTAATTATTTAAGACCACTACCACAAAAAACGCCTTTCATAAATAATGCACAAGGCAGAAACGTTTAAAATTTTCAGACACCAATCCCATGGAACAATGAGATGTGATTCGTGTCAAATTTAAGCTGTTGCTTACCTTCAGCTTTCATTACCGGTTTGATAAAGTCTAACAGTTAATGAGTCCAACCCCGGTGAATAGTCGGAGAGGAGGAGCTTTGAAAGCTCGCAAAAAGCCCAAAAATTAATGAGATTAACATGGGGCTTTACACCAGCAAAGGCCGATTAAAATAATCTAAATTGTAAATTTCCAGAACCGGAAGATTTCCCTTTTAATACCGGAAGTGAATTTACTATCTACATCGTAAATACCTCCCATACGATAATCGCAATCAAAATCGGGAGATTTTAAAAACAGGTTTCCTGACCCCCCTCCCCCAACCCAGCCCTTTTAAAGGAACTGAATCACAGGTCTTATCATGTTTCCTCCTCCATTTTGAAAAGTAGCTGATAATGCTGTGGTACAACATTCAAACAACTCCATAAGTTAAAAATTGTGGTGTAGCATCGAAATATTTATTAACAAAGCTCGACTCAAAGTGAATACAGTCTACTATAGTCAAGACGGTATGACCCATAAATGGTGTCATTTCCATGTCGTTTAGGGTTTCTCTAGAACCAAACACAACTTTCATCCTATGTAAAGGAAGACGATTACAGTTTGAGTTAGGGACATCATTTCCATAGGGTGTCCCAAAATTAACGCAAGAATCGAATATATCACCGTTTTTGTAGTAAACTGTTGACAACACTGAGCAAAGAACAATTTGTCAGCTAAGAGTTAGTAAAACGAAGGTGTATACGATACAACAATGTGTTTTCATCATTTCAAAAAGGATGAAGATTTAGCGGCGGCAAATTTCGGCAAAAGAGTGCGTATGGAATCCTAACCTATGTACTGTATGATTGACTGACTAAATAACCTCCTCTAAAGACTAAAAGCTTTATTTTCCATTAGATGAACTACTAGACTAACTAAGACTAACCCCAAGCTATCAGCTCTCAAATCGTTCATTTTCACGGTTTCCCAACAACTTCCTGCGAAAATGGCGGCAAATTCAACTTTTGCGTTAATTTTGGAACAGACTATATAACGAAACATGTGTGTTGGTGAGTATGTGACATCACTCTAAACGGAAGTGTTGAATTTTTCGATGTTGAGTTTCCATTTAATTTCAAAAGTAATGCACACCTTTCCCTTCCTCCGTAAACCCATTCACGAGACCTTCATTTCATTACTAACCCATAATTTCACAACTTAAAGAGAATAACGTGTCATAAACAAGGTACAAGGCATTTCATAAATACTGCACATTCTTAAAGTAAAACGCATATATGCGCTTCAGTTATGAAAAGGCTTTCGGTTTAAACTATGTAACATTCATGGAAGTGTGCACTATTTGAGAAATGAGATCAAATGGTGAATAGCTCTTTAAATGAAATCAGGAACAGAGAATACCTGAGTAAAAGGTGTATAAACCATAGCCCGGAAAAGGTTGGAAAATAATGAATCAAAACCGACAGGAGGAGAAAATTTTGTTACATTCCGAATAACGATTGTTTCACTCAACCGAAACCCCCAATAAAAAGGAAAAACACCCACAAACTTTTCCTATTTCCGGAAAGGTTATTCGGAAAATGTGAAAAGTCAGTTTTTCCAGAATAAAATGACGAAAAAGCCGAGGCCAAAAAGCAAACGATTTATTCATTTCATTTTATTATCGGCTTCCTTTCGCAACAGCTTTATTTCTCATCCCTCTCATCCACCCCCAAGAGAAGGTAAATAATAAAAACTTTACGTCACGGTGAAAATTTTAAATTAAAAAAAAGTTAAACCATAATTTCAAAACGGGGGAGGTGAAAAAAAGGTATATCGCTGAATGGGGTGAGTTTTTTTTTGAATTGTTCAGAATGAAAAGGTGATCAAAGTAAACAACGCTGAAAAACTCCGCCTCCGTTTGATAAAAAAGCCACGAGGCTCATTTTTAAGAATAAACAAATTAGCGATAAAAATAAACTTTTTTATGTCAATTTTCCCCGCCATCTTTTTTTCTTTCCCAGATGAAAGAGAATGGGAGAAAAAATGAAAGGAAGACAGGCATGTCTTTCCTCTCAAGAAAAAGCCGAGAGTTCGTGTTTTAATGCGTGTTCTCAATGCGCCTTTCAAAAGAGACAAAAATGCTGCTGTGAAAAGCTTTCAAAAGAAAGCTGCCCCCTCTCGAATTTTAATCTTTTCAAATAAACAGCATAAAGCAAAAATGGAGGGAACAAAAAATCATTTCTCTCTCTCTCTGTCGCCTTTTCCTTTCCCTTCATCCCCTATTTCCCTCTTTCTAGAAAAAAAAGGCAAATCGGAAAAGGTCAAAGGAAATCAGACCCGAAACTGAAAAACGAACAATAAATTTAAAACTACAATAAGCTGACGCACTCCAAACCCCTCCCCCCCCAAAAAATTTTCACTTCCGATCTGTCACTACGCTACAGGTCGGTTTGATGATGGTGATCTACAAAGCCTCTGTCAGAAAAACAGAATTAGGGCAACAACAGCAACAATAACAATAGAAGACTGACCATAGTTTAGTTTGAAAAATTCAAGTCGAACAATAGGAAGAAGATGGAGGAAGGAAGTCAAAGAAAGGAAGAAAAGCCCAGGGAAAAAAAATGAAAATTAATCCTCGTTGACACAGAAAAAAAGAAAATCGCGCCCGGAAAAATTTGTCATTGCCTGAAAGGATAACAACAAAAGAAATATTTACCTCCTCCTTCACCCCCCCGCCCCTCCACCCCTCCAAAACAAAAGTTTTTCTTTTTCAAGTTTTTCAAGAAAAAAAGCTTTTCTTCTTATTATTTATACGTTTCGATAAACCTGAGAGAGGGTTCTGTTAGCTATTAGAATATTTTTCTAAAACGCCAATTTCATAAATACTGCACACAATCATCGCCGAATTCATTTTACGAGTGACGTACGCTTATACAAAGTATTTACTCGTATATGACCTACATACAATGGATAAGAACTCATCCATACATATCCTGCATCGTTTTTAAACCGAAATGATTTCAAAAGTAATGCACACTACAAGAACGAATTCATTGTGTTAGTAATGTACATTCTAATTCGAATTCGAGACTAATTAAGAGTCTGTTCACACACAATATACAGTAGGTATAATATAATTGATAAGAATATCCATAAATAGTACAGGATTTTGTGAGAACTTCCTTTCATAAGTAATGCACAATGAATGAATGGATTTTATACGAACACCTTAGTGATATATTCATTTAAGTTTTTGTTATTGCTGGGTTTAATCAATTATTTAAGTTGGTACCCGTGTGGTTGTTGTATGTACAGCATAATGTAACCGATGTAACGTATGTTTAACTGTATTATGTGGACATAACACATACAACAATCGATCCCCACAATATTTCTAACAGATTATCTGACCAGACAAAGTTCTGCTACTTATAGTATATGGGTATATAGTATTTTATAATAGTTATAGTTATAGTTCAGTTTTAATCTCATTTTTCACCTTATTGGGTATAACAGGATACGGGAGGAGAATTGAACTCGCGACTGTAACTTCCTAGTCAGGCACTTAACCACAACACCACAAACCTCCTTCGTATCTGATAATAGTAATTTTGAAAGTATAATTATAACATATATTTACTACCTAACCAAGATAGTTCATACATAATGTATTCTGGGGTTTCTATAGTTAATTAAATTGGTACCACTGAGATACAGACAGTTGATGTTTACAATGTATCTTCCTAACTTTTGTTCAAACATAATTTTATACCGTAAAAAAATGTCTAACAGTGCCAGATTAGGATAAAAACGGTTTATAGTTCTATAATATCTCCCTCGCCACTTCACAGTTAACAATCAGTAGCCACACAAAGTGACACAACTCTTAGAAAAGCTCAAAAGCTTCAAAGTTATATATAAATTTCCATCACAAGTCGAATCGTATAAATTTACTATCGTTTAGAAAACAGATATTCCCATTAAAAAAACATCAGAACAACTGGTCTTCTTATAAAATCGTGAGGTACAAAGAATTCAGACTCGTTATTCCGTCTTCTGCTGACAAATAAATTGGCTCACTACAAAGTCGGGCTAACCACAGGAAACGTATTCAATATCAAGAGACTCGATCATACGATAACATAATATATACGAACACGTTCGCCAATATTTTCATTAAACATCTTGACGGGAGTGCGGTTTCAGTATTTTCTCTATGTCCTCGTCCTTTTCATTCTTTTCTTTTCCATTTCCACGGTTTTGATTTTTCAAACCTCCATTTTGTGTTTTCACGAACAAAAAATTTGAAATTAAAATTATGGATCCGAGATTTCCGTCTCCGACTCTCCCCCAGCCACCCATTTTTCTATTTCCCTATTGAACGAATACGTTCATTGAAAAAATTATTATCTCGCGAATATTTTATATTATTTACATTTCAAGAGACCGGAATCAGTCATTTCCATCGGCATTCTAGTCGTTTACAAGCGAACGCGACTTTAAAGCTCTGGAGAAAATTCAATTTTCCGGAAAGTCAAAACTTCCTTTTCCACTTCCTCTCCTCCCCCCTCCCCCATCCACCTACCCGTCTTTCCTTTCTAAACTCCCCTCTGGAACAACTTTCTACATCTTGCATCCGAGCTGTATTTTAATAATTTTCAAAATTTCCCAGAGTTTTCAACTTTGGACGAAGACAGACACGGAAGAGAGAAAGAGAGAGAGAGATTTTCGGTTTTACGGAATCAATCAAAAACCGTTTCAACCGTGATTTTGGGTCTCGGTTATCTTCATGGGGGTGTTTTCCTCCCCGAAACTGTTTTAACCCTTTTAACCCTTACCAAGGAGGAAGAAAAAACGATTTTTTCGGGGAGGAGAGGAAAAAGATGGAACGGCGAAAAGAGTGTCTCGACCTTTTTAAAAAATGAACCATGGGATGAAGCTTTATAAAAATCGAGAGTAAAAGGATGCGGTTGCGACGGGAGGGAGTTTTGAAAGGAAGAAGAAAGCTTTTAGCCTTTGCACGCCATTGAAAAATTTAATTTTCTCAAAAACATGAAGAGTTTTTCCTTCAGAGATTTTCCTCCCCCCCGGACTCGGCCTTAACCAACAACATAATGAGTTTGTGGTGGTTGATGTTATAGCACCACGGGTTTGATTATGTTCTAGCCAAGCTAAGAAGACGAAAATGTCTGGAGACAATGTTGCTACATAACTTTTTGGCTATTACGTCATTGTTCATCAACCTTTCTCAAGTTCTTTCCAGTTCTTCCTGTAAAACAGTGTTTCTCAACCTGGGCTTACACCCCATAGGGGGGCAATTTAAAAATGGGCTCGACACGACTATAACACTTTCATTTTGGGTTATTTAAATGCAGTGCTAGATATCGGTTACAAAATTAACAAAACAGCCAAATTCTTTTTAAAAAATGCTGTAGATAGGTATATTAGGTATAATTTCGTTTGCCGTTACCAAAATATTGACTAATTCCTCTGTCGTGGGGAAATCCGGACGTTTTAAACCTCGCTAAACAACGGGGTTGTTTGCACCTAATTGGCCCAACTCAAATTCTGTAGGGTTTCCCATCAATCAGTTGGTGTCAATTTGAAATAAGTGCTCGTTAATTAATCGTTGAATTTAGAAAGGTTAAATTTGAAAAGGTTAACCTAAAAAGTTAGGAAACACTGCTGTAAAACCTGAATGTGGAAATTCTCATCATTTTTCAAAATCGTAACAGCCCAAAGTTATACACTAACATTGATAACAAAAATCTCAAAATACTTCCAAGAAGTTGATTTAACAGCCAAACTTTCGTCATAACCTGAATCAACCCATTCTTGAACACTGTAAGCAGCCATGATGAAACTTTTCTAACATCTCTAATTAGTATCGATAATGATGATACTTAAATCCGACAAAAGTTATAAATTCCAAGGAACCCATCAATCCATGTCGTTCCAGCCTATTTGCCGAAAGAAGTCGATCACGGTTAATTAAAAATGATAAATTAAACATTTGTCTTAACTCTTCGACCGTGTAACTTGTGTGAAATCGCTTACAAAACATACGACACACACGCCACTGCTCACCTCCCTCCCCCCTCCATCCCCAAATGGTCTAAAACCACCCCCAACCTCAAAACGCCATTTATAAAACCAAATCTCTTGACTATATCCTGGACAATAAAAATGGCAACGAATATTTCTAACCGAATCACCAGAAAGTCGTTCGGAAAATGTCGTCTTTCTTCTTCCACGTCTTTTTTTTAAAAGTTCCTCATTTCCCAAAGTTCCAATTAAGTTAAAAATGGCTTTTGACAAAAGCTCTTAGGAGAAAGAATCCCCGGCAATATTTTTAATTCCAAGTCTAATTAAAAATTCTCCTGACTCGAGTTCAAGGCAAGAAAAGTCAAGACAAAGGACAGCCCCGGAAAATTTTCTATTTTCTTAAACATTTTCCCTTTTTTCTTTTATTTTCTTGCCTCCCTTTCCCTCTGAGCCTATCAATAGGAAAGCACCCACCATGTCCTCTGGTAAAAGAAAAGAAGCTAAAAGAGAATACTGAGAACCACTTCAAAACGCTGTCGACATTTTATATTGACAGTGACATAGTTATCATTCTCTCTCTCTCTTTTAGTAACCTTCCACTGCTATTAAATATAATATAATAATATTCATTATTTTAATATTGAGTTTAAGAATTCCGTGTAAAAATTTTGAGAGTGGAGTGTAAGAATTTTCTTCTGTTTTTGTTTGTGCTAACCTGAACTCTTGTTTCTTTTTAAAGTTCCTGTTTATTTCATAAATAATGCACACTTTTAACACTAATTCCTTTCATAAATAATGCACAGTCTAAGCACTAATTCATTTCAAAAGCAATGCAAGGTTTTGCGTTAATTCATTTTGATGGTATTGTACAGTCTAAGTACTAGCTCATTTCATAAATAATGCACACTTTTAGAATCAATTTTTCAGTAATAAAGTATTAACTCATTTCATAAATATTGCACACTTTTAGTACAACCTCATTTCATAAATAATGCACAGTTTAGAATTAATTCATTTCGAAAGTATTGCACAGTCTAAGCACAAACTCATTTCATAAATATTGCACACTTTTAGTACTAACTCATTTCATAAATAATGCACACTTTTAGTACTAACTCATTTCATAAATAATGCAATGAATTAATTCATTTCTAGTATTAGTCTAGCCCATTTCATAAATATTGCACACTTTTAGTACTAACTCATTTCATAAATAATGCACAGTTTAGAATTAATCCATTTTCAAAGTATTGCAAATCATTTCATAATATTGCACACTTTTAGAATCAATCATTTCATAAATATTGCACACTTTTAGAATCAAATCATTCCATAAATATTGCACACTTTTAGAATCAAATCATTCCATAAATATTGTACACTTTTAGCACTAATTCATTTCACAAGTAATGCACACTCAGCCATTAATTAATCAGGTCTGATTTTACGCGTATTGTTATCTTTAAAATATGGAATAAAAATTGACTGGACTCAAACGGATATTTTTAAACTCCTTATTTCAAAAGTAATGCACAGTCGTGAAAAGAACTCATTTCATAAATGATGCACAATAAAAAGAACCAACTCCCTCATATATTAACTGTAAAGTAAGATCATCCTTAACACGACTCTCAGTTCACTGTCATGATTTGTATTTTCCTAGCCATCGCATAAATCGAAACCCGAATAAAATTATTTATACATAGATACGATATTAATACATAGACAAATGAATTATTATTTTATTTATTTGTTTGGGAGAGAAAGAGACCGTTAAAAATTACGTCACGGGTCACGTTTCGTCGATTGCTGACGTAAAGGCCTTCCGGTTTTATTTCGAGACAGAATCCCCCGATGGAACTTTTTTTTTTCTCCCTGTTTCTCTGGAACAGTTCCTTACATCACTTCTCCCTCCCGGTATTAGTCATCCGAACTGGAAACACATCCGTCCGATAAATTTGTAAACCCCCATCGAGTTATATAATTTAAAGGCTTTACAAGTCATCATTCTCAATTTTTTTCGAGTTTTCGATATTTTGGGAAAAAACGATTCGTAATCCTTCCCCCAGAAAAAAGTTTTTCCAGAACAAATTTCAGCCAAAGACAATGTCACCAGAACGTGTTTCAACACCCCCCCCCCTCCCCGGGAGAATCCAAAATTAAAAACGTCCCTGTATTTCTATTGATTGACCTATTTCGAATTTCGGGCTCAGGTGCGGATTGAGGTGGTGTGTCCTAAAAGATACACAAGCCATCTAAAACGTTTTAGAAATTTCATTCGATTAAAGTGTTGTCGCACTCCAGTTCAATTGTGAAGACCGTTCGTCCAAATTTTCATCTTCACATCCCTCTTAGCGGTGTGATCGCTCTAAAAAATGCCGAAACACCTGGAGATAGGTGAGATCCTCCTGTGGACACCATGTGACATCCACAATAACACTTTCATGAGAGAGAAATTTAAATAAAAACCAAAACGTGATTCCCGAAGTGTGATTGAGATTTTATTCAAATCCTTCAAAAATGAGAAAATGGAAATCCCCGACAAAAAGGTGGGAATAAGAGGAGGAGGGGGAGAAAGAAAAATTTCCAAAAATCATTTCGAATCCCCTAAATATTCGCAAAAAAATCGATTTCTATTAATGATGAATTCGAAATTCGATAAGGAATTTTCTCGACCTTTTGGTCAGATTCCAAAATCTTTTTAGAAAGTGTCCAAAGGTACTGACTCTAAAAAGCCTTAGTCACATTTAAAATTTTTATTCCTCCACCGCCTTCTAGAAATTTGGTATCTCGATCCTTTGAGAATGAAAAAAAATTTTTGTTTTACATTTTTACTTAGTATTTATACTCAAATTGTTTCCCTTTAGGCCACTAAAATTACCACCCGACAGGCCACTGAATTACTTGCATTATAAGTGTGCATTATTTTTGAAATGAGGTCTTGGTCCTGATCCTTGGAGAAAGAAAAAAAAGTTTTGTTTACAATACCACCCAGTATTTATATTTAGGTTCCTTCCATTCACGCCACTGAATCATTTCTAAATCAAATCTTCGTGAAAGTGTCTTTGATTTGTGAATCTATTCGCCATAAAAAGTGTGCATTATTTATGAAATGAGTCCTAATCAATCAATGAATTATAATTGTGCAATAAATTCTCCGTTTAACTGTGTAATGAGTCCTTCATTGAAAAATGTTTTGTATTTACAAAACGCGCTCCCCAAAAGTGTGCAAGAATTATGAAAGATAAAGAAGCTTCGTGTCGGTTCTAACTTACCACCACTCTCCTTAACACCATCGCAACACATCTACTTTACTGAAACTGTTAGCAATTTCAATCCAGCTGCGTTCCGATGATGTTAAAGAGAGGAACAAATAAGAATCTTAATTATCTTTCAAAATTCTTGCACACTTTTGGTGAAGACGAGTTTTATGAACACTAGACTTTTAGTAAAGGATTTATTGCACACCTGTACAACAGTTCAGACGTCGTAAAGTAAAATTCCTTCAAATCTTGAAAAAATGGTTTGACAAAAACAGTTCCATTTAACCGTGTGAGTCAAACTGACTCACGTCATTAAGAACAGGTAACATTATAGATATTTGCAACTTAGAGTTAGGAAAAATTTTTCATGGCTACGGTTAAATAAAAAAAGTTTTCCTCTGGAACTGGATATCGCCGCGTGGGCACAAACGAGAACATAGGACTCTGACAAAAGTTGCACGTGCATGAGACAACAAACTAAAAAAAAAGAAACAAGAGAAAGACCGTTTATCTCATTTAAAAAGTTAGTCTTTAATCCAATTAATATAAGACGACGAAACAAATTGAATCATGAGCCATTTCATTGAACTCACTAGCAACAGAGAGAGAGAGAGTGGACGAGGGAGAGGACGGGAGTCTTTACTTTTACCAAACCGTAATTGCTTCATTTTCACTTAGACTCTAAATTGAACGACATTCGACATTTTGAAAAGGGTGAATACAAAAAAAAAGGACACAAAAGGAAAACGCTGCTGAAAAACCGGGTTAATTAATCGAGAAAACGGCCGTGGAAGTTTTCATTTTCACTAGAAAGTATTTCCACGGCTCCGTCCCGGGAAATCCATTTCAAGGTAGTGAATCCTCTCCTCCCTCTCCACGTCTCCTCAACTTCCATCCACGTCCTCTCCTTCCTCTCTCTCTCTTTTCCGTGTCATTCCGGTGAAAATTTAAGAATATCAAAATTAATTCTGATGAAGATATTCTCTAATAAATTTTCCATTCTGTCTTCTGCCCTTTCGGAAACCTTTCGCGAGAATCTCAACCGTGAAATAAGTTTAATATAAAAAGGAGAAGAAGAAAAATTTTTCTCTCCTACCCCCCCCTCCCAGCATCCCCTTTTCTCTCTTCCGCAACGTTATAATTTTAATTGATTTCCTCCGGTTTGTTAATTAATTTTCTTTATTTCAATCTACCCATTGTTGTTTTAAATTGTCGGTGTGAGAAATATCGTTGAATTGACTTCCTGTCTCGTGTCGGTTTCAGACAAGAGAAAGAAGCTGAGGAAAGAGGAAGAAAGGTAGGAGAAGGAGAAAGCGGGGGCTGGGGTATATATCAAAATTATAATAAACCTGTGTGTAAGAACATTGTTAATTGGTTTTATTTAAAAGCCAAAAGCGAACTTACGTGAAGCACCACCTCAAGGGAAGGAAGGAAGGCCCCCGGCCCTGGTTTAAAGGGCCCTGGTTTAGTACATTTACAAAATTACAAACTTCTATCTTTTGGGTTAAATATGAAATTAAGAACAACACAGTGAATGCAGTTCCATTTATCACTGTTTATAATTTATACTATACAATATATTCAATATAACTATAAAATTATACTATTATAATATATATTCAATCAAATTTTTATTATTAGTATTTAAGCTGTGGGGAAAGAAGCCTTTGAGATGTGGCTGGATGTGACGAATGACTAAGTGCTAACCTATATGGGCAAAGAGAAGGACTTGCTGTAGGAAGTTAACCGCCGGAAACTACAATACTTCGGACACGTACTGCGAAACAACAAATACAAACTACTCCAGCCCATCATGAAGGGAAAACGACACCCCGGAAGACCGAAAACTTCGTGGCTCAAGAACCTAAGAGACTGATTCGGTATGACATCCGCCGGCAGCATCCAAGGTCGTCATAGCCCTGTTGATTGCCAACCTTCGACGTACATGATGATGATGATGTGGGGAAAGATCTGTGGAGTAGTGGTGAAAGAAAGTAAGAGAAAGGTTGTGAAAGTAGAGAAAGAATGAAAGTAACTTTTTCCATTTCCCCGGTGGAGTTAAGTTCTCATATTTATTCAAAAATTTGACTCCAGCCAATAAGTTTACAAACACAACAGCCTCGAAAATCTCAAATCTCCAATCTCTGACACAAAGGTTTGTAAAGCTATTTCCTGCAGATTAGCAGTTTTAAATATATATAATTTCAAGTAATTAAAAATGGCGCGGAAGTTTAAGTTCATTAAGACCTGAATGTGCTTCTCTCTAGTTTCTCCCTAATCATGTATCGATCGGAATTGAATTCCATGAGCAGAGACCTCAATCAAAAAAACTCAAAAAGTTGAAACAGAAATTTAATTTGTTCAACTCAAACACATGAATCAAATTTTGTACTCGAAATTCCTGAAGGAAGCAAACACGCGTGAGAAATAATTTTCGAAATTGCTTATTCCACCAATCGCTCTTTAAAAATTTTTCAATCACCCAAAACTCGATGACGGCAGGTAATAATTGTCAACGACGTGACAATTGCTCAATTTCCAACAGATTGAAAGCGGACTTCCGGGTCAGATCCGTGTTGGCCCGATCCCAAACCTTCCTCCTCCTCCTCCTCCTCCTCCTAATCCCGTCTTTCATCCTCATCCTCCATCACTCTCATCAAATTAATTTAACGATTTGATATGACTTGACTTCTAAGAGAGAACGTCGCGAAATTTTGACTAGTGAACCCGAACTCGAAAACGGTGTTTTCGACGTCAAAGAGGAATCCAATTCCCCTGGGGAGAGGAGGGGGGGTGACTTTACCAGAAACAAAAGGTTTATGCTTTCTCTGTAATGAAACCTAAGAGATCGGAGATTTGGATTGGTTCAAAACGGATTCTTGTCAACAAGCGAATAAACAAAGCTTTAGACTCGATTGAAAAACTTTCATATCCTGCTCAACCCCCATTCCCCCCCCAAAAACCTCCCCATTTTCTCCTCTATCGATCTAAAGGATTTTTATTATCATTTATGAAAACTTCAAATTTTTTATTTTCTCTCTCTATTTTCAAAATCTTTCTTGACCCCCAAAAACCTTTCTGCTGTAATTGAAAGACTTTTGGTTCCTTTAAAAATCTTCGACCGAATCCTTTCATTCAAGAGATAAAACTCAGTCGTTCGTGTACAGAACAAATTTAGCTCAACCGCCTTCTACAAATGAATAAACATCACACGTTTGTGGGTAAATTTCATTTCAGAAATATTGCACACTACTCTAAACATCTTAAAAAACGCAATCGCATTCACATTTCAAAAGTAATGAACATTTTCTAACCTAATTTAGTTGAAAATCAATGCGCGACTCCTCGAATGAATTATATTATAAATATACTATCATACTTTACTACCGGACTCATATTATTAACACTAAAAATATCATTTTTATATTTACTCAGATCATTTACCGACAATTTTATTATATTTTTTTAGTGAAATATAAGAAGACGAGGAGCTTCATTACAATAACACTGGTTGATGTGTCATTTTATAATAATATTTCATCCAAAATTTTTAATTTCTTCTATAAAATGGAAACTTATTTAGGACACAGACGCTGGTTCGTTCTTCCAGATACCCCCACCCACCCACCCCCCCTGGTCCTTTATCAAAGTCCTATCAACCACTTTATTACCCCGCATTAGGACCAGTCAACTGATGGATGGAAGTGATTTATCCCAACTGGACACAGGTTGGCTAGAGCCATTATTTAAAATAGAATTTTCTCATTCCTCCGGGAAAATCTTTTTACTTTCCTCCGAGTTTATTTGGAGAAAATCTGCAATTCAAATCCTCTGAATCCTCTCCCTCGATTCCCACCCCCCAAAAGTAATAATGGAAAAGTTTGATTGTCATTCAAGAGCGAAGATAAAAAATCGTTTATACTCGAGAACAATATTTCCAGAGATGGCGAAAAAATTGTCTTTGACTCCCCCCACCCCACCCCGCCTCCTCCTTCTCCCGAGTTTTAAAATCCTGCTGGTTCCTTTGTTTTAAAGAAATTTTCGGAAAATGACAAACAAGAACAGAGGTTCGACGCGCTTGCGTTTATTACACAATCAAATCCGATATGCGGGACATCGGACAAACTTTTTTCGGGAGGATGGGAAGGGTAAGGGGTTGGGGGTGATGATTACTCGCTGTTTTGTGAAACTATTTTTTGACAAAAGTTTAGCCTCTTTTATAAATGACTCGAAAATGATTTATTGAAAGTTTATGTCTTGAATACATTTTTCATCAACAGCCGAGTCTCCTTTTGTGCGATTAATTTTTTTTTTTATACGTCATTCAAAGTTACGCTATTTTCCTCATCCCTCTTCTCCACATCATGGAAAAAGCCAAACACAACCTAAACAGATCACTACATTGTAGTATCCCAACACAATGATGGGATGGTGACAAGACCTATCAAAACCACTGACTTCCATCCCGTACTTAAATAACAAGACTGATTGAAACATCGGCCATAGTCATTCAATCCCTTTCATTCAGAGCTACATGATTAATACCTCTGATTCCAAAAATATTGCACACTTTTATCATGAAAATCTCATTTTGCATCGATTTAATTTCACAATTATGACGTCTCTGGCCTCACGGTGGTGCCAAGAAACATTTCACAAACACTATTGACTAAGCACTGGTGACGTCACATTCGGAAATTATGCGTCGCTAGCGATTTTATAACTTATTTACATATGTGGACGATTACCACTAAAGTTCATATGTTGTGAATTTAAAATATAGGTGCTCAGGCAGCATGAGAGTCAGTTCCACAGGCACAAATCTACATTAGACTCCAGACGTCACATTTTTAGTATAAAAAGTCATTTTCGGAAGTAATTTGTTTCACTACACACTATTTCCAAGCTCTCATTTCATAAATAATGCACACTTTTGTACAAGACTCATTTCAAAATTGAATTCACTTCCTCAATCTTAAGTCCACAACATCTCACTTTAGAAGTAATGCACACAGTGTTACTTAAATTTCGTTTCATCAAATATTTATACTAAAATTATACTTAAAAATTATGGAGAGAGAAAGATTAATCAATAAGAGCAGATATTAACTGGATAACCGTAAACAGAATCCAACAATATTCCAGGAAGTTGGGGGTAAAAGGAAAATTAAAAATAAAATAAAAATTAAAAAAAATTTGAAAACGACAGGTGCCACAAACAAATTCAATTTAAGGAAGGAGAAGGAGACAAGAGAGAGAGGAGGAGGAGGAGGAAAGTAAATCAAATAAAAAAAAAGAGGTAATTTAAAAAAAAGGATCCGGAAACTGAAAGTAAGCAAACACGGATGATGATGATGATATTGTTAATTATGAATAAATAAAAATGATACAAAAAAAAAAACGAGGACCAAGATTAAATTCTTTTTAATTAAAATTTATCGCTTTACACGAAATAATGATGATGATGATGATGGTGAAAAACGGGGCGAAGAAAACCGTGGAAACCGATTAAAAGCTGAACAAATAAAATCCTTCAACGGTTAGGAAGAAGAGGAAGAAAACATGACTACAATCACTGTAACAGATACAACTGACCTCCTTTCCCAGTTTGTTTGTATTTTTACCGGCGTAATCCATTGAATATCTCGAACGCATCTTTCCTACCCCGACTATCCATCCTCTTCCGTCTACCCCCAACCCCCATTTCCTTCTCAGTTTTATATTCTCAGATGTATTATAATACAAAGTATGAGAGATCTCCCGGTGAAAAATCCTACCTAAAAATTTTATTAAAAATTCTCAAGCCGGAAGATCTTGCGGTCGAACGGAAACCCATTTCTCTCTTCCTCTGCCTTCTTCGCCATCTTCCGCTTATCGCCCCTCCCCCCCCCAAAAAGCTTCCTCGAGAGCTAAAAATGTTGGTAATAACAAACGTTTGATGGTGGAATGGAAGAAAAAAAAATCGGTCACCGCCATTTTGCTCACCTCTTTCTCAATCGAGAGTCTGACATCTTCACCATCTTTGGTCGGGTTTTGTATTAAAAACGGCCATGATGAGTGTTGAAGCCTTGAAAAACAGTTTTTGCCTGGGACTGGTTCCTCGGATTCGGTTCCATTTTCGATTTTGACAATTGAGGAGGCTGCCCTCTCATCTTTGTAGAACCTCGATACCTAATGTGGTTAGTTCAGTCCTATCTCGTCTTATCTTCCATTAATTACGATCCGTTCCTCCCTCCATTCCAGTCTTTGCCAGTGTTGCCCTTTTCCCGTTTCTATTATTCCGAGTAATCTTTCAAATCTATCTTCTCCTTGGTAGTTTGTTTGGTTCGTTTGTCTTCTTTTGGACAATGTTATTCGCGGAATAAAACAACGAAGTAGTCATCCGCAAAAAACAAAGCTTCCGTCAGAGTGAAAAAACCAAAAACCACACCAAAAAAGGGAGAAAAGAATCCACAGCACTTCCGGAAAACCCAACCAGAATAAGAAGAAGAAGAAGAAGAAGAAGACGTAAACACAATCCACCGTGAAATAAAGTTTTTAAGAACAAACTTTAAAAACTTTCAAAATTTAATATAATAACTAACCCTAGAGGCCTCCTCTCCCCGTTTCCCCAAAAGTCGCCTCAACTTTGAAAGATAGTAAAACTCTTCGGTTGGTTTCTGCTCATTTCTTCGCCACCATCCCTCTCCTCCCACCACCCCCAGCCACATCAATCTCATTGCCCTCCATCTTGACATCATCAACTTTAATTTTTAAATTAATATAAATCGCTTACTATTACTTACAAACTCGATGAAAAATTTCACTGCGGGAGAACGCGTACAAAAAAACAGATCTCACCTTCAAATAGACGGAAAGAAAGTAACCAATACCAACAGCAGCAGCAGCAGCAAAGGAAAGAATTTTTCGCCATTGAAACTTTTTCTTATTATCACAGGCAATTATTAATTAATAATGTTCTTGTAAATTTAAGTCCAATTAAAGAATTTTTATTAAGGGACTGGAAAGGAAAATTTTTACTTTAGGGGCGGATTAAGCGGAAAAAAGGGAAGAATTAAGAAAAAGTCCAAAATGAATGGAAATTCTTGAAAGGGTAGAGAGAGAGAGAGAGGGATTAAGTTCTTATTAAAAGCTGTAAAAGAAAAAATTTCTCACACTCCCGACAAATCGGGATTTTTACCATTTCTACGATTCAAATACAGTTAAAACTTCCTTTTACGCGGATTATTCATCTCCAAGTTTATTAAAATTGAAAACGTAATCGAATGACTCTCCTTACTTTCATAAATAATGCACACTTCCAAGGACATATTTCTCAGACTCTTAAAAGACATGTTCACATACCGGTCTTCATTTCGTAAGTAATGCACACCGTTTTGAAATAATTCATTTCATTAATTTTTCTGACTTTCATTTCTTAAATAATGCACATTTAAGAAGAATTCATTTCAAAAGTAATGCACACTTAGTTATATCTACAAACATTTCACATTTGCCACTGCTTATTTAAACTACCCACCGCTCTCGTTTCCTATTACACGTTCGACCATAATTAGAACGAATTCCTCTATACTTGTAACGAAAACTCATTTCATAAGTAATGCACACTTCTAAAAACATATTTTTCACACTGCGAAAAGACGTGTTCACGTACCAAACTTCATTTCGTAAGTAATGCACACCGTTTTGAAAGAATTCATTCCATTAATTTTTGTTTAAATTCTCATCATAAATAATGCACACTTTTAAAAAGAATTCATTTCAAAAGTAATGCACACATTTATTTACATATACAAACACCTTCACATTTGCGACTGTTTATTTAAACTACACACAGCTCTCGTTCTACTAGTATGAAATTAACAATAAACTAAGAACGAATTCCTGTATAACTGTATCGAAAACTCATTTCATAAGTAATGCACACTTCCAAGGAAATATTTCTCAGACTCTTAAAAGAGGTGTTCGCATACCAGACTTCATTTCGTAAGTAATGCACACCGTTTTGAAAGAATTCATTCCATTAATTTTTGTTTAAATTATTTCATAAATAATGCACACTTTTAAGAAGAATTCATTTCAAAAGTAATGCACACTTATTTACATTTACAAACATTTCACATTTGCGACTGTTTATTTAAACTACTCACAGCTCTCGTTCTCCTATTATACGTTTAACCATAATTAAGAACGAATTCCTGTACACGTGTAACGAAAACACATTTCAAAAGTAATGCACACCTTTTCGCTTACTTATATTTGTTAAGATTATTACCCAGTGTAATCAAATTAGTAGGCAGTCTATTCATCTAATTACACTTAGGTCTTGTTACAGAAAATCAGAAATGATGAGGCCTAATAAAAAAGCTATTTTCAAAAGTAATGCACACTTTAATGAAGAATCTTCGAACGTCGTCCCCTAATTAATTTAATTAATTAAATCCTGTCTAATTTTTTACGTTCCCTGCTCATCTTAAAATGAATTCCTGCCGGAAATATTGTACACCTTCAGCCAAAACTCATTTTATACATCCTAACCAGTGACCTCGCCTCCGGAAGAACTTTGAGCATTAAGACCAGTGAAGAGGATGAAAATCGTACTGAGTATATGTTTGTATAAATATAACAATCACGTCTTATTCCTGTTTACGTTGTTTATAAAGTCCGGAAGTATTTTTAACGACTGAAAATCCTTCATGACGTCATCATAAACCCAAAAAGCCCACCCACCGGGTGTTAAAGGTCACAAGGTAGGAAGAATGAAAAGCTTGAATCAAAGCTCTTGGAGTTGATTCACTCTAAAAACAAAGGTGTCTACCGCTCTAAAAGAAACAAAAGCTCATTGATTATGGTAGATCGATTATGCAGGGGGTGGTGGAGAAGATGAATGAAGACCATGGCGAAAGAATAAACCGGAAATTGTCATCTCATTGGAAAGAGTTTCGATAGAAAAGGTGGAAAAGTCTCAAAACAAAATTTTTGATAATAAATCAACAGAACATCGCGATAAAAATTTTTTCACCAATTTTTATCAACGATTTTGTTTCTCTTCAAATTTTAATTTCAATATTATCAAAATGCTGTTGTGATAGGTGATAATAATCGGGATTATAACTCGGGAAAGAGAGAAAAAGATTTCCATCAACGCGGACGATTGTTAACTTGCGATCATGAGCATTTACCTCGTGTCAAATGTGTCTTAACTCTCTCAGAAGTGGTTGATATCCATCTGCATCGAGAGGTGAGACTGATTAACTACGATTTCCGTTCCGAGAAGGAAACAACCTTCGTCCCAAAAATGATGATTTCGAAAGCGCGAATGAAAAAAGGCCCGAAGGGTGTGCGAGTGAAAAGACAGGGCGATGTAACCTTTAAGAAATTGCTGATCGATAAATTAGCGATTTAAAATTTCTCCGCATTGTTATATCATAGTTTACGTTTTAAATGTGAAGTCGTACGACCTTATATACAGCCTGGTCTTTTTTTACGCGATTTAGTCCTTGTGCGTTAAGAAAATGATAATAATTCCAAAATGAATTTAGCTCTGTTCAAGAGTAATGCACACATTTAGCAAGAGTTGGGTTCAAAAATATTGCACAATATCAGAAATGATTCATTTCAAAAGTAATGCACACTTCTACCAGAATCAATTCCGCAAAATAAACCGATTTCGGAAAACTCATTTCACAAATAAGACACAAAACCAGAAAGGATTCGTTTCAAAAATAATGCACACATTAAGAAGAGTTCACTTCAAAAATATTGCTCAATGCTAAAATGAATCATTTCAAAAGTAATGCACACCAGAAAACATAAACTAATTTACAAACCCATTTAAACTAGAAAGGGTTAATTTCAAAAGTAATGCACACATTTACCAAGAGTTGGGTCCAAAAATATTGCTCGATACCAGAAATAATTTATTTCAAAAGTAATGCACACTACTACCAGAATCAATTCTACAAATAAACCAATTTTACAGAAAACTCATTTCATAAACATTGCACAATACTAGAAAGGGTTCATTTCAAAAGTAATGCACACTTTAGCAAGAGTTGGGTCCGAAAATATTGCTCGACACCGGAAATGATTTATTTCAAAATAATGCACACTTCTACCATAATTAATTCCGCAAATAGACCAACTTTACAGAAAACAATTTCATAAATATTGGGCAATACCGAAATTATTATTTCAAAAAGTGCACACATTTAGCAAGAGTTTGCTCCAAATATATGACTCAACATCAGAAGTGATTCATTTCAAAAGTAATGCACATTTCCACTAGAATATATTTCTCAAATGAACAAATTTTATAGAAAACTATTTCATAAATATTGCACAATACCAGAAAGAATTCGTTTCAAAAGTAATGCACACACTAGGAAGAGTTCATTTCAAAAATATTGCTCAATACTGCAAATGATTCATTTTAAAAGTGGTGCACACAGAATTAATTCCGCAAATACTTAGTCTATATAAACCCCATTTCATAAATAATGCACACTCCTGACCAGAAATTAATCTCAAAACTACCAAACACTTATTTGTTTGGATTTAGGCGCCACATTGATAGGCGTCTTATTTCAAGGTATCATCGACATCGACAGCAAGCTTAATGCTAATTATTTCCCGAGGAGAAGGAAAGCAGCCGTGAAACGAATTCATCTAATGAAAGAGGAGGAAAATCGATTAATTAATTAATTAATTGGTGGCCAAACACTTGCCTTCTTTCATTTTTTTTATTTTGCTTTTCTCACGTAATTTTATAGCTCCTCAGATCACCCCGTTTCACGAATTTAATTCATTACCGCCTGCAATAAATTTTTACATCAGTCAGATAACGCTGATAATGAGGTATTTTAGAAACTGTTTCATCTCCGTGTGCACAAAACACACACGCACACACACAACACAATTTTTTTTTCCTTTTTCAAAATCATAATACGATGAAGGCTGGTGAATCGGATAGACGGTCTTCTTTCAGGAGAAGATGATTCATGACGTTATACTAATTCAGATTCTACCTGCCCTTCTCCATCTTATGTTCTTAGATCGATTTGAACTTAAAAGTGGTTCGTGTTAGGTCCTCTTTTAAATAATCAAATCAAAAGCGAGTTTAGGACTAGGACTACTTCGAAAGACTGTCCATCATCCATGAAATGAATTCGCTGTTGAATCTGTAAAACACTTGCGAAAGGAATTTCCTCCAGAAGTGTGCAATATTTATGAAATGACAACGAGAAATCGGTGGGAAACTGTGAAAGCATCTGATGAATAGAAGTTATAGCTGTGAGTTCGAATCCTCACATCCTCCTATACCCAAGACTGATACTTGTCAATCTGCACTGCATTTGTGAATTGAATATTACATGAAAATGTGCATTACTTATGGAATGAATTTTTGGTATAAACACTATAATTTAAGTTGTCGTAATGAGTGACAATCGCTGAGAATTTGAAGCCCCTTCGCATACCTCCCTGAAGCCCTTCTCATATCTCTACATTTTAGGCTGACAGAACGGTATTAAAACGAAACGATAAAACTGTGCATTACTTTTGAAATAACAAGTGTTTCATTCAAACACATTTCACAACACAAGATATTTGCGAAATATATTCTAGTGGAAATGTGCATTACTTTTGAAATGAATCACTTCTGATGTTGAGTCATATATTTGGAGCAAACTCTTGCTAAATGTGTGCATTACTTTTGAAATGAACCCTTTCTAGTTTTGTGCAATTTTTATGAAGTGAGTTTTCTGTGAAATCGGTTTATTTTGAGGAATTAATTATGATAGAAGTGTGCATTACTTTTGAAATGATTCGTTTTAGCATTGAGCAATATTTTTGAAGTGAACTCTTCTTAATGTGTGCATTATTTTTGAAATGAACCCTTTCTAGTTTTGTGCAATATTTATGAAATGAGTTTCTGTAAAATTTGTTTATTTGCAGAATTGATTTGTAGAAGTGCATTACTTTTGAAATGATCTGTTTTAGCATTGAGCAATATTTTGAAGAACAATGTGTGCATTACTTTTGAAATGAACCCTTTCTAGTTTTGTGCAATATTTATGAAATGAGTTTTCTGTAAAATTGGTTTTTTTGCAGAATTGATTCTGGTAGAAGTGTGCATTACTTTTGAAATGATTCGTTTTAGCATTGAGCAATATTTTTGAAGTGAACTCTTCCTAATGTGTGCATTATTTTTGAAACGAATCCTTTCTGGTATTGTGTCTTATTTGTGAAATGAGTTTTCTATGAAATCGGTTTATTTTGCGGAATTGATTCTAGTAGTAGTGTGCATTACTTTTGAAATAACAAGTGTTTCATTCAAACCCATTTCACAACACAAGATATAACTGTACGTTTACAAAATTTTTTTACGGGGCCACAGAAGATGGAAAGGAAGTTGAAACCAGGCAAATAAGCCCTTCAAAACCAATATCCAATCAGGAAAACTAAAATCCGACCTTCCAGGAAAACCCCAAATTGAAAACGGGTGAGAAACACACAACAGAAGGAGGAGAGGGAGAGGAGGGATGAATACAGCAACTCGAATGAATGGACCAAAAATAAAAAAAACTTAAAAGGGCGGTTGGAACAAAAAGGCTCCTAAATGGCCACAACCGGAGGGAGATAAAAGGAAGACAGACGACGAGCACACTAATGGACAGACTAAAAAAAATCAAAACGGAGATTTTCCCTTTTTTTAAACTCCTTTAAAAAAAATTCTTCTTTTTTGGTCGGACCCAAGTGAAAAATAATCTTATTTATCTTAAATAGAGCCGCAGGTGACATTTACATGGCGACCAACCACCGTAAAACCCTTAAATAGAGAAAATCCACGAACCTTTTCCTTTCTGTGTCACGTGACGTCACTACGTGTGAGACTTTTCCAAAAACAAAAAGGTTTTTCGAGAACTTTTTTAAAAGTCAAAAGTACGCGTAGCCTTCCTGCTTATTGTCTTTTCACACCGTTTCAATTTCCGTATTTCACACGACAAAAATATATTTTTGTCTTTAATAATATATTATAATATATATACAGATGGAAGCCCTGTTGTAGTGGTTTAAGTCGACTTTAGGAGCTATGATCGTAAGTTCAAATCCCTCTCCCGTATCCTGTTATACTTAAAACTGAAAAACGGGATTATAGATATAAATATATATAATATAAATATGCATGGATGTTTTATAATTATTATTAATATATACTGTCGAGTTTTATTTATCAGTTTTTTTAAAATGGACGCTGTTGGAGACGAAATTCATTTTAAGCAAGCTGCGACAGGCGTTATTCGGGTCGGTCAATCTCGACAGCGATTACCTGTGCAGTTGGCAGTATTGTGTCGCATTGGCTAGTAGTATTAG
This sequence comes from Columbicola columbae, assembly GCA_016920875.1. Lineage (NCBI taxonomy): Eukaryota > Metazoa > Arthropoda > Insecta > Psocodea > Philopteridae > Columbicola > Columbicola columbae. The sequence goes on from JADMLL010000004.1 coordinate 7,375,339, forward strand.
TTTGCATTGTGACTCGCAGTTATGTTACGCATTTTGTCGCAGTAGTATCGTTACGTATTTGTCTCTTGGCAGCTTTCGTATCGCATTTTTGACTAGCAATTCATTTTCGTAATAGTCGGTAGTGACCGAAACATCTACAAACGCAGATAGCGGAAAAAGGTAAAAGGTACAGGTACATTTTCCTTTCACACCCATCCTGTAGATTCATCTGTCTTGAATTCCTTGCCGTAGCGCACCGCATTTACATACATACAGACGCTTAAACGTGTTATAGACCACTTCCAATTGTACTATATGTGATGTATACTTTCAGCAAAGCACTTATTTCATAAATACTGCACACCTGAGGAATCAATTTTACACATTTACCACACATTCAATATCCAACGAATTTCTTTCAAAAGTAATGCACAGTTATAATCAAAAACGGTTCAACACGAAAACGTTTATCGATATTAACGAAACCGATGCGAAACAACGAGTCGGGGAATTACCTGAGCCACAGAATTCGACACCCACGACTTTACTCGTCTATTACGCCGAAACTAAAACATTTTCGCTCGCAAATGTCACAAACAAAACTTTTTTTTATTCCCACTCTTTCGAATGATGTATTTGATGGAATCCGCGACACGCCAACAAGAATCTGCGTTGTGAGCAAAATCCTCGCCGACCGATTCTTATTTTTCTAATCGGTTTAAGTGTGAAACCGTGTTATTGAAAACGGTTCCGAGGTTTCGATGCGAAATCCCGATCAAAATCCGAGCGAAAAACACTTTTTGATGATAACCAACAGCTAATTATTTTGTAATTCTCTCTCCACCTTTTAAATTACTTTCTCATCAACGTAAAATCTCCAGCGCTACATTTCCCGTTTCCCTCCTCTCCCAGTGTTCTCTCCTCCTTTCCCAACACGGAGGATATGAAACTCCCGAAAAATCTCTTATCATCACTCTATCAATGAATCACTTCAACGACAGTAAAAAGGTCGAGAGGAAGTACAACGACTGACTCGAAAGGAAAATTACTCGGGAAATTGTTATTTTAATTGAACGGTAAAAATTGATTATAATTACGGTTCAATCCCGAAAAGTCAGCTAACTACAGCGGAGAGGTGAGGAAGAAAGAGAGGAAGGAGGAGGAGGAGAATAAGATGGATGAGAAAACCCAATCTCACTCCTGCGAAAACTTTCAACTTCAATTATTCAGGTTAAAGAGAGAAAAAAGAGAAGAACTCGTGATTCTTATTACTCGTCTTAAACTTGGGATTTTTCTTAGGAAAGAAAACAACCCCCAACCAACCCCCCACCCTCAGAGAGAAAATTTACCACGAAAATCATTTCGTTTGAAACAACCTACATCTCTCTCCTAACCCGAATTTCTACAGCGCGTCACAGCAGAATCCGGAGAATAATTTTTATCGTCGGACTCGATGTTTACGATGAGTGAAATTCTTTCAGAACGGTAGGCGGTGGAGTAGGAGGGAGGAGGGAGGAGGAGGAGGTGAAAAAAAAAGGAAACTCGTAAGTGCTTTCTTGACTTCTTCCATTAAAAAATAAATAAAATAAGAAAAGAAAACGTGAACCTTATATAAGATCTCTTTGGTGATTTATAAGTTATCTCCGTTAAGAAATTTTATCCCTAAATCAGATTATCGCTTCTGATTCAGCTTCATCCCCCCACCCCCACCCCTCAAGAGTGTTTCTTAACTCCTACAATTATTTTCTAAAACTTTATTTTATTTATTTATAACAAATTATTTACCTAAACCATGAGTTTATGATAAGAAATTACAAGAGCTCATCATTAAAAGTTATACACTGGGTTTATATTTATAATATAAATAATTTTTATAATGATTGTATGGGGTCAAGGTCGTCTTGGATGGGATATAAACCCATCTTCATATCTTAAGATGAGGGTCTGACACCTACCATCTCGATCTAACTCTAATATACGACCAAGGAGGTTCCAAGAACTCTGCTGTAGACTTGGGGTGGTAAGACCAAAATGGAAATAAGAATCGATAATAATAATAATAATATATTTCCCTATTTCGCCAATAGGCATTAGAGGTATCGTTTTACAAACAATATTACAAACTTTACACATATTACAAACGTTACAAACAAAACTATATACAAGTATTGAGAGCAAAGAGTGAACAGAATATGATTACAGTATCAACAATCGATCGAATCGATATTACTATAAGTCGATATAAGAATTTTAATATAGATATATTAATATAAGATCGATATAAGAATAGATAATATTATTGTGAGTTAATGAACTAAATATTGTAATTAATAAATTATTATTATTATCATAATTACCATCTTCAGGGGGCCTGGTAGGGGAGAGATTAGAGCACTCGCCTATCACTCCAAGGACCGTGGTTCAAATCCCACCTGGGTACCTGTTTCTCTCCCGCTCTTCTTTACCCAAAAATGTTTTCGTTCAACTTATCCACTATCCTTTCCCTCTCAATTCCCTCCAAGGCTCACAACCTTGGTAGTAATGTTCAGTCAGCGAATAAGCCTTCAACGAAAGGTAGCTGACTCATAATCAGGCATATTTTCAACTTGCTCCAACAAATAGGAATGAAGATGAGTTGAAAACATCGTGGTCTCTGGTTGACCAAAACGAGAAAAAAATCACCATCTTCAAGCAGTGCTGTCTGATTGTGTCAGCAACTCACAAAGATGGCAAATTACGAACAACATTAACATCTGATTATGGTTCAAAGAAATAAATAAATGAGAAACATCCAAACCCAACTAAGTCGTATATCTTTCATAAATAATGCACACTTTTAGCAAGGATTCATTTCAAAAATACTGCACGACTTCTAACTAACCTTTGAGTTTTAATCCCGTTTTTCGTCCTTGAGTATAACACATTGTGGGAAGAGACTTGAAACCATAACTTCGTTAGTCAGGTGCTTTGATCACTCAAACGCAGGCTCACCGTGAAATTTATATCGTAATTATAGCACAACGTATTTCATAAGTAATGCACACTTTAAGCAATATTCCATTAAAACACTGCACAATTTCATAAAAATTATTTCGATTGTTTATTACGCGAATTTATTTGTTGATTGTTCGATAAACAATCAGGTCTTTTTTTACGCGAGTGGTTGTGCATCTGGAAATTTATTCTAACACTTATATAAACTAATTGTAAGATTCTCACAGAGAGTGAACAAGTTATGAATATCTGACTTTGACAGAAATAAATAAATCTCGAGAAAGGACATCAATAAACAACGCGAAATACAGATGTACAGATGAACAGACAGATGGGGAGTAGGCGGTTTGAAACTTGAGCCGACTTTTTTCTTTTCTACAAATTTTTTCATCAAAAAATGTCTAACTGAAAAAGAGTGGGCGCCGGTAGTTAGTTTAGAGCCTCGGGGAAACTTCTTGTAACTGAGATGAGACTGTTAAAATAAAAGAGGAAGAAGAGGGAAGGAAGGAACCCTTACGAAATTGCTGACCCATAAATTCCCGATTTTAAATTTTCCTCGCCAATTAAAATTATCTTAAGAGATTCCAGCCATAACGAGCCAACATCAGGATAAATTTTATTTAGGAGATTTTGTTTTATGCGAGTTGATTCCATTCGGACGGTGGAAGGAAATTTTTATCCATCTCCAGAAGTCATTTTCATTTTGGAACACCATTACGGAAATTTCATTTCATAATTAACGCACGTTTTTTAAGAATAATTTATTTAGTGTTTTAAATAGATATAAACAGGCAGTTAGGTCTTCTTTTATACGACTTGTTGTTATGCGTTTAGGAATTGAAGAACGTATCCCAACAAACTCAAAGGTACACAGTTGTATAAGAAATAAATTTCGGGTCTCCTGCTTTATATACCGTTTCAGATTCAGAAAGTTTTCCATCTCCCGCATAAAACAAGACCCGAGTTTAAATTTACATACAAACTTACATTATTAAATAAACTCGGGGTATTTTAATTTAATGAGGACGTCTTTGCGAATCATTACAATTACGTCACGGACGTTGTGATGCCATACAAGACCTGACCATCAACTAATCGCAGAACTCATCTTGTGTGTGTTCACCTGACGAACCTTGTTTTGTTTGTTTGGGAATGATCCGATGAAAGCCTTCCTCCTTCCTCCCACAGGAGAACAAAGGAATTGTTTATTAGTTTGGTATTTGTTTTCCATTTTTAAAAATGTCCTCTCCCACCCACCCTTCGCTAGGTGTGGATTACTGAAAACGTCAGAAACTGCATTTCGCACATACGGAATTTTTGATACACAAACGGTTTTTGTTTTCGGATGTTTTGCGTCACTGATCCGACATAAAACGGGGGTATCACGCCCACCCCCCAACAGAAAAAAAAATTCATCGCATAATAGGCTACCCAAAAACGAGCCTTCGAGGTAGTTTTTCCTTCTATATATAGGTCACAAAAGTGTTATTACAATTCTTAACGTTTCCATTCACCCCGCCTCCCTTCCTCCTTCAACCCTTAAGCCAGAAAGGGTGGAGTAATGTCTCGGTACGACTGTCAATAGACGTAATTTACAACGTCCACCCCACTTAACACCTGACACCGGAGGAAAACAAAGAAAACTTTTTTCCTCGTGAATAGATAAGGCCTCTGTTGAGGAGGGCAAGACGCTAACAAATTAGTAAATAACTTGAGTGATCAATAATTTAACAACCACATTGATCTTTCATCGTTTCCCACTGCCTTCTACGACTTCCCCGTTTTTCGTTTTACGAGACTCGTGAGGCAGTGGCCGTTAAATACGAATCTTCAACACACATCTCCTCATCCCCGTGTTTCTTGCATGTTCCATCAACCTCCTCCTGACATCCGTTTTTCCTGACCTCTTTTATAATCCTTGACCGAAAATCGATTTTGGGGGTGGTTCGGTAGCCGATGATTAAATTTTCTGTTTCTCCTTTCCTCTCATCATCATCATCGACCACCATATTTACACGTGACTAAGTTTTATTAACTTTCGATCCGGCCGCAAAAACCGTTTTTGCTTCTTTTTTTTCCCTCCACCTCCTCCTCCTCGTCTTTAATTATAACCGGAAACAGGCAAACTATATTTAGAGAAGTGTGCGAAAGTTTCGCCTCCTTTTCCTAACTTCTCCGTGTGAGCGTTTTAAGTTTCTCATCTCTCCCTTCCACATACTCATTACAACACCAGTTTAATTACAATCCTGATTTTCCCTCCAACACTACTCAAGTTTTAACTATTCAAAGTAGTTTATGCGCGGAGTACAAGTTGTAACATTCTCATCCATAAAATCGTTACAATAATTAATGACTTCAACCTTAGATTTTAATGTATGACTAGAAGACATCTCTACACTGTCTGGAATTCATTTAAAACGATAAAAAAAAAATTTTTTTTTTAATTTTCCTGACTAACAAGTGCTGTCTGTAAGTCCGTCTCCTCGAATCCGAATTTCAATTTTTATGGACCCAAACCTACGCACCCTTGATTGACAGACTTCCATTCCAAACGTACTGCAAGGCTGGGAAATAAATTCTCTCATAAATTCTGCACACTACTGTAGTATATAATGTATACTACATAATCTTAGAAAATTTTGTTTCATAAATAATGCACACTTGGGTGGAGAATTTATTTCAAATCGCTAAAAGAAATTCGGAAGGAATCTGGGCCTCACTGGGTGATGTGATGCAGTTAGTTTATAAGACTTCATTTCATAAATAATGCACACTTTTTTACAAGACTATTGCCACCACACAACACAATTTTTCGAATAAATTCATTTCGAAAGTGATTCACGCTTAATATCGATGAAATTCCTCTCTCGAAATTTGATTAATTTTATAGGAATTTCAAAAAGGAGTACGATATCATAACAATAACATGAGTCAAGTGCATCATCTTATAATGAAAAATTCTCTCTGGAATTGAAATTATTTTTCCAAATGAAACGTAAAAAGACACGTCCGCTTCGTTGTGCTAATGTTGTTTTATGTTTAATTAGAAAGTGATTATCAGAGAGAGAGAGAGAGATTCTCCAGAACCTGAACCCATGTTCCTTCCCCAAATGTTGGTAACCGTGCTCGTCTGATAAGGTCGAAATCGGTTCACGTAGTCTCTGGTTAGGTTTACCGACACCGTGCACCCAAGGTAACTCGCACAGTATCGTATTTAACGAAAAATTCGGTCGCCTCACACGCTCACTCTAAAATCTCATTTTCTTTTTTATCCGTTCAATTTATCTTTGTCAGACTACATAACCCACAAGAATGTCGTCTAACCAAGTTTTGTTTCAAAACCCGGGGTATAAATCCGAATCTTTCCATCTCCTCTCGAGAAAAATTTTTATTTTTACATCTCGAATGAGTAAATAGCATAAATATTCACAAGCAAAAGTAAAATACAGACAACTACGACTACACAAGTTTAAAAAACCCTTAATTCAAATTTTCAGACACAAAATTACGAGAAAAACAAAATGTCGCTTTTTTCACAAAAACCTCAAAAACAAATTAATCAATCCAATTTGGAAAACATTTCATTTCATCCTTCGCCCCAAAGGACAAAACCTCTGCAAAGTACACAACCACAACAGAAAAATCTTTGGCAAAGGACTAACCAAAATAAATAAATAAATAAAAGACTCAGCTTAACAGGTTGCCACTAAATCTTCCATCTTTTTTAATTTTATTTTCTTTAAGCTTTTCAAAAAATCGTAGATTTGTCTGTCGTTCAACACAACAACAGCAACAAAAAAAAAGAAAGAAAATTAAATATCATAAATTTCCCTCTGATTCATCATTTTATTTTATTATTTTATTTATTTATTGACATTAGGAATTATAATTGGACCTATGCCAGACGATAAGTTTTTTTGTTTTAAGTGTGTCTTTGAAAAAAGCAAAACTCCTCCGTGGATTTCCCGCCAGAAGTCGTTTGCTGATTTAACTTACCACTTGTTCACCTATGCAACTAGGATGTCTGTCGTTTGGCACTTGGTAGCTTCGAGATTTTCAAAACAAACCGCGTTTGAGACCAAAAAACCGGGAAATTTGATTTGAAATTTATATCCTTTCCTTCGGCACTGATTTTAAAAGACAAAATGGGAAGCAGTTCAATCTCCCCAGAGAAAAACTGATTTCTTTTATTTAAAATAAATAATTAATTGAATAAATAAAACAAACTCAACAACAACAACCGGTACAAAGAGTAAAAAAGAAATCTTTCTACTTCGGAAACGGAAAGCTTTAACCCGACTAAATTTACAGCGAAAAACAAATTTAAACTAAAAAGATGGCAAACAAAATGCATTTTAAATGGCTTCACTTATCAATATGACATTTATGTTGGGAAGGCAACGAAATGAGGCCAGCGGTAATGCAAGAACTAGATTCGATGCTACACTAGGAGGAAGAATGGCATAAGCAGGATTTTGGGGTGAGAGCTTTCCAGAGCTTTTCGTTTTGTGCGAGTTTCTATTGAAACACAGAACTTGGAATGGCGATGGTGACAACCTGATGATTCTATCCTACCTCATAATAGGAGGGCTTTGGATTTGTTAATATTTGTTGATAGCCTGACTGTAAATAATTTCACATGATAAATTCAGTCGATTGAGGTTTTGCTAGTGAGCTTGAGATTGCTACTTGTTGAACATCCCCAATACCAAAATGGAATCGAGAGAGACCCCAACATGGATATGAATGAGTGAAATGGTGGCGATACCTCACAACACAAATTCTTTGTTGTCAGTGTTATAAACCGAAAACCAAAGTAAAACCAATTCGAGATTTCTTTCACTTTATAGATTGAACTAAGACATAATTATTCACCAACGAGAAGGAATAATGAATAACATCCTCCCAAACTAATTCACACTTTCAAATTCAAGCTTCACATTTAAATCACAAATTTAACTAATCCCTCACGAACAACACATTCCAACAGATATCAAGATAAAAATAAAAATAAGAAAATCAACTCACCCACTGCTTGTCATTTCAGATAATTCAGCATCCAATTCCAACATTAAAACATTTAAAAACCTGAAATGAAAAAATAATGAAAAATTACAAATAGAATTTGTGAGGGGAAAAATTATTCAAAAACAAAATTTCAGTTAGAACTGTTTCGCGCTAAATGGTAGACAGAAACGGCGCAAGCTTCCTAACACCAAATCAAGACTCACTGTAAAAAGGAAAGAGGAAAACTCTAATAACATATTCAGAAGTGTGAAATGATATAATATGAACAAGAGTGACTCCATAATTATAATAAATCTCACTGAGGCAAATAAATAATTTTAAGGTTTGTCTGTATAAAATTAGTAGTTTGGGGGGTGGGATTCATCCTCTGATTTGTTTATTAAAAAATAATTTCAAAATTAATAAGAAATCTTCATCATTGTTACTGAAATCAATTTACTTATTTACCCAAACCTCTCATATTGTTTTTAATTTATATTAGATGTTGACTTCTGATAGATAAATAGACAAAACTAATTTCTGGTGAAATGGAAAAACTAAAATTCAGAATTTGATATTAAAAAATTTGATTACAAACAACATTCCCTGACCTGAGGCTATGATCACTAAATGATGAGGAAAACAACAAAACAAAAAATTTTTTAATTCTGTAAATATTTATCTAAACCTCATTAAAGAATCAAATTCCTCTCTTCATCATTTAAATTGTGGCAACACTAGAGGCTTGAAAAACTTTCCAACTTAAAGGAAAACAAGTGGTATCCACTTCATGAGAGTTAGAACACCAAGGAAATATTTCTGGATGAAAAATCTTTTAGTTGAACCTTGAACTCCATTTAAATATTTAACTCATTCATAAACCAAGTAGTGGTCTTTAATAGTAATAAAATATAAAACAAAAAAAATTTTTTTACATTTCATCATTTAAATAACGTTGATTTGAGATATTTATTTTACAAAAAAATTTATAAACTCTGATTGATAACATTCAAACTTTTATCTCGAACTCGTTTTATTTGAATTGATAGAAGGTTTAACTAAATGAAATACCTTGTCAGCGATTCAGTTAAACGCGTCGTATTAATTTATCGAACACTTTCCCGATGGTATTTTATAAATTAGCTCGGAGATTAGGTTTAAAAGGAAATAAATAAACCACCAAAATATTGTACTGCCATTGTTATTTACGATGCCAACATGATAAAAATTAAAACGAAGGACATAGAGATCATTATAAAATTATTAAAATTTAGGCGGAAAACTAATTTGAGATGTTTAAACTCTGAGGTTTTTGAATGAAGTTCTAGGGCAACAAGACGAACGCGATTTTTAAACTATTTTGACTTTCCCCGTCCTGACATTTTTAAATTTTATTTCTTTACTCTTTTATTTAAGAATATGATCAGAAACGAAAACGTTTACAAAAGTTTAAATTCAATTACTTGAGTAAACAATAACGGTCGTAAAAAAAAAAGATAACATCCCTGATAATAATCTCCTCTGTTAAATTTTTTAACGGTGTAAAAACGACGAAGTGTCTGTAAAGGATGTCTGACTCTTGTTTGCTTTCCTGTTTTCTTTTTAAATAGAAATTTATTTATTGAAAAGAAGTTGGGTTTTTAAACATTATTTCTGTTAACGAGTCGTCTTGAGGAAAAGAACAAATCATTTCTACGAAAGACCCTTGAAATTTATTATGATAGTTTCTAAGATTGGGATGTCAATTGTTGGGTTGATTCAGACTGATAATTTGCGATAAAGTTTTTCATTGTAAGACAACAATGACACCGAATTTTTAAGTGTTTACTCAGAAAGCTAATTACAAGGCAAAAAGGTTTACGGAGTTTATGATTTTCTTTTAATTTAATTGAAATCATGATAATTCTAAAATGGCGTCTCGATTAGTGTTTTGTGACTTATTACCAGAAGGAAGTAGAGGCTGAGAGAATGTTTTGGTAACCCATGGTTTAGTTTTGACTTTTATCTACTCAAATCTTATCCATATATCAATTATCTTCTTACTTTGAAAATGTCTAATAGCTTAAAATAAAATAGAATTTGAGTTTGATTGATTCTTTCATTCCCACCGCCTTCTTCAGTTGGTAAGATTTTAACCTATGTTCAAAATGAGATCTTGAAACAAACCCAACTTCTACCCAAAATTTAAAAAGAATTTCATAATTTAAGGAAATGCCAAACAGACACTCATCCTTTACAAAAAATTTAAAAAGAAACCCATCTTGAAGGTCAATTGGGTTAATTACAAGTTGAATTCCTGGAAAAAATTTTTTTAAATTTAATTCATACCAATCACCGACATAATGGCTGATAAAATTATTCAGAAGAAAAGTATTGCAAGTAATTATATACAAATAATTCAGAATTCTAAGTAATATAAAAGCATAGTCGATGTCGTAATTAAAAGATAAGAGACGAGGAATGATGTTTGAATGGAACTAAACCCCAAAAACGACGAGTATTAACACCAAACTAACTTTACCTAAAAATGAGTCAATTTGACTCACAACAAAACTGACGAATTTATAAAAATATTGGTATAAAATCAATTTAAATGGAAGATATTATCACCTCGGAAATTTTTTTTTGAATGTAACATAATAATATAAACATGAAGATATAATCGTTTCTCTACCATTGCTCCCGAAATTTGTTCCCTTTAACACTAATGAATAATTTGATATTTATATAATAAACTAAATAATAATTTGAAGTATAACCGTTAGAAATACTAAATTATTATATAAGGTGCACCAAAGGATAAGTTATTATAATTACATACTCAAGCCAGCTACAAAAAATCACTCTTCCTCGTTATTTATATTGATTCACAGCATTTGTCCACAAAACACAATCACAGTACAAACCATCTGTTCAAAATGGTAAAAAGAAAAATATATATGTATATATATTATGAAAATATAATGCCAAAATGGCTCCATAAAAAATTTCCAAGTTCATTTATAAAATGCGTTTTCCTTAAATATTCGAAAAATTCTATAATCTTTCTAGGAAGGGAGCTATCAATTCTGATTGGGGAAAATCCAATTCTGTTGAGGATTATTGTACGAAGGGGAATAATCTAAGCGAAAGACTTCTTGGGAGAGGATATAAGGTGTCATTTCCTGGGTCCTCATTTGACATTCCTTTGAGCCCTGTGTTCCCCCCAACTGATTGTACACTGGTACTGATTTGTTTGACTTAAAATTAGAGTTCACATGCACGTTAACATTCATCCCTTGTAATGTGATATTTGCAAAAGTTTCTGATTTCTTAATGGAATTGTTTCTTTGGCACAACTTATTGTTGAACTGCTTATCAGTTGGTAGATCGGCCTCGTTGATCTGTTGATTTTCAGTTGTCAACTGCTGCAAATCTTGTGGTAGTTGAGGGTTTGGTGTGGGCTCATTGCTCGGGGTATTTGCCACAACTGTTTTACCAAAGTCTAAATGGAAATCAGTGTGAAAAATTTTCCTGTAACGATACTCTGAAACAGGTTCAAGTCCCTTTGACATGATTTCCTCCTTGTATGACCTGTACATGGTTCTAATATTCAGTAAGCCGGGTAATATTTCCACTTTTTTAGGCTTTCTTTTCCCAGTGTATCCAGAACGTTGCCTAACTGAATCTATGTGTTTTCGAACCAATTTGATTTTTTCAATCGGGATTTTGTTTACTTTATTACTGTGCCTTCCTCTTTCGACAAAGCCTGTGTTTCCAATTTCTTGTTTTTTCTTCAACAGCCTGTCTAACCTTCCATTACTGATTGCATGCATGTTTAAAAAAGCTTGTTTGCACACCTCAGTGTCAATTCCGTTCACAGTTACATGAAAATTTCTACTGAAAAATCTTCTGCTTGGAATGCCATCTTTTTTGTAACAGTGTTTTGGCAAGAAAATCCTCACACAGCCAGCTAAAATGCATAAATATGAATTGAAAAATTTTATAATAATTTAGTGATAGATTTGATCTCACTATCAAACATCAAAACAAACATATGTCAACAGTTTTATTCAAATCCTAGAGATAAAGTCTTACCAATATAAGCGTTTTGAAGAGCATGATCGCCCAGCTTCCAAAAATTTTGAAAAATCTTTTCACAGGCATCCATTCCAATTTTTAAATAACATTTCTCTTTACAAGTGCAAGGTGGTCCCAACTTTTTCCTTTCACAAACCTCTCCAGTGGTTCTGATGTATTCCAAGCCTAAAATCAAAATTTATTTAAATTAAAAATAACCGAACCGTCATTAGAATAAATTCAAAACAAGGCAACCCACCTTTATTCTTGTTTCTTTTCCTAACGTTCTGCTTCCAGTTTTCTGGATTTTTTTTCCGCAATTTCGGCTTCGGATCATCGTCATCGTAACCGTCGTCATATAAACAAGAGTTCCCATTTAAATTACTCTCGACCTTCGATAAAGGTTGTTGGTTTCCTTGCTGGCTAGATTCAACTTTAACCGGCTCGGAATTTATAATCGATATATAACTTAACTTTTCTTGAGGCTCAATGTTTATTAACGAATGAGCTTGATTAGAATGATCCATTTCGTTATTATAATTACATTAAGCATAATTTAACCAAACGGAATTCTCCAACTTGAGCATTTATTAATGACATATAATTACTAAGAAATGATTTAATGATTATAAATAAATAATATCTCTGAGTGATGGTTCACCAAAATCAAATATTGGTGTGAATTTCATACTTTAAAAGTAAATAAAAGCTACAAAAATAAAACTATTTACAAACTGTCTGCCATATTGACTCGAAGCCTGCAAAATGGAGTCCCTGAACTGTAGCAAAATAAACGGCGAACAGGACTTCTGCTTCATTCGTTTTCTAACACTAGCCTTTCATCACTCTTTCATTTTAAAAACAAAACAAAAACAAAAATGGATTTATTAGGTTCAATTTTAAACGCAATGGACAAACCTCCCACATGCTCGGAGAAGCAGAGAATGCTTCGTAGAAGTAAGTGTTGTTATTTCTAAACGAAAAATATCAGTCAAGTGTTTGTGTGTCCTGGAACTTTTTATCAAATTAATTTAGAATCGTAATTAATTTTTCGTCTCCCGTTTCTTCCCTAAACCGTAGCTCAATTTTCTTCTCCCTGTTGTTAGTAATCCTTTAATTCTTTCGGATTTGAACAGTTTGGGTTTGATTTTTAACGGGGTGTGTATTTTTTTTTATTTTTTTTTAATTCCAGAACAAAAGGAAGAATTTTTTAAAAAGGCAGAATGAAGAAAAGGAAATTCTAAAGAAATTTAGAGAAGATGTCGAAAATAAATTAAGTGAATTTTTAAAAGATATATCACTGAAGAAATTTGAATTTGAACCTACTGATAAGGTTTTCAGAAGTGTCATGTAAGTTTACTTGTTAATTTTAATTAATGACTGTGGTTAAATTTCCACACTGAAGTTGCTTTATGGTTAACTATAATTTGAATCACAGCAAAGAAGGAGAGCTTGTTTAATGAATAATTAGAGGAAGGAAGTTATTCAGTGCAATGTTACTTTAATTGTCAGTTACTTCAGTTTATAGCAAAAAGGTTGGTGAATTAATTTTTTTATAAACTCTTCAACAATATTTATGTTTTAGTCATGATGCTGCAGAAGTTGCTGGTGTAACTGCATTTACAATTGGTGAAGAAGATGTTGATCGAAGAGTTATTGTTTACAAAAAAAGAGTTTTCACCTTGTGAGGAGGAATTGGCTGCACTCAGGAGAGGAGAAGAGTGGGATCCAGAGAAAGCTAAACAGTTAGCCTTACAGGTACTCAGACTATATAAACAAACTTAAATTTAAAATATTGTCAAATCAGAATTGATGTTTTCTAAAATATGCTTAAATATGATGTCAAAGGCATTGAAGTTTGACAAACCTAATGTTTGCTATCCAAAAACTTTGAATGAAAAATGTATTTTGGGCAAGAATCTGGATTAAGCCCTTGATTAAATTTTAATAAACGAGAGTTTGAGATCAAGGTCGAGACTTTTAAATTTTAAATTAGCTTATGAGAATTTGAAGTTGATACTTGTAACTCCCCACTATTAAACATATTTCCCAGTAGAAAGTTACATAAATCTGTATACAACCCCTTGGTAGTTTAATTTTGTTTAAAAATTAAACTGTACTGGCTCTAAATCTAAAACACTAGAAGCTTTAGGAATAAATTTTATATAATCTATTTCAATTTCATTATGTTTATCATTTAATATATTTGATTTGGCCATCAATTGAAAAGGTGTCATCATCACTTTTATTATCTTTCTTGCATTGTTAAAATAAACAATTGCAATACCCACTGACAATAGTTAGGGGACGCCAAATTTAGTTTATCAAGAGTTCAATAAGCACCAGAATTAATTTTTTTCATGTAGAGAGAATTAGAAAAGAAGGAGGAAGAAGAGAGACTGAAACAAAAAGTTGTTCAACCAACGACAAATTACATGGACAAATATTCACATTTAATAGGAGTTGTGGCGGCAAAGGATGCAGCTCAGAAAACGCAAATGAACAAGCAATATGGTTTTGGTAGGCAAACATCATCAAAATTATTAAAATACCAAGTTGAATGTATCTTTTAGAATTATTCAAAAACAAAAATTCTGTTTTCAGTGCCTTCTGAAAACAAAAGAGATCAACGCTCTATAGAGCAAACATTAGCTGACATTCAGAACAAAAAGAAACAGAAAACGTCACATCAGCAATCATGACAAGACTATATTGAAGAAGATTCTTAGCATCAATTTGATAATAGGAAGTTACACGATATTTATCGTTTCGACTAGAGGAAATTATGTCTTCTACAATGACTGTTTGTACAAAGAAGTAAGGGCATGTTGTAAACCTAACTTTTAATTAAATTCGTTAAGATTTTCCAGTTATGCATTCTTAGTTTTGAAGTTTTTTTTATAATAATAAAAATGTTGCCTTTTTCTCTCCATTTTTTTTTTTGAAAATTCCTTGTTAATCATTTTACGTACCGAAGAAAAAAAATTTAAATTGTTAATATCTTACATCAAACTTATTTTAAGTCAACGAAAGAAGGCTATTTTTTAATCTGAGAAAGAAATTTTTAGACTTGTATCAGTTATTAGCAAGTTATCAAAGTTTCAGCCATTTTAGTTGGAAATGTTGACTCATATTTAATAGGATCTAATATCTCGTAAATATTGTTAGAATTCTATTTACGCGTGGGAGCAATAGTCGTGAGTGTTTTAAAAAAAGTTTTTCGATGAAATTTATCAGGTTTCTGGTGTAAAAATTATCAACGATTAGTGAAAGACACCACAAATCCTTGGAGCATTTTGCGCGTAACATTGTTTCCGGCTGTGAAAAAATACGTTATTGTTATGTTGGCAATACCAACAGTCATGGATTCCACAACAAATTTTATTTTAATTTCTTCAAGTTTTTTTTACTTTTTGCTTGTACATAAAATCATCTTCATGATTGACTATAAAAATCATTATTCAGTTATTCAATAATTTGTTCAGTTATATTTTCATAGTTGAAATATTTAATTGTTATTATTTACACAGTAAATAAAGTATCAATTTAAGAAGGAAGGAAAATAAATTTTGTTTTAACAAAACCTCTTCACTAATTTCGCCAATTTACTTATGAAAATTGACACTCACTCCTGGAAGTATAATCCGTCGACGATTGAAACGAACAACGCGGTAGATACTTTTTTAAAGAAGATGTGTCTGTTAAGTCGGTACAAGTTTAATTTAATGCTAAAGTGAGAATAAAAAATAATTTTCCAAAGGGGATTTATTAGCATGACAAAAATGAATGAGTTGATCGGATCTAAAAAGGATAAAATTAATTCTACGGCCCTTAAAATCAACACCGCGGAAGGAGATTCTGACGATGAAATTCAAGTATGTATTTACCTTTTGATTCTGGACTTTGATAGTGTAATCAGTAATTCAAAGTATGTAGCTTAGTAAATTTTTATTCAGTATTAGAGTTCGGGCTTCCGAATTTTTAATGACAAATGTCTACAAATGATTAAATCAAACTTGTTTGTTTCTAACTGAAGGACTTATTAAATTTTTCCCTTCTCTTATTGGTTTATTTATTGGGATTGTCATTTTGATATCTAAATTAATTTTTGTTTACAGATGACTCTGGCACCTTATATACAAACATATTTGGCTCATAGTAGTTCGAGTGGAGGTTGTGGATGCTTGCCTGTACCATTTGAAAGAGCAGCACCACATTCATGGATTCGTCCATGCTTTGACTCAGACATACTAGAAAATCAGTTTAAAATTAATTCATTTAAGCAGTTCACCAAAAGATTTAGGTGAAGAATTTCCATCCATTATCATTGAATGAAATTTATTTTGATAAAACGATAAATCTAAGACTATTTGTTATATATCGTTAATAAAAATTTTGAGGAGTTATCAATAACAAAAATTTCTTATATCATTTCAGATATGCCTTAATTTATATGATGATTGTCTCAGCAGCTTGGTTAATTTTTTTATTATGTCAGCCATATCCAGATGTGATTGCATTTGAATATGTAGTCTTTGCGCAAATGTTTCTCATGGCAATCTGGATCTTGTTTATAAGTTACAAAGAAATTTACAGAGCTCAAAATTCGATAATAGCAGGACTGACAGCCTTGCATCTGGTATTTACATCATTAATATTCACTTTGGCTGGAGGAACCTCCATGGTTTCTCATTTCACAATGGTTTGCTGTGTGATTTTGGTTATCTACACAATCGTACCATTGCAACCTTATGTATCCCTCATAATCTGTGTGCTGTTTTCAATCGGTTTTGAGTGCATTGAATTAACAGCACAAAAACATTTTGTCATATATTTTTATGGGTAAGTTCTCGATTTGGTATTGTTTGATCAGATTCCTTTCTGAGGGTGAGGTTCAATGTGAGAATTTCATTTTAAGGTTTATAATACGAATATTGTGCCACATCTGCGTTCATATTGTTGGTTTTCACATTCTTGTTATGACACATGTGAGAGTTCGTGGAACTTTTATGAAGGTGAGTAGTTAATAGAAAAGGTCATTTTGCACATTATAATTAATTTTTCAAAGTTAAAGTCTTAAATAAATTAATTGATTGAATTAAAGTGATATGTCATTGTCATGCACATATTCAAAGTTGAATATCTCATTTGTTATTCAATATAGTCTTGTACTTAATGATGCATAAAGCTCTCGTTGGGTGCCTTTAGGTCTAAAAAATTTTTTTTTAAATTCAGGTTGGACAAAGGCTATTGGTTCGCAGGCAGCTAGAAATGGAAAAGCAACTAAAAGAGAAAATGATTCACAGTGTTATGCCTCCAAAAGTGGCTGATTGGTTACTCAGAGGAGAGAATGGAGAAAGTAATTCATTTGCAAAGCCGGGCAATCAACAAGATTTAGGGTATTGATTTTAGTCCGTCCACCATTTTTATTAAAACAAGCGTAACGGTTTTATGAGAGACGATTTGAACTTTTTCAGGTCTTTATTCCGACCTTTTAACATGTATCGAATGGACAACGTGAGTATTTTATTCGCGGATATTGTGGGCTTTACAAAAATGAGCTCAAACAAAACTGCTGAACAAATAGTCGACATTCTCAACGGTTTGTTCGAACGATTTGACGACCTCTGTCTTACAAATGGCTGTGAAAAAATATCAACTTTAGGTGATTGTTATTATTGTGTTTCTGGGTGTCCGGAACCCCGAGCAGATCATGCTAAATGCTGCGTCGAGATGGGACTCGGTAAAAGTTTTCATTTAAACCTTAGTCATAGTTTTATTTTGTCGTTGGAAAATCTGACGAAAAACTAATGGTGTCCATTTTGCAGACATGATAGATGCGATTCAAGAATTTGATGTTGAACGGGGTGAAGATGTTAACATGCGAGTCGGCGTTCATACGGGTACAGTTCTGTGCGGAGTGGTCGGAGTCCGTCGTTTCAAATTTGACGTTTGGTCCAACGATGTTACCTTCGCAAACAAATTAGAATCCACCGGACTACCGGGAAGAGTCCATATTTCCGAACAGACAGCTCGATTTTTACAGGGGTTATACGTTTTAGAAAATTATGAAGATTTACAGGGTAAAATCTATTATAACAGTATACCTATTGATGTCGGCTATATATCTACCTACAGTAAAGTGACCAAAAGGAGGGGCCGTTGGGTACCAAGACTTGTTAATTATAATATTACTTCAAAATTTTACTCATCGTATAGATAATTTTTTAAAAATTAAATTTAAGTATATTAGGCATTATTATGAACATAACTGAAAATTTATATAAATATAACTCCGTTATAAAGGCAACATTAAATAAACATAATTGCGTAACGCTAGATTTTTAGACGAAACGTTTGGCTGACGCAACAGCTTCCACTCTTATCGTACTCAAAATTTGACGCGGCGTAGTAGCCAAAAAATTAACATAACTAAGAGTAACTACATACCATTGTATGAACCGGAAAGTAATATTTTATATGTCACGGTAAAAGTGATAAATCAGGTGAATGTAATTCCCGGCGATGATTAATAGTCACCAATTAAGCTTGGTTAATGTGACAAATTCCTGAGTATTTTTCACATTTACCGGTTAGTTTGTAAAATATCCAACAAATTTTGCTCAGATTAGGAGTTTGGTATTTTATAAACTAGCCGGTGAATGTGAAAAATAGTCGGCAATTTGTCACATCATCAAGCTTGATTGGTGATTTTAATATGAGTCAAACTGGCTCAGTTGGTAAATTTATACTAAAATGCTAAAGTGCAGATATCACTAATGTGCTAATTATGTAACTAATCTGAAGACTGATTAAGGTGATCTTCTAAAGTATCGAAACTGTGTCATTTCTCTCATATTTTAGACCAGTTATGGGCAAAGTACGGCCCGCCGAGGGTTTATCGACACTAATAGTATTAATACACGACCGCTACAATTACGTTTTGACAGTCGAGAAGTTTAAAGTGAATTTTACTTAGTAGAATAGTAGATGCTTAGTATACAGAAGAAGCTAAACTAGCCGCGTAGTTCATGTGTTGCAAATTTGTGCGGGCCGCCAAAAAAATTTTAAAATTGGCCCATTGATTAAAAATATTGCCCACCCCGTTTTAGACTGAGCGTAAATTACGATTTATTGTTATTAATGTTTAAAGTTAAAATAAGGTCTTATCAATAGGTACAAAAACATATTTAATCAAAGCGAGACCTCCAGTTGTTAAAAAAGAAACTCAAGTTACTGTTGGATCGCCCAATCAAACGCACGAACCTCGAAACGCGAGCTTGGCCGCAAGTCGGAAAAGCATCAATTCCAATCAATCTCCACCGAAGAGAATTCACTATCTCAGTCTTCTCACCGAAGCTAGGTAATTGACTATAAATATTTCCGAGTAGATAATTATGTGGCTTGTTATTTATTTATTCTTTTGGTTATTTTCCAGATCGAAATTTGCGTCACTTCCTAATGTGTTAGGATCTAATTATACTCTGGCCGATTCCACCGAGAAAATAAATTCTTCGAAGCGATTTTCATTTTATAAATTGAAAAAGAATTCGTCAACAGAAATTTCCTCGAGTTTAAAGCAATTAACTAAAAATAAATTGGTAAATTAATTGAATTTATTTTGTTTGAAATGATTATTTCAATTTTTAAATTCTCCCTGAATGATTGGATTGATTGATTAAATATTTTACAGGACGATGGTTCGATGACCAAATTAGAAGTGCCTTTGACACAGGAACGGAAGAATGAAGAAGAAGTTAGTTTGTGTCCTTCCGTTAACAGTAGAAAAGATTCGGGGATTCGCAGCAACAGCAGAAGGAGCAGTATACAGCAACAGGTGAGTTTCAACTTTCTGTTTATGCATTTAAAAAAATTTTTGTAGGTGTTAGGATAATTTCATGAGGATAACCATAATCAAACACTGTTCACTGACTTCTCTCTCGTTTCCAGATTTATTTAATGAATGGAATGAGTCAGGGAGAACTGCTCACGCAAAGAGTTAGTGGCTATTATACTTCAAGTCAGTCAACTTTATCTCCAGTGGAGTCGGGTAATTGTTTAATGTCATTCTAAACTCTAACTGTTCGTCTTTGATAACTTATGTTACTAACTATTAATTGGTTTGTTTGTTTAGAGACGGAAAACGAAGGAGTTAAGAGACCGGTTTCTGATAACCTAGGCGCTTGCTTTTACTCGTTAAGGAAACAGTCGGATCTACAGTTGATACGATGCGTTAACGACATCTCACAGAACAGTTACATTGTTAAAGTTCCTCTGGATCAGTTGACACTCTTTTTTAAGGATAAAAAGACTGAGAAAGAATATCGCGCCAATGCTCATAAGATCCACGAGAAAAAGGGAGATAGTCCTGCCACCTTATCTACATCAAGGTATTTCCACTTTTGTAGTGATTATCACCTTTTGCCTATGGGTTACAGTTCATCCTGTTGTCACTGTTGTTTGTCTTTGTCAGGTTCAACACGTATTTCGATATTCTCGTGTCCGCTTTGGTACTCGTGTGCACTACAATATCACTATACGTTCTCTACGTGCCAGCAACTCACTTCATAACCGTCTCTACGATGGCTCTACTCATCGAATCCGTCGCTTTGCTTCTCTGTTTGATTCATCTGACGAAAACGCGAAACAACAAATTGAACGAAACGACCAAGTTTCTGAGCAAGAAAATCGTCAACTTATTTTCAAAGTGGTATCCGTGGCACATATTCGGTGGTATTTTAGTCAGCCTTCCGATGCTCGTGATTTTGACCAATTTCACCTGTCATTACGGCGATCCGGGAGAGGGACCAGTTCTAAAAATGGGCGACGAATTTCATTTCCTGGCCACGGAGGAGAACAAGAAATTGATTTTAAACGTGGAACTCCGGGACCATTATTACACTCTGTTGGTCCTCATCGGTCTCTTTCACTTCTGCAACTTCACCCAGTTGAATTTCTTCATGAAAAGTATTTTAGCTTTAGTAACCGGAATCATATATCTCGTACTTGTCAGCAAAGAGAATTGTCAGTATCACAATAAAAATGAAATGTCGACCATATTCGTGAGTCAGTTCATAAGTAGGAATATATTCGCGAACGAGTCGGAGGGAGTCGATCGAGAAGTCGCAGTGTGTTGTCAACAAGTCAAGGACATAATCGATCGACTCTCGGAAGAAGTATTCGACGCTCAGAATTATTATAGTCTGGGACTCGAGTTCCTGAATTCATTTTATGCGAATGATTGGGATCTCGATGAGAAGTATTACGCGACTGGAGGCGGGGCCGAATTCATGGCAGCTTTGAATCGTAGCCTCGGAACCATGGATAGGCAGACTTGGTTGAGAAACGTTTTAGGCAGTATAAGCGACGAGGTTTTGAATTACGATTCGTCAGAGACGATACTAAACGTGTTCATTCTCTTGCTTCTGGTCGTTTTGTTAAATCGGGAATTCGAGATAAGTTATAGGTTGAGTTATTACTGCAACACGGAATCGAGTAAGGATAAGATGAGAGTTCAGAACATGAAGAATCAAGCTGATTGGCTCCGCGAGAACATAATCCCGAAATACGTGAGCGTGGAATTGAAAAATCGCGCCAAATATTGTAAGAATCATTCGAACGTCGGGATTATATTCGCGAGCATCGTCAACTTTAATAAATTGTACGACGAGTCTTATTCGGGGGGCAAGGAGTATTTGAGGGTTTTAAACGAGCTTATATCCGATTTTGATGAATTGCTCAATTTGGATAAATTCAGAAACGTGGACAAGATCAAAACGATCGGAAGCACGTTCATGGGAGCGAGCGGATTGAATCTGGAACTCCGTAAGGAAAACAAAACGGAACACGAACACATATTCGAGTCGATGAATTTCGCGCTGGAGATGTACAGGGTCGTGGACGTTTTCAACAGGGATTTACTCGGATTTAACTTAATACTCAGGGTCGGATTCAATATCGGAGAAGTTACGGCCGGAGTGATCGGTAGCAGTAAATTATTTTACGATATCTGGGGCGATGCGGTGAACGTGGCTAGTCGGATGGATTCTTGCGGAGTGGACGGACGGATACAAGTCCCGTATTCGTGTTTGAACATACTGTCGTCGCGATATAGTTTCGAACCGAGGGGCTCGGTTTACGTCAAAGGGAAAGGTGATATCTTAGTCTATTTAGTCAAAGAATGAAAAATTTTTCAAGGACGAACAAAATCCTTTTTTGTTTTTAAACAAAGCTTAGCTGCTTAGAAATTTTTTAGCGTGGTTAACTAGTCTTGGAATTTTATTTCTAAAACCAAAAAGTTTTTAGAAAATTTTTGTCAAATTTGCTTTTAAATATTATGAGCAGAGAATAATTCTATGAAAGTTTGGAAAGGATTCGGTTGTGAGTTTCGTATTAGATTAACTCAAATTCAAGAAAAATTTTTGTTGGCCGTTCAAATTATTTGGAGTGTTGGGTATGACAATGGCGTCGTCAGCGATGGTCACTGAAACGTTAATCGTTGATGTGCGACCTTGTTCAGATATGTCACAGGATTGAAGTCAAGTTATCGATGATATGTTTACGGTTGGATCGATAACCATTTCTAGAACTTATCGATTTGGTTCATGCTTGGGCAACTACAGTATATAACGCGAGGAGTGATTGCCACAGTTTTAGTTACCAAAAAACAAAATGGAGTCTTTTATAAAGTTTGACTTCTCCACTTTGTTTTATAGCTTTACGGTTATATCTACCTTACTGTCTTTATACTTGAAACAAGCATCAGTGGCCGGTCAATATCTTAAAATATTTTGTGGGCTCAAAATCAGGGGTGTCAAATTCGACCAAAACAAAACGAATTCTCCAAAAATTTTATTTCGAAACGAAGACTCAGGGATTTGCATAAGATAATCAAAACGCATTACGTAATCATGTATGGTATTACTTCGATCTCCGTTTCCTTTGTAACGTTTTCATTTTACGTAAGAGCAGCACGGGCCACAGCCTCAGGGACCATATGCTGACCAGTAGTTTGACATCCCTGATCAAAAGCCATTTACTCCATAATGATGTAAACTCACTCGATTCAAAGGGAAAATTCATTTTCTAGTTTTTGAAGTGAGGGACTTGTACAGAATCTTTTGTAACAAAACCGGAAACTGCTACTCAAGCTTCCGCCTCACAAATTTTCGATGGAAGAAGCGTTTATGTTGCCTTTGAAATTGAAATCCGTCAATGTGCACATTAATCTTTCCATTTCAGAAATTCCCTAGATAATCTATCAATTTACCAACAACTCGTTAAAGTAGTACAAAGATCTTTGCTGGAAACAACAGCAATGTTACTATACGCTTAAATTAACAATTTTATTTATTTATTTATTTTTTAATATCCAAATAATTAAGTTATTACAAGGAAGGAAATGAGAGACAACAAACTTTAGAACTTTAACGAGATAATATCAAAAGAAGTCAATTAATCGGCAGATTATCTAGGCAAAGATGTAGCACATTCACGGATCGGGAAAACATTTTGAAATTTGTACCTTGAAATTGATAAGCCACTGACTCAGCAGCAATTCTCAGATAAAAACAAATTTTTAAGTGTTAAGTATAAATAATTTTTTTTTTGTCAAAAGCCAAAATTTTCGAATTAAGTAGTATTATATAGAAATCGATCAAGGAGACTGGATTACCAGAGCCTTTATTACTTTACAGTATAAAATGTATTCTGTAAACCAGGGGTCGGCAACCTTTTGGCCGCGGGTTTTGCGAGTATTAGAGATCGTTGGGTCGTAATAAAACAGCGACAGGACAATATCGCTGCATTCCGCATACTATCCCATTCCATACAAGGCAGGGGTAGGGCTTTAACTCATATTTGTATATGTTATACTGTATTCAAATTTGACACGTTCGTAACTTTGCGACAAAAATTTTTGAGAAAAATGTTTGTATATATTATACTTTATTTTCGGAACTAAAGTGGGTCGCTTTAAATTACCAAATGGGTCAAATGTCACTGGTGACCCACGGGTCATAGGTTGCCGACCTCTGCTGTAAACCATACAGAAGGGCACCCAACGGAGTAATTAATCCGCAAAGTATTTAAGAAACACGTATTGAAACAGAATTTTTGTTGACTACTATCTTCTTTCTCTAGAAACCGCACAAAAGTTTTCGCATCTATTCTGTGATAGATATTATTATATATGTTACCACTAACTTTCAGAAATTAGTTATTCTGCAGATTAACTAGAAAATTATTTCATCCCTCACTCAGAGATTCGTTAAAGTGAAAATAAGGTCTTTGCTGGAACAACAGCAAATTAGTGCAAGATTATCTACAGATTATCTGATCAGTTAACGACTTTTGAGCTTTAGCGGTGACATATATATAATAAAAGGAAGTAATAGTATTAAAATCATTGCTTTAAGGATAATCTCTGATTCTCTGAATGTGAATGAATGAATTGTTGAATGGTTTTTTGGGTCACCAGACTCTGGCAGCCTCTGGTAACCCCCACTTCTGGTTTGACTTGATTCTGGTGGATGTTGATTATTTTAAATAACTAAAGTAAACTATGTAAAAGATAACACTAGATAATAGTTGTCAAAACATCCCGAGAGCTTTGATTATCTATTGTTTTGTTAAAACGTCGAAACTTTTTTTGTTTCCATTTTCATCCCTTCATCTGTTTCACGTTTCTTGGTCAGTATATTTATACAAAAATTTTTCTTTGTAATGTAAAATTATCTGGAGGTAATTTAGTACCGATTTAAATATTTTTATCTATACTTAAATAATACAAAAGTATGTGGTTTTCCTTAACAGAAGGAAATTTATTATTATCTAATCAATATTGACTTAAATATCAGTGTTACTTATGTGCCTTTCAGTGTCTTTGTATTTTTTTTTTTACGCGATTGCGTGTTTGTATAAATCGCTCGAATTTGCACAAATATTAGGTATGTGTGTGATGATGAAAAAAATGTCAAAAATTCTTTATCCGGTCCTGAACCGCGGGCCAACAATCGCACTTAATAAAAGGAGATTTCTTTTGATGGCATTGATAACGCGTTCGCCATTTTTTATGGAAGACCTCGAATCTAGTTTGGTGAATACGAGTTAACTCGTGGTTGGTCAGTGATGTGTTTAAAATGCCAGACACAAATTCTTATTCCGCTTAAGCTTGTCTCGTTTAATTTTCATCATCATCGACAGAGTAACTTTGTCTATTGGTCTCTGCATTTCTAACATTCCCTAATGAATTTTTCTTGTATCTATTGCATTCCTTCTGCATTGAATAATTTTATCTATGAATAATCTATTTTGCATTTCTTAGACTAATTGAACCGTTTATTTTGGATATGGCCAAAGTTTATTTATCTGGGTTTGCGTTTCAATGAATTTTAAAATAGATAGGATAGTAATGAGTCATACTGCTTAAGTGTAGCTAAGGGTGTTAGATTTATAGTATATACTAAAATAGTGGCAGTTATTAAGGTAATATAGTTTTCGTATCAAGAATGGAGTTGGGCCACTTTTAAAATTAACAACCAGATTCATTGTATAATTTGAAGGTGCCCAAGTTCATTCAACATAATTTAGGACGCTTCAAATTGAAACAAATAATTTATGCGATTTAAATCATTATTAACTACATAACTTACAAAATTACAAAACAATTACTACTCATCGATATTTTGTGTGTGTAAAAGTGATTCGAAGAAATCACAACGTCCCGGTGGTATATATCCTAATTGGTCAATTATCTCCTTGAATTTTGCTGTTGTCTACTACAATAATTGGAGTTAGACCACTTTCAAACTACAATTATTGAACTAACTCTAAAGATTAGAATTATCGTCCTTGAGTATAAGCAACCTGATAGGTAACATCAAGCTGTATATGTAACGGTAACCGAAAAATTGGGAAAGGGTGTTAGGCCAGTTTCAAAATAAACGTCGCATTTTAGATAAACATTCCATTTTTTATGTTAAATTCTTAAACCTTTTATCTTATATTAATAATTTTTTCAGGATATTTATTGATACATATATTTTTTTATAATTTTTATTTTCTACTAATCACTTTAGAAATGTTGGCTTCAATTAGTCAAAAGAAATCTCCTGATATTGTGAAAATACTCAATCGTTACCACCGTTGACTATTTTCATTATCACTTAGACTGCTAAAGCCATTTATGTGCCGCCTAACATATAAAATATAAAATAAATAAATAAAGAAAACAGTTTGAGAAACTGCGACTTTCGTACATTTTGTTTGTTTTTATTCTTAAAACTTTTGTTGTATTTTGGAATCGCTCGGGTGAATATAGATTGGCATGTGCCTTTGCTAATTGTCCTATATCAACGAGGCTGTATTTTGTCAAAATAAATTTTTAAAGTTACCGTTTAATTGATTTTGTTTATTTATACTTTTATACTCCTACGTTACCTTTTTATCCCCTTTTTTTAATTGGTCATCCCAAGGAAAGGACTGTGTGATGTTAGTTGGTTCAGAAGTTGTTCCTAAACTTTTGTCCTACCGCAGCTTTTCCCGGAAAAAATGTTATTTAGCCCTCCCTGGAAGTTTTTATATAATTTTAATAGGAAATATATATGTATAAATACATAAAAAGGAATCACTCAACACCTCTCAACTCTGTACCTGAACACCTTGTAGTGTTTGTACACTGAACACCCATCTTTTCCCTGGTACTCGTCCTTACTTCTTATTTAGCAGGGGATTTATGGTCTCACCACCTGCAGACATGGAAGCAGGAATACCTAAACCAAATTTTCTAAATTTTCTTTTCTTTATATTATACTATCACCACCCCTTTCATAGTCCCTCAAATCCACATGTGGCGATCACCACCCCCTGAATCCCTCCAGCTTTGGGAACCGTTGGTCCAGTTTGTTCGAGAACGGTTTAGCATCTTAAGCCCGTGAATGAGCTAATAAATTTATATAATAATAAAAATATTTATACTGAGTCAGATTTGAACCCATAACTGCACAAATACACTCATACCTCGCTATACGGCATTTCGCTATAACGGCAGAACTGGGATTTGATGAATAGACAGCGCCTGTTGTATCCAAACAGCTCACATCAAAAAATTTGTCAAAAGATTTTTGCTGTTTCGAACAAGGAATAAACATTCTGCTTGAAACCGATCTTGAAGTCGAACGTAGCGCTAAAGTTTCTCGAGAAAGTAACTCAGCCATTAGCTGTTAGAAACCACAGAAGAGTGAAATAGACAAGAAGGCAAGACCAACAACGCTGGACAATTTTTTTAAGCCAGAAGCCGAAAAATGATTACGACAGTGATTTTGTAGGTCACTATTTCTTCACTGTCTTCTGATCAAAGCCATTTTAAAAAATTATGTATGTATACATATACATAGTTTTTCACATGAAGTTGTTTCAATTTTGTTTGTGCATTATTATGGGTTTTTGTAGTATATTATTATTTTATGTACAAATCTATGTACTTGTTATGTATTTTTGATTTAAACAAGATAAAATGCATTTTGAATGACACGCCATGTTACATTTTAAACAAATTTAGAACCAATCCCTTTGAATTTGTATTAGAATACTTGATTCGTTATACGGCTTTTCGCTTTACGGCCAAGTTTCGTAGAACGTATCTAGGCCGTAAAGCGAGGTATGGGTGTATAGCTCATCCATCTTAGAAATATTTCACCCTTGAACAAATAATTGAAAAAGATGCTGTGGAATGATTAAGACCTACACCCAAATTGTTGAGGAAGCCTTTTGTGCGGTAGAACTAAGACTGGTACCCATCCCAAGACACCAAGTTTTGGATTTGAGGCCATCAATTTATGACTTCCACCCTGAGGGCATTATTTGTTTAGGGTTTCCAGATGTGTGCATAAAAAAGCAAAAATCAATACAAAAAACAGAGACCTGTATAATATCTTTGTTTTCTTTATTTATTTTACTTAAAATACACCAAACATTTTTCTTATTTTTTGGTTAATCAGATAAACAGAAATTAAAACACAATTTTTGCGCCATTTTTAATAATTTATGAAACATTAGTTTTATTTATTTTCGTTTTCAAAGCAAACTAGTTTTTTTGTAATTTTTATTCTCTATATAATTTGCTTTCCTTTATATATATATGTATATATATACTTTTTTTTTCTACGAGACGAAATATATAATTACTATTTACAGAACTTTAGTTATAACAAAATTTACTAAAGTGCCCGCAATTCTAGAAATGGTTTTCCTTATTTATTTATTTTATCTCTTTCTGGAAGATAGTAACAATAGTTATACTTATTCATGAGATCGAAAATGCACGAAGTGAACAAAAAGTAGACTATCTTATAGTTTAAATCATCAACATTGTGTTCTCGTCTAAATTTAGACAAATCAAAAAGAAATTTTTCTCATCCTAAACTTGTTTTCAACAAAGCAAACCAAACTTTGGCAAGGAGTGACCAAAAACAGTTATGACAAAGACTATTAGAGTATAGCTAAGGCAAGTTAAAAAAGAAACAACTTAGTCCCGTAAACTTTGCTCAAAAGCAAGAGATCTGAACTTGAGCAGTTTAGTATGTGTGTGAACAAACTAAAGTCCTATCACCAAAAGTTTGATAAATACACTCGTAAAAGGGGGGGAAAGTGAGAATTTAACTGCAATCGATTAAACCCAAATAAATAATCCAATCATCAGCTCTGACATTAGTTGTAAAAATCTTAAAAACCTAAATTTATGAGAAAACGGTTGACTAAAATTTAATAACTGGAACAAACAATAACATTCTTAGGTGCTTCATGACTATATTACTTAAGCTGATATAACCTTTGATTTTCCTTTAAATCATATTAAAAAAAGGATTTAAAAAGAAAAACTTTAGCCTTAAAGAAAATTAGCTAATTAAATCCAATTTAAAATCTCTAAATGAGGAATTTGTCACATTCTTGTTTATAGACCTAATTCATAAGTTGACTAAAATTATACATATTTAATTTACTTATTACCGAAACGAATTATATCAAATCATACACACACGCGAGTACTTCGTCTTGTATATGTATTATCACGTTACAAAATAAATTTTTTTCCTTTAGGTTATTCTTACGTTAAATACAAGTTCAAATTAAAATCTCCTTAATACAGGTAAATACAAAATCGAAAAATCGACGTTTCTATAATTAAAAATAAAGTAAAATTAAGTTACAAGTGACTTAAAAACTTACTTGAGTGTTTAACACTAAATTAATAATATTTAAAATAAAACAACTCACTGATTAAAATATCAATCTCGAAAAACACAAAAAATGAAAACCGTTACTGAAAAATGATCCACTGTTGCAAACATTACCATAGAGCGCTGATTAAAATTTTTGCTATCGTTCAATATCCGGTATTTCGATTTAAATACTTTTTAAACATTTTTTAGCCTAGAGTCCGATTATTATTATTATTATAATTTACACATACACTTACTGAAATTATAAAGAATTATTGATTAAAATTATATATCTCACGAGACAGTCGTATTTTCACTACTTTTTGTCACGCCGTGCAGTGATATTATGATTTTTAAATTAAAATTTAGGGAAAGTTAAGGAAGAAATTTTTTTCGCAAATTTCACTAGTTTTTTGGTAAAACAAACAAAAAAAACTTTGATCTTCAAAAATTCACGTTTTGAGTTTTCTTATTCCCGTCCGTATCGAAATCCGTTACATCCTCGACGAAGTCATAGATGTTATTCTCATTTCCGTTCGCGAATGTCTCTTTTCCGGCGGCGAATCCATCTTCGAAACCGATCGCGGGTTCGTCGCAGTCTTTCGTTTTGTTGTTGTCATCGAAGGAAAAAGACGAGAGAACGTCGTCCATTTTGTCGTCTAGATTTGTCGACTCCGAATCGAGTCTCATTTTCGGCGTTCTCGACCGAAACTGCATTTCGTTTTCGATCTGGTTCGGGATATCCTGACAGATTTTCTCTAGTATGGTGAACGAATCCGCGTTCTCTAATGAACCACCGCCCTCTCTAACACCTTCCAATTTATGCTTGCTCTTGTGTTTGCTTACGATGTATTTGTGGTGCTTTGACTTTTTATGCTTGTGCTTGTGATGGTGATGTTTGTGCCTGTGTTTTTTGTGCTTTCGATTCCTAATTTTCGAGTCCGAGTCGTACGTCTCGTTTCCTCTGTCTAGAGAAGTTTCCGATTGTTCGGTCGTCGGATCGGAAACGGTTCGACTTGATGCCTCGCTCACTGTTCTCTCCTCGACTGCCACCACTCTTCGGATGGGTTTCTTTCGGAATTTTTTCCTCTTCAACAGCGTGCTCTGTCTCGGATGTTTTATATTTTTCCTAACTTTCCTTCTTTTCCTATCAGCTTTCTCTTTTCTGTGTCTGAGAGTCGTTTCTTTGAACAAACCGATCCTCGGACTCGAGCCTTCTTTTAATATTTCCACGTTTGCTTTGTCGCTTCGTCTCAACTGCAGGAATTCCAACCGTATCGCCTTCTCCAATTCTTCCCTTTCTATCTCTTCTAGTAGACTATCTAGATCGTCTTTGTCATCGTCGTCATCATTTTCGATCTTGCTTCGTTTGATTGAGGACAGACTAGAGGGTCGTCCTCGCTTTCTCGGTTTCGGTTCTTCTTCCAATATTTCGTTTTCCTTTGAATCTGTTATCACGTCCGAGTCGTAGGTTTTCAAAGCGGCTTTGGTCTGAAACGTGCATTTCCCGCTCCAGATTTTCCGCATTATAGTCTCTTTCGAGGATTCGTTCGTCGAACTTCTACTTTTACGTCTTTTCGGAGACGCTTTCGCTTTGGGACCACACTTGATGACTTCGTCGGATATTTCGGTTTGATTGATTTTCACGTCATCCAATTTCTCGTCTACCTTATCCGTGAATTCTCCCTCGTGATCCAATTTTTTTCGACTCCATATTTTTTTGACGATGATTTCTTTTTCGATTTCCGTCTGAGACGCGTCGTTCTGAATGTTTTCTAGAGAACTGTCATTGGCTGCTGCACTCAATATGGAGTCCTCATCATTGTCCGTGTTCTCTTCGGCGAATCTTTTTCGACTCCATATTTTTCGAACGATGACCTCTTTGTTCAATTTTGGACTTTCTGACTTTCGGAAATTATTGTCCTCGATGGTTGCCGTCAATAGTGGAAATCTTTTCTTCCGTCGCTGAGTTTTCTCTGTGTCGTCACTAGACGAATCTTCTTCGTTTCCTTTCGAGCACACGATGACCACGTCCTCTTTTTCTGTCACTTCTTTTTCGAAGTTTTCATTCGTTTCTCGCGCGGGAGACTTGTCGAAATTTGAATCGATCAATCCGTCGTTACTAAAATCGCTTCCGAAATCGCTGAGCGAATCGTTTCGACAATAGATTACGTTTCCGTTCACGTTTTCGAAAGGTTTCGCTGGTTTCTCGTTCGGTCGCCATCGTTCTCACCCGGCGAAAACGCTGGCTGCAAACATTCTTCCATCACGGGTTGAGGATTAGTCGGGAAATTCACAGCGTCGTCGTAGTTTTTGCCTTCCTCCATTCTGTACGACTGAACATCTTCGACTCCAGTCATAGACATGTCCATGATGTCCGTGTTTTCGGTGAATTTCTTCTCTTCAACAACTCTGGCTAACTGCGCTTTCTTCGACATCAATACCAATGGTATGCTATCTTCTTCGTCGAATGTACTCTGACTGCTCTCTGGTTCGATTAAAGGACTACGCTCCTGTTCGAGCGTTCCCTCTTCTGTTGGAACATCCAAGCTTTCCTCGTTGTTTTTGAAACCGTCCTGAGCGTCCTGTAATTCCAAGAATCCATCCTCTACATTCGGCTGAACAGTCTGATGACCAGACTCGACGAAATCTTCTTTCAAAACTTCCTCTTCAGAATATTCGACGACTTTTTCTACCTTCAATTCCAAATTACCACCGCCATCTTTGTCCAATTCTTGACTTTCGTTTTTATTTGAACTTCCAGTTTCATTTTCTAGTTGTTCTATTAGGTACTCAACCTGTTCCAGAATCCCTTCGGGTTTTTCCGCTCCATCTTCCGAAATTTTCTCATCTTTTTCTTCCTCTTCTTCTCCTGTTTTAAATTTCTTCATCACTGACAAGGGTAAACTGTCTTCGGAATCGTAGTCGTCGGGTGCCAGGTCTTTCGTCGTAGAATCTGCTTTGTTTTTAGACGGCCCCTCTTTCCCTTTGACTAACTTCAATTTGGTGGGCGAAGTCCCCGGTTTCTTCAGATGCGAGAATATGATGGGCTCGTCATCAGATTCCGATTCATTGAAGTCGTACACGTCCAAAGCCTTTTCGCTCTCTCCACCTTTCTTCGTTCCGCATCTGTTCTGTTTTGGTTTTTTGTTTTTCTTTTTCACGACTACTGGAACTAGCATAACTTCCGTTTCCGCTTCGTCCGTTTCGTTTTCTTGCTGCGACAAACGTGTGCTTCTCCTCTTCAATTTATTGTCGATTATTTTCTGGAATCGATTTTTCAACGAATTTTTCTGTATCACCTTGAATTCGGGAATATTGCTCGTTCGGGTTAGATTCAACTTCGGAACCAGATCGATGTTCTTCACTTCGACCGGAACTTTTTCGTTCTCTTCCGGTGGTGCCGTTTCCTTTTCCTCCTCGACCACGACCACTTTATTCTCCTTCTCGACTGTGAATTTCAACGCGTCCATTCCCCACTTGATTTTGTTTCCTTTATTTTTGTTTGTGAATTTTCTGTCGAGCTTCCGAAGTTCGTTGTTAGCTATTATTCTCTGTTGATCCAGTTCCTCCGACGAGAAAAGCTTCGTCCGTCTTCGCGTTTTCTTACCTTCGACGATTTCGTCACTCGATCCGATCGTCGAAGATTGGAGAGGTCCTGCGTCTTTGGTTTTATCAACATTCTTCTCGCCGGCTTGGTGTTCTGCTTTCTGATGATCCAGAACTTCTTGTGGTGACAAGAAATTAATACCGCAATCTAAATAATATAACAACAATTTTTATCAGATAATTTATTTGCTTTTTGACAATAAAAAATCATTTCATAAGTAATGCACACTTTTAAACATCGTTTTTAAATATTTCCTACTCTATAATTACTGAAAAACTTAAAAGGTCGGCCATCTTAGATTTCATAAGTGTCCATTACTTATGACTCAAGCAAATGTTAGTTAACTCACCCGAGCACCAGAACTGAGACGAGTTGGTGTTTCCCAAATGGTCGTCGGTAGCAGTGTCGTAGGTCCAGGTATCATTCCACTCGTCCTCTCCCGTTCTCGTTTCTTCTGATAATTTCTTCGCTTTACCTTTGTGACTCCGACTGATGTGACACTCTCGAGTCGAAGCTTTTTCAAAACGGCTTCCACATATCGTGCACTGGTACTTGTATGAGATGGTCGGCTCTCTCTTCTCCGGGTCTTTGGAAATGGTTCCGATGGATGGCTCTCCGTCGTTTGGTTTTTTGAGCAAATCATTCAACTGCGATATATTTCTCCGTCTGCTAAGACTCGAGAGCTTTCCCAAAAGCGACAGAGCTTCTGGATTCACTCCGCCTTGGTCGCGTTCTCGTATTTTTGAAGAAGGTTGAAAACGGCTTTGTTCACCAAGCAAGTCAACGCGGATGTCATTCGCTGTTTCAAATCCACACTCAGAGCTCCGTTCGCTTTTCATTTTCCTTTTCTACCTTTTCTGTCGTGCTGCCCACGCCCTTCGTTTGTGAATTCTTGCATGCATCCAAATCCAAAATATCGTTTTCTAACTCAATCGTGTTCTCTCCTAGAAGCGTTAAGATCAACATTTCTTCGTCGGTGCAACCGATAGCACGCTGCACGTCTTTCAAGCTTTCTTGACAAAAGCCGAAACTGCTGATCAGAGGCGGCTGAGGAGCCGGTATTACGGGTTTTGGTTCCGTTCGAACAGGAACATTTTCTATGAAAGGCCCTTCTAAAGTTGGCATCTCTAACGTGTCCTCGTTGAGTTTATCCGCTTCGATATTTTCAACTTCTTTCTCGGGTTTCTCAACGTTTTCAGTTGTGGGAACAGTTACATCGAGGGAAACCTTTTCCTTCTCCTCGATTTCGACAACCTTCGTGTTTTCAACTTCTTTCGGAGGTTCTTTGTCCAACAACAACTCAGACTCTTTTTGTTTGTGTCTATTAGATAATTTATGCGCTTTCAATTGTGATGGAGAGTAATAATACGTCTGACATATCTCACAATAAAAGATTTTATCGATCACGTCTGACCGTTTTGATTTATTCTTGAGGTCATTTTCTTCGGGAGCTTCAACAGAAAGGGGCTGGTCCCCCTCTGGGGCATGACTATCCTTTTCCGGTAACAAATTCACGGGATTCTCATTCCCCGATTCTTTTTTAATGTCCTCTTGTACAATTTCTTCAGACACTTCCGGTAGGTTTTGTGCTGGTTGATCTTCTACTACCAACTCCGTTAGGTGATTGTTGTTGAAAACGGCCATGTTGTGAATACTTTCCAACGGCAAAGAAATTTTTAACTGAATGTTACCATCCGGTGTCTTCGGTTCGGATTTCTTATATCCTTTCTTAACCGTTTTAGATTTCTGGGCCCGGCACTGAATCACCTGTACGGGATTTTCTTTTATTTCCGCCGCCAAGAACGGAAGATCGGGTAGGCTAGCTCTCCTCCCTGTCTCCTCCTGTTCTTCACGGATCGCTTTCTTCACATCCGATAGTCTCTTTCCCTTGTTCCCGAAATTCCATTCCTGTTTGTGAAATCGAAACAATGTCAGCGACAATCGTCTGTAGGATTTTTGTTTCTTTCGATTCTCTATCTCCATTCGAATATCCGATAAATTAGGCTTGGCACTTGTGCGCTTGACCACTCTCAAGGTCATCGAAGCAGAATTTGGAGCTTCCTCATCCTTCTTCTTTTCTTCTTTGTTTTCCCCAAAGTTTCTCAACAGTTCTTCCAGATTGACCTCGCTAGTTTTCTTCTCTTCGCTGTTTTTCTTCTTCGACGATTTTTTCTTAGCCTTTTTGGATTTTTTCTTCGAGCTGTCCGAATCCGAATCGAGATCGCTCCATAGTTCGTCGACCAATATCAGCGGATCGTCGATTATGAACTCGTTCGATGATTTGATTTCTTTGCTGATTCTTCGACTTCGTCTTTCCGGAAGAATAATTTCTTTACTCTCTTCGAAGATATTTGTCATTTTTGGCTCTGGCGGGGGAGGGATCTTTTCTTCATCTTTTTTGGGTTCTGGTGGAGGAGAGATTACCTCTTCCTCCTCCTTCTTCTCTACTTTCGGTTCTGGCGAAGCCCTATTCACAACGATTTCATCTGGTAAACTTGAAGGTTTGTCCACTACCTTCGGAGTGGTTTCTTTCAAACTAACAACCATGCACGTGACTTCTTCGGGAGCCTTGTTTTCCGTTTCGTTCTTTTCTTCTTCATCGATCTTGATTTCCGGTTCCTTTTCCACCTCCGCGGGTTCAGTTAACTTTATTTCTTCATCTTTCTCTTCGTCATTTTCGGTCACTGTCTTAACATCTTGTTCTTGGGTCTCATTTGGGGTTGTTATTTCCACGGGAGAGCTTTTCACTAATTTTTTTAACTTTCTTTTTCTTTTTCTTCTTTGTTTCAGGTCGTTTCACGTTTTCTGATACTTTTTCAGGATCGTCCTTATTTCCTGAATCGACTTCATCTTTCTCCTTCGAGTCATCTGCGTTTTTTTACAACGCTTTTCCCCATCTCCCTCTGAGAATGATTAATGACGAAGGTTATCAGTGGCTCGCTGTCTGAACTACTATCATCCGGAGGATCGTTTCTCCCTTTGTCGATTTCACTCGGGCAAATTCCTAAAAAATATTTCTTAACATCGTTCGAATTTTTTGTTTCCTTCTCCCTTGACGACGGGATTTCCGCCAGGGCTCTTTCAGCCATTTTCCTTCTCCTAGTTTTCACTGTTTCTGATATGTCTTCTAGACTAGAACTTACGGTTTCTTTATCGCGAACTGATTCATCCGAAGAATTCTTACTTTCCCAACTACTCGCGTTTTCGACTTTTTTGACGATTTTTATCGGCGACACTTCTTTGGTTGTCTTCCTGCGTTTCTTGATCACTTCAAAACTGACTAAATCCTCTTCTTTGGTCGGTGAGTCATCCTTCGATTCATCTTCTTCCCGTTCTCTTACCACTGGCATTAAGATTGGGATTTCTTTTTCGTTTTTCCCAGAGAGTTTGTTCCGAATCGGTTCTACCTTAGCCAGGATAGGCATTTCTGACAAATCGCTATTTCTACTAACATCCAGTTTTCCTGAAGTATCCTCCGATTGTGTCATGACCTGAGGAAGTCTAGAAGTCTGGAATCGAGTTTTTCTCAACAATGAAGTTTGTTCGCTGATTAATAATGATTCTTGTTTGTCTTCTGCTGGCCTTGGATTCCGATTATTTTGAAGCCTGGGAGCTTTTTTAGGCACCACTAAATCATCAGCCATCTCCGATTCCGTGGTTTCAGAAATGCTTCTCGAAATTCTTCGCGTTTTTCTACAGACGTCATTTCCGGTTTCCAAAGTACCGTTGGTCATTACGTCTTGTTTATCATCTGAAGAAATTGAATTCC
Source organism: Columbicola columbae (assembly GCA_016920875.1). NCBI lineage: Eukaryota > Metazoa > Arthropoda > Insecta > Psocodea > Philopteridae > Columbicola > Columbicola columbae. The sequence continues at coordinate 7,411,976 of JADMLL010000004.1, forward strand.
TCAGCGACCTTGAAGATCTTCTAACCGGTCCTGGGTTTTCTTCTAAAATAACAATGTCCTTCGTCTCTCCTTTTGGTTCGCTAGTCTTTGGATTAGGGCTTTTACCATTTGAAGCTTTAACTGGTTTCTTGCTGGTAACGCTTTCCGGATTCTCGACAGATTTTTTCGCCTTCGTTTCTTTTTGGTTTTCTTCTTTCTTCAAACCAGACTCACTGTCTAAGAAACTATCAAACACGATCAGGCTCTCATCTGAAGCCGGTAGGGATCTTAATCGCAGGGATCTCCTGCTCCCGTATTCGACTTTTTTCGTTTCTCTTTCCTCCACTACAGCTTTCGATTCTTCAATCTTCTGCTTAGTTTCTTTAAATGACTCAGTCTTGTCTTTACTGTTATGTTTCAGTCTCAAAACACTACTGTCTTGGGAGCTTTTCTTTTTGTTATCTGTCGATTCTTCTCTTTTCAACGCTCTCAATTTCCTCGTCAGTTTTCCCGGCATCTCATCATCTGAAAGTTCCGTGTTCGAGACTTCTGCCTGAGCTCTCATGGGTTTCTTACAAGTTTTAACTTTCTTCTTAATCTTTTTCACAGATTTAGAGATTCCTTTCGGTTGTTTAACATTAGACTGAATGTCGTTTCTTTGACCCAACGCTTCCGGGGCGAATCGTAACGCTTGCTCTCTCGTGGGCTGTGTTTTTTTGCTGAAATCCTCGAAACTGTCTATTAATACAGTGGTGTTGCTTCTGGTTGCGGGTTTCTCTCTTGTCACATTATTTAAAACCGTCGACTTATTTGATTTCGCCTTCTTGTTATTTGGCTGTTTTTCAGTTACTTTCTTTTTGCTAGAAATGATTTTCTTTTTTGTGGTCGAGGTCGTCACTGTTCGTTTCTCTTCTGCTTCTACTGAACTTTCCCTGGAATTCCTTTTGGAACTTTCTTCTCTTACGACTTGTGCATTTTCTCTTAGTTTATTTCTGCGCTTAGGAGAACCTGTTGGTGTACTCTCTGAGCTTACATCGGTTGTTGATCTTGAACCACCGTCTTTTTTCAACTGAACTTTTTGCTTGAGACTCTTTAATTTTAAGAAGTTGTTCGTAAACGAAGATTTGAATCTCTTACGTAATAGCCGATTCTGTAATAAAATAAACAAAATTTAGTACAAACTGTTGCGAATGTAACCACTACAGCTGATGACTGAAAAGAGGTTCTGTTCAAATTTGAAATTTAAATTCTTTACTTACGCTGTGAATAGTTGCCTGACTCCGAGTTTTTATTTCGTCAAAGTTGATCGCCTTTCTCGCTCGCTTTTCCGGCAAATTGGCCAGCATCTTTTGTATGCTTTCGACATCTCCCGGTTTCGTTCTGATCCTATGCGGATAGTGGTAGGACCTAAGAGAGGGCGTGCTCGGAATGTTCCGTTTCAAATCTCGCCTTCCGAGTTGTTTACGCCGTCTGCTCCCAAATGGCCGCCATCTTCTCTTCATCGTCATCGGTGAAGAATACATGGTCAGGAACCAAGTGGTGTCACCTCCACAATCCAACATGTGTTTGTGCATTTCCGAAGAATTCATGCAATTTTTCTTGCACTTTGTGCATTGTTCGGGGAAATTAGTATTTGGGACTAGCTTTGCAGTCTTTAAAGACCCGTGAGGTAGTAGATATCTCTTATACAAATCCGTTAATTTAAGTTTTGATAATTCTTTCGAAGCCTCGCTCGTACTAACTTCACTCGCTTCGTCTTCTGTATTCTGAAATAATTTATCGATCTTTTCGTCTTCGAATTCGTAATGGGTGCACCAAACGTTTGGATGGCTGACCCATTTGTGATCTTCTAGCTCCCACAGATTTGTGAACTTTGTGCAGCAAGTGCCACAGAGGTAGCTACGTGGCCTCACCCATTCACCACTGATTTCGGCAGAACCTGAAATCGAAACGGTAACTCTGAGTTTCCGATTTGACTAAACTACACTAACTTTAACATTTTCTACTCGTGGATAAGTTCAATATTAAGAGGACAGGATAACTCACCTGTTGGTGAAAGTGGCGAACTCTCCACGGTCATGCTCTTTAAAGTGACCTCCAAAATCTGATCATTCTTTTCACTTTTAGACGCACTACTCCCCTGAAGGTTATCCAGACTTGACTGCCTTCTCAATGTCATTTTCTGACTACCGCCGCTCATATCTAAACTTCCTTTTCTTTTCCTCCCTCCTTCTTTATCATCTTTGATTAACTCGATGGAACTCTGACGCCTTGTCATCATCTTAACACTATCGGTGTTACCCTTTTCGGGTACCGACTTTTTGACCAGAGAAGAGTTATCTGAGCTTAGTTTCCTACGTGTTTTAATACCTGGTAACTCTGAATCTGGAGGTTTAAACGGCCGTTTGCTTTCATCTTTTTCTTTGGTCAATGTCTTCTTTCCTTTCGAATGATCTGAAATACTTTGCGAATCTGTTTTGTTCTCTGTAGAAGTGTGTTCACCACTCAATCGTGGAACCAATGACAGGTAATCGGGAAATTTGAGTTCTTCCACGGGATTAGAATTCTCCTCGGCCGATTTAATGCCCTCCAATTTTTTTATATTTTCTCGCATCGTCAGCTGAGTTTTTATATCCAGACAAGATAAGTCTTTTAAATAGAGTGCTGATTTTTCAGCATTCGAATAGTTTTTATCCCAGAACCTGTGCTCGTATCGGTAGTTGGTTGGGAAATTATACTTTTCCCAGAATTTCTGTTGCCAGTTGGGTAATTTTTTGAACTTTTTAGCAGTCGGCGGTAACGGGTTCGGAGTTTTGCTTCTAGTTTGGTAAGGAGACGGAGCCCGAGCAAGTTGAGCATCGGGAACTCCGACGTTCGGAGTGACCACCGACAGCAAATTAGTGCTTTTGCTTTTAGTTTGTGTCATCTCCACCGATTCGGTTATTTGATCCGTTCGAACCGGATTTCCGTTTTTATCGATTTTCCCATCGAGATGATTAGCGAGATTTTCTTTTATGTTCCCAGACAAATGACTATAGAACAGCATTTCCATTTCCAGGAGCTGTTCTTCCGTTCTGTTTTCTTTCGGTGAAAACTTTTGAACGGTTTTAGGTGATATTGTGGATTTCTTGGCTGACTCGAACGACACGTCGATTTTCAAATCCGTCTTAGCACCATTCTGCTTACTGACTTTTATTTCGACTGACTTTCGCTCGGTTTCGTCCTTTTTGTTCTCCTGTGAGACATCATCACCGCCAACATCGGCGACCTCTTTTTGACTATCATCATTTTCGTTTGCATTCAGAGAGGATTCTTTCTCGTGAGTGGATTCTTCTCTGGTAACGAGTTTCTCATCACTATTCGTACAACATGGATTTTCGTCAACATGTTTTTGAACACAGTGAGATTTTAATTCATCCAAGGAAGATAATTTCTTTGAACAATATTGGCACTTTATTAGAGGTTTGGTATTTTTATTAGAGTGTATTTTTTCATGAGCCTTACACTGCGACTCTAGATTCTGAGCACAGTGTAAACAATCCTTAGTAACAGGTTTCTCGCCTTCCTCAGACACCTCTTTCCCATCAGTGTTTTGAATCCTGGGCGAGATCACACTGATAAATTCAACGTCTGTCGTTTGCGTAGACGTTTCAACCAGCTTCTTTGACTTCTTCTGCTTCGCTTTCTTATTCTTGTTTACTTTTGTACTTCTAACACTACGCGCTGGACTCGGTTCCGAACTAGCTATAATTGGTCTAGGCCTTTCAGAACTTCTATCCTTTCCCTCGACTGATATTACCCCCTCCGAAGAGATGCCTTTAATTTTTTCAACTACTTTACTACTAACTAGACTTTCACATCTCATAGAAGACCGTCTCTTCTTCTCAGGTAAAATGAGTGACAATTCTACATTTTTTAAATTTTTTCTAACTGCTTTCTTTTTTGTACTTTCATCAGTCTGGAGATTAGTCAAACTTCCTCCTAAGGCATTGAATTCAGGTTTACCGTTTTCTTCGAGCGGGAATAGTTTAGAAAAATCCGAACATGATTTAGAAGCCGACTGAAGCTGTAAATGATTAAGGTTACAACTTTGATTTGGTACCGATTTCCGACGACTTTTCCTATATAAATCTAATTCTTCACCGTTAACAGTCTTTTCGAAACTATCATTAGGTCTGTTAGAACTCTTATCATTGTCCACATCTTTATTAATATTGTTTAAAATCACTGAATCCTCCACTTTGGGCACACAAGTAAAATCCGTTATTATATCTGAAGAGTTGTTCTCCGTCACTTCGACGACGTTTTGAGATCTTTTGGCCAACATGTCGGCTAATTTATTTATCTTTGAACCAGCTTTATAATTCCTATTATTGTTTTTTAATAAACTAGTACCACTTTTAATTGGAGACAATGAATTTCCACAGTGATTATTGGTCAGTCTTTCAATGCCACCATCTTCTCCTGGATCAAAGGTTTTCATTTGATCATTTGTAGAACACTTTGAGGTGGGTGAACTGGCAGTGATCACAGGAATGTTTCCAAGAGTGCCATGATCAGGGGAGGTGACCTCGGCTGAGGATGATGATGTATCCATGGTGTTAAGCTTTGAGCACTTTTGGGATTGGCTTTCAGTGTTTGAATTGGTTGTTGCCTTGCTGCTGTCAAATAATGACATTTTCTTATAATCCCATTATATCTGGCTAGTGGCAAAAGTCTGACTCCATTCCTAGGGAAAAGAAATAATTTTGTTAGGGTGTGCAGTCTGGGTAGGAATATTGCCAAAATTTTTCTCCCCCGACAATTTAATCTAAACAAAGCAAAATTTCAGGGATATGGTGCATGCCTGATATAACTCCTTGGGCACAAAATTACTTTAGGGTGTGTGATGTGGGTAGGACATATTAATTACTAAACATAATAAATATGAAGTATTTTGGCTATTTATTTCCCTAACATGAAACAAAAATTGCGTTTGACCTTCTTATATCTATTCCCATGAGCATTGAGCAAAATTTTATTATAAAATGCATCTAAGTGTTTCTGAACAGTCTTATTTAGCAAAAGAAATGCTTAATTCTATAAATTTATGAATTAAACCACACAAACTTATAGAAACTAAATGAATCTGATGTCACACCCTTCTCTACCAAATGACTATTCTACACATAATAACAATCAGTAGTCTCGAAAAAATATCGTCATCCCCTACGAGAAAATTTTAGCAAAGAAAAGATAATAAAGAGATAATAATGCATAAAATCAGACAAATGGCAGTATCTAAGATGTTCAGAAACGGAAGTCTAACTACCAGCATCCCCTAAAATTTTTTCAGCATATACCTTCACCCCTTGAGAGGATCACATTATTTGTTTACACGCCCACAATTAAAAATGATTTCAAACTCCATAATTCATATAAAGATGAAACAAAGTAATAATAGTAATACATAAAATGTAAATTTTTCCTTAGTTCAAACAGTAATTAACATCTGCAGTAAACAAATCCATTGTTTCAGCTATTTTTCATAAAAGTCTTGTCCAAAGAAACAGTCGCCATTTTGTTTTCTAGTGCAGTACAAGAAAATAACCAGTAATGAGAGAAAAAAATGAAAAAGCCAAATTACCTTTCCGATACGGTTTAGTCTGGTTTCACACTCATTTGAATGAAGTATTAACTCTTTACAACCTGAATTGCAATGCACTTAACACTAATAACTAGTTACACTTCTTTTTTCTGTTTACTTTCGTCCTATATTTTGGAAAAAAAAAAACAAAATAACTTCTTTTTAACTGGCTTTTGCTCTCGACAACAGACATTCTTTTTTTGTGTTGTGGTAGTAATGGCGTAAAATTTGCTCTCGTTCTAAAAATTGTAAATATTGATGATGTGACCGGGATAGGTTGGATTAGTTTTTTAATTGTTTAGTTTCGACAGTTTTATTTGTATTTTCTCCGTCGAAATGAATGACACTTGTAAACAAATAAAAATCTCTAAAAGAGATAAGGAGAAGAGTGTTCTGAAGAGAGAAGATTTAGAAAAACTTTCACACGAGGTTTGTTTTTCAGTGTTATAGTCTCTCAACTTGGGGAGTATGGGAAATATGTAACCCAACTAACTACAGATTTTCTTTTATTTAACCCATAACTTATAGCTTTTGGCGATTCTCTTCAAATCAAGGTGCTAATTTTCTTTTATTATGCTGTTCTGAGTCATACAATTCTAATTTCACTTATAAATTTGACAGATAAAAGAAAAACTAAGACTTAGAGTGCCCCAGTTTGAAAAACCTTATGTTTGGTAATATCAGTAACAATAAATTATTTGGTATACAGTTGGTTTTGCTAAAGGTAACATCAGAATTGAGTATAAACTGTTACTAACCAAAAAACCGGAATGAGTTTTGATAAGATACCATTTTCATTACAGGAATTAATTGAAAAAGTACTTCAACTCGGAGCACATAATATTCAATTGAAAAATATTATTCAAAAGAAGGAAAGTATGTCTGTAATTAATGACAAAACAGAAAAGAAGAAAAAAATTTGATTTTGAAAAGTAAGTCAACTGTTTATTTTTGTCATGCATATAAAAGCTTCAACGATATTAATTCAGTCATGTTTTAATTTCAGAATTCCCAAAAGACATGTACTTCTCAAATTCTATTATTTGGGTTGGGATTATCAGGGCTATGTCACACAAGAGGACACAAATAATACAGTGGAACATTTCTTATTTTATGCTTTAAAAAAATGTTGCCTTATCGAGAACAGAGAGAGTAGTAATTATCATAGATGTGGGAGGACAGACAAAGGAGTCAGTGCTTTTAGTCAGGTTATATCTTTAGGTAAGCTTTCTGTCAAACAAAATATTACCTGTTGTGTCAAGTAAAAACCCAAAAATTTTTAGATTTAAGGAGCAAAGTTTCAGAGCCAAGTGAAGAAAATGTTGATGAGGAAATCCCATATTGTTCAATGTTAAATCGTTTATTACCAGACAACATTCGTTGTTATGCATGGTGTCATGTTGGTTCTAGTGTGAGTTCTAGGTTCGATTGTTCTTCTAGGACTTATAAATATTATTTCCCTCAAGGAAATCTCAACATTGAGGTGAGGTGATATGAGTCATGTGAGTTAATTTACTTGTTTTGAGTTTCAAGCAACAGGTGATACATGATTGTTTCAGTTAATGCAAGAAGGTGCTAAATTTTTAGTCGGATCTCATGACTTCAGAAATTTATGTAAAATGGACGTAGGTAATGGAGTCACAGAATTCGGAGAGATATTAAATTCATTGACATCAAGCCCTCCTCTTGTGTACCAAAAAATGAATCAGGTAACTGTATAGAGAGCTGTAACTTTGTTTCACTCTTTTGCTGAGAAGCAAGACTAAAATTATTTCTTACAGGTTATCAAATGTTTGAATTCATCATAAAGGGAAATGGGTTCTTGTGGCATCAGATTAGGTGTATAATGAGTGTGTTGTTCTTAATCGGAGAAGGAAAGGAACCTCCAGAAGTGATCAAAGACTTACTGAATGTTGAAGAAAATCCAAGCAAACCTCAGTATTCACTAGCAAATCATTTACCGCTCAATCTCTTTGAAGTTGATTATGAAAACATTTCCACAAAGTGGAAGGTGGATGATCAAGAGTTGTGTAAGATTATCGAGTTATTACAAAGTTACTGGACCAGATATTCAGTGAAGTAAGTACACTAGTTCTTAATTAAGAAATTAAGCTAAAACTTTGAAACAATGTGACAATTGTTACACCTCTCACACTTTCGCTTCTAAAATATTTAAAATTGTTAATGTGGCCATGTGTTGAAGATGAATCTCTCAAGGTTCTCGTTAATCAAATTTAAGATTTATTCTTCGCTACCTTAGAAACTTAGCTTAAGTATGAACAATTTACAATTTCAGAAACACAATGATCAGAGATATGATTGATAATTTAATGAGTTTAACTAGTTCTCCCATTAATATTGAAAAACAGACTGAGATACTGATGGAAGGTATCAAACCAAAAGTTTACAAACCTCTTTTGACAAGAATGAAATGTGGTGAGTAAATAAAAATAAATTCTTTTTATGACAACACTTCAAATGTATTCCCTCTCCAGTATGTAATTTAATTGATTTTGATTTCAGAGAGTTTAGAAAATAAAATTATGCACTATGTTAAGAAAAGAAAATTGAAAATAATGGAAAGTCATGTCGAATCACCATCCTGACACTGTATTAAAGGAGACACTGGTTAAAGCATCTGACTGTGGAAGTTAAACTGTTATAAATTGGTATAATTTATAAAAATCTAAATTATATAAATTTTTAATAAATTCGTAATTAATTTAATTAAAGAAACACTTTTTGAAAGAGTCACTTATACAAGTCCTGTAAACATAGTTAAAAAGGTTTAGCCTTGAGTATGAACTTTCCAATTCTGGTCACTATTTTCCGTGATGGATTGGTTTTCAGGTCCTATTACAGCTCTTCCCACAGGATTTGTGTTTCCCTTTCCTAAATATTTCTCTCCTACTTCTATTATTCTATCTTTCGTCACTTTCATTATCCTTAATCTACGGCGTTGAAGGGTTTCTTCGGTTATTCCGTGCAAAAACCATCTCATCCCCTTGTATCCGGGAGGAATGGGGGCGTCGATCGATTGAAAGATTCCTAATTTCGCCTCGTCCACGTCTTCCTGGGTGAACTCTCCTTTCTTCAACCAAGAAATGGCATTGTCATACACTGAATGAGAGTTTGCGGGGTTTGGATCTCTGTACGAGTAGAAGTTCAACAAACCGGAAGCGGATAGGAGAACTCCGCCGCCGTAAGCACCTCCCTTTTCTCGGATTTCTGGATGAAGGTATTTCATCGTCATCAAACGCGCCATGACACCAACGGCTGAACAGTCTTCGTGTTCGTAGGGCACCGTGACGACGGATTTCCCCGTGTAACTTACGGGGATGGGAAGAACGTGAAACATGCCTGAGGTTGAGTCGGTAGGAAGTGTTACGTCCTTAACGTCACGTGAATTTTCGACTGTTCCAGGTGCGTTTTTAATAAACCTACTAGCTACCTCGAGCACCTGGTTTTGAGTACCTTCAAGAACATTGACGGCACAACGAAGACGACTACGGGTCATAAGTTTATCCCGAATATCATTCATTTTGGACAAAACCGAACTGAGATCGCCATTAGCTATGTTTTTCATATGATTCACGTATGTCATACCACTGGTTCTCTCTTTCAAAGAACTCGAAGCCGAGACTAAACTAGCAGCTGAAAGCATGGCGTAATGATGTCCCATGTCAGTGACTCCGTTAACCAGAGAAGCTGCTTGAGCGTTAACCAAAGTTTCGAATCGTTTTACGTCGGCTAATTCCATCTCGTTGAACATCTCCAACCAGAGATCAAACATGTCGTTTAGATTTCTGTTTAGACAGTACGAACTCACGGAGAGACTTTCTTCGACACGATTCATTTTTGAAGTATCGTCTATAAAATGGGTGCCAACGACCAGTCCACCAGTTTTTAACATGGCCAGTTGGTCGAATTCTTTGTAATCGCGCTTCTTCGTGCCCATCTTCGTACTAACCAGAGCAAAAAGCGGGAGGAATGCTTTCAATTCTTCGGACATATCTCCGAGAGTCAGCAACCCTCGAAAGTAGGTGATTCCATTTGTGGGCTGTGGTATGACGTGAACGCTGATTCCGTCAACGTTTTCTTCGCTCATCTTCACCCTATCGACGTCTTTTTTTAAATCTGTTATCTTTAAAGTTGGCAAACATGATTTATCATCTACCTTCTGTTCTTGTAATAGCTTAAGACCATTTTCGAAAATAGCTTTCTTATCAGACTCTGAAAGATTTTTTACCTTTTCTTCGAGTAGTTCTTCTTCTTTCCTTTTTTCCTCCTCGTCGTACTTCGGATCCGGCGACATCGTCAAAATTAATTTATGATTATTATTTTTTAAGTATTTTTTGACAACTTTCTGCAAATATTCCGGATCGTTTGCTATTTTCTCTTTCAATCTTTCGATGTGTTTTTCGATTTTTAAATAATTCAATACGTCTCCGTCATGATTCCAAATGGGAGCCACACTAAACAACAAATCCAAACCGAAATCTGATGTTTGATGTTTTATGTTTAATTCTATCGAATGTAAAATGGCTTCCAGATTCTTCTTGTCGAAACCTTTACTGATCACACTGTCCACTGTGTCCTCGTAGATTTGAATTATTCTGTCGAAATCTTTTTCTGAAACACCCTGTAGTCCCACGTTGAAAAATGTATCTCGAGTTTGGGATTCGAAACCGGTGATGGGACTAAATCCAGCCCCGATATTTGGTTCTATCAAGGTTTTATAAAAAGCGGAATTTGGACCGCTTACGAGTAACTCAGATAAAACTTTTAGCGTGAGACATTCCTCGAGGTCCGTTATGCTGCAACACAAAACGCTGATGGCTATGGATGATTGTTTGTTTTCGTCAGCAGCTAGGGGGTCGGTTCGACATTTTATGTGCTTTCTCACAGGTTCTGACCATCGTTTCTCGGGAGGTACAACCGTTGACAATCTGTCCTTAGCATCTAAATCTAATTTGGCTAAATATTCTTCACTTATAAATTTCAAATGATTCTCTAATGGGAAATTCCCATACGAGTAGTATTTTGTGTTGAGAGGAGAATAATAGTTCTTGTGAAAATTTTTTAAATCTTCATAAGTCAATGAAGGAATGACCATCGGGTCTCCTCCTGAGCACACTCCATAAGTGTGAGATGGTAATATATTTCTCTGAAGAGCATATCCGAAGATATTTTGATTATCTGCGAAAACTCCCTTCATTTCATTGTAAACAACTCCTTTGATGATTATTGGAGTTGTTGGGTCTTCCGGATTGGCATGTTCCAATCTCCAACCTTCTTGATGGAAATCGGACTCCTTTAACATGGGATGAAAAACCGCGTCTAAATAGACTGACATTAAATTAGCATAGTCTTTGGGATTCTGTGTGGAAAATGGATACATTGTATAATCAGAAGCAGTCATTGCATTCATGAAAGTTGCCAACGATCTGTTGAGCATCTTAAAAAATGGATCTCGACAAGGAAACTTGTTACTTCCACATAATGTTGTGTGTTCGAGTATGTGAGGCAATCCTGTTGAATTGGTTGGTGTTGTTCTGAAGATAACTGAGAAAGCATTATTTGAATCATCCCTATCGATGTGCAGGTATTCACCTCCAGTAGCCTCGTGAAGTAATTTGATAGCTGTTAGCCTAAACTCTGAATACTTTCTATTTCCTGAACAACGAAACCACATAATCTATCACCAACTTTAAATTGACTGTTCCTGGAAAATTTAGTCTGTCCTAGTGATTCCTTTGGTAGAGGTTGATGAACTGCTTGAGAAACTGATTTTTCATTTGAAATGAATTTCTTTCCCAAGATGCGAAATTCCTTTCCTGTTCTTAAACTGGAGGTACTGTTTGCAGCACGTTTTACTGGTGATGAAACTGACATCAACAAATGTTTCAGAATTAAAGCCATATCTTTGAACTAGATATTTGACTGGAAAAAAAACCAAAATTATCACAACAAGATATAATTAAAAGAGGGCTTAACAAATTAATACATTATCGATTAATTTACAATTATATTTTTAAACTTCCAATAAAAATAAACTGATCGTGGTATTGGTGTTCGAAATTCAAAATTTTTGACAAAATTTCAGGAAAACACAAGTTAACCTTTGTGAGTCAGGTAAGAGCGAAAGTGAATTTGATTACCTTAGTAAATAAATTTCCTCAGTGACGTAATAGAACAATCATTCTCTGCTTTCAAGCTCTTAAAATAAATTTCATCATATTTGTAAAATATTTACCATCCGGCAGAATAGAAACGTGGAAGGAGATTATAGAACGGTTGGGAAACCGACCACGATTTTTAAACGAAACATTTAACGAGCTTTTAAATTTGAATTCGTTTTCCCTTTTCTGTTTATTTATTTATATTTTTGATGAAAATTAAATATTAAATATATTACCTCTAAAAAGCAGAAACCATTTAATGTGTACAGTACCCAACTAATTTGTACATCAACTAGGGTGATTCGTTAAGGTGCAAAGAATTGTTTCAATTCTAGCTAATCTCCTAGATAATAAACGAATTACCTAGATAATCTGCATCTTATCTGGAGAAAGAAGTTAAGGACTGTGCTGGAACAATCGCCAAGTTTTTGTAGGCTTAAATTACGTTATAATTTATTTGTTTTTAAGTCTAAAGATTCAAGGTAATATAAGAAATGTAACGGCAGAACCAAACATTTAAACTTTCAAGATATGAATTAATCGTATCATCTAAGTATTATAAAATACTTGAAAACTCTAAATTCACCTTATTATCTCTTTAAACCAATTAAAGAAGATGCTTTCGTACATGTTCTAAGAAATCAAAGTTTCAGAAGAAATTTAAAATGGCGGTTCTCCTAATTTTTGACTTTGTTCACTATTCACCGCGCTTGAGTTTTACCTTTAGTAACGGTTAATGAATAGCTAGTTGTACAATCTTACCTGTCGGTTTTAGAATTATCACAGAAATCTCATAAGCTCACCAACTGACAAACCAACCAACACACACTGATATAAAGAAACCAAGAGCAACGGCACACTTTAACGTTCTCCATTAAAAGAACGAAATGGCTTTCTTCACCGCCACCTAAGACTCCGTCAACGAAACGGAAACTCTCGCGTTCCAAAACGGAAGTCAGAGATAAGGATATAAAAAAGTAACGACCAAATCATATTTAAAAAAGGGTTTTTCAACGTTTATTTTACACAATTCATCATACTAATAAAGATGAGTACAAAAAAATTCTTTGCAAGCTGAAGACAGATTACAAAACCAAAAAAAAAATTCTTTCCTTGATTTCATTTGCAACTAACAAACAAAGGAAAGATTGCAAATACAAAAAATACAACACCGGCTAAGGTAAAATAAACCTCAACAAAAATTATATATCACCCTTTACCGCATTAATCTGCAACAAATATTAATAATCTTTAATTGATATGTTTTGTGATTATGCTTTATTAAAATCTATTCAAAAACAAAAAAATATTTATCTCACAATAACGCCCTAACAAAGCCGGTGCAGTAATTAATTCTTTTTAAAACCAAAAAAAGAACAAAATACTTTTACTTATATGAATATTATTTTATCTAGTAAAATAATTTATATAAGACCATCACCCGAAGCTTTTTTTTATTTTCATAAAACGGTTAGGTAAATTTTTATAAGTTTGACAATGATTCTATGACAATTTTTTGGTAATTGCACTTTACGATTAGCAAACAATTATATTTTTAAAAATTAATTAATTAAAGCCGGTGAGTAATTTAGGATTTCATTCCACGAATAAATTAGTCAAATTGTAGAATTAATCTACATAATCTTGCTCTAAAAATAAAATAAAATAAATAGTTGCTCAATGATAGTTCTCCTTCAAAGGAGACTTTGAACTTTTATAAAAATGGCAACTCAAAGTCTAAAATCGATTTGTAATTACCCCGGATCATTAATATAGGTTTTATAAAAGTATATGTCCGTTCATCAGCCTAGAAAAAAAGGAAACGAATTTTTAAATGAAACGCGGGGGGTGCTGACGTCTCATCTAATCACTATTTAATTAATTTAAAGTAATTTGCAAAGTAAACAAAAAAATCGTGAAAACAACTCGACCACAATAATTTCTGGAAGACACAATTCATATCAATAAATCCGATTTATACGATTACAAAACGAGTTATAGAATTTATACAATACTATATAGATACTCAGTTGTGAATATCTAAAGCTTGACACTATTCAAAGCGATTTAAATATTTATTATTGTTTAAAAAAAGTTATTCCACCATTTTATTTGTGTTAAATAAATTGAGTAAATAAAAAAATTCTCATCTAAATTTCATTCGAAGGGAAATATATCGAGCACCATTTCAAAACGATACGATTCAACAATGTTCGAAGGCCCAAGATTCTAAATCCGAGGTGATTATATCAACAAAAAGATAAAAAGCAAAACAAAAAAGTCAGAAATAAATTCCCAGAAATTATTTCTAACCCCTTCATGATCACATATAGCCTAAGGTCCCTCAAGTTATACTGTTAGAATTCATAATCGAATCTTTTAGGTAAACTTATTTAAATAATTTATCCTAGGATTCTTCTTCGGTCCCAGACCGAGTTATTTAATGACATAGAGTGCGTTTGCCATTATTACTGCATTCATTAGCTGTGTTCCAAATGTTTTGAACATGATTTTGGATTGATGTCGAAGATTCTTAAGAGTGTTTAACACTAGCAAAAACCTGAAAGAGGTAACGAGCACGTCATTGGGATGTAGGGATCTGAATCATCGATCAGATGAAGAGTATCAAATTTGTGTAGAAAAGGACTTGGAAACACAAAATGGCTTTCTACATTAACCTCATTACACTCGCTTCTTTCACAAATACTCTATGTTACCCTTAAATTGTAAAAATCAGTCATCCTGCAGAATAACTAGGTAATGTGCATATTAACGGATTCCGAGCTTCAGCAATAAATTACAGACAAATAAATTATTTTGTGGCTTGTTCATCATGAACACCGAAATTCTCGAATTCTTTCTGTTAGGTGAGGCTTTTCTTCGGTGATGACGTCAACGTTTTCTCTCTCTCTTTCTCCTCCTCTGTGAACCAGATTTTCGTTATGACGATATCTCCGGTAGACAGAGTTTGACAGGCAACGTCCGCATCATCTCGAGTTTCGAGACTCTGACGAGAGTACTCGTTGTTTTCGGTGTGGCAGGTACACGAGCATTGATTGCTTCGTCCCGAATTCGACGAAGATTTCTCTTCGACTTGAGCAAAATTGTGAGTGTCTTCCGAGGAAATCTGTATGTCCGAAGTCGCCGCAGATAGGATTTCTTCCAGTCTTTTTATTTTATCCAATCGATCCATCTGAGCATCCGACAGGATTTCGTCGACCATCTGCATTGATTCTGTTAAACTGACGGGCTCAGAAGCAGATGCGGGAGTTCTTGGAGATATTAAACCGCCTGAAAGGTTTAAGAAACTTCGATAAGAAACTCAGATGGAAAACATCATTTTCTTTAATGACTGAAGGAATACCATCTGCGGATGAAAATGAGTCCATTATCTGTTGGAAATATCTAGCGATTTACAGACATTTCCATTCTTTTGAATTTTTCATGACCCCTAAAAACAGTTTACCTCTACATCATGATAATAATAGAAAGAAACTACGTACCAGACAACGGAGAGGTTTTCCCGCTATGAAACGAATCCAAACTCGGATATTCTTCATCTAAATCACTATCAGACTCTGAATACTTATTATTTTCTTTCGAGCCGGCGTTTTCCAATTGCTCAAGCTTTTTCGCTACTTTATACGATCCCCGAAGCTTTTCCTTTTCTTTTTCAGTCAAATCTATGTACCTGCGAAAATCAATAATAATTCTTTCAGCATCTCAACTTCTTAAAAAATGTGCACACTTAATTTTTAAATTTGGTTTCCTTCATTCTCTATCATACCAACTTGAATCGTATATGTTACTCTCAAAGGATTCCCCTACTTCCTTGGTATTCAAGCTTTTTCCTTCCCGGGACAAATTTCCATTGTGACCATTGCGACTGGGCCACACGACTTATAAGGAGCTTTTACAAGTGCGGCCCTCGACGCATACAGTCTACCCTCAGAGAATCATCTGTATGTACATCTGTCAGTCTGTTTCTGTATATTATATGTTGAGACAAACAATGTTAGCAGGTTCTGAGTAGAGGCCCGAACATTTTCGTACTGGTCAGGCACTATAGTTCAGACTTAACAATGAGTAATCGACCTTTTACAAATTTTCACTCAAACAGTTTCCACTGGACCACACTCAATAGAGCTTAGTGGGCCGCAGTTTGAGTACCAAGGCCCTAGTTAATCTGCCAATTAGTCAGATAATATGCACATTAACTGATTTCCTACTTTGGCGGTAAAATAAATTATACCAAGCAATAAATTTTTCATTTAAATTAATTTTCGACTACTTTTAGAGGAAAACAAAACTTTAATATTGTCCCAAACCAATGAGTCAAATTGGCTCACATTAATAAAAAGCATCTCCAAAATCAAGATCAATAAAATTATGATTACCTTAAACTGAGGAATTAGTATTTAATACAAAACAAAAAAAGTTCTTCCGATTCAAACAAAAACAACTCCACGCTAGTGTCATTTCATAAATAATGCACACTAATTTCTACTTATGAAAATTAATGTTAAAAAATTTCTCAACAAGTCATTTTATGATTTAAACAATGTAAACAATACGACTCTCATTAAAATTGATTTCAAACTTTTTTTTTGTCGCGAATAAATTCTGAGTCGATTTGGCTCACATTAGGAAAAGAAACCAACCATGGCCGTGATCGAGTTTTGACTTATTTACGAAACCAACCTAAGTAAACGTATTTCCCTGTTGCTTAAAACGATGTGCTTCACTTGTTGATTGGATAATTTTATTTTAAGGTCGTTGACTTCGGTTTCGATTTTCCTTTGATTCTTTCGGAGCTTTACTTCCTTCGGCTTGATGGGCGCATAAACCTGTTCTTCGCATAATTCCTCGAACAGTTTCTTGTGTTCTGGCTTAATAATTCTGAAACACAGATAAAAAATTGTTAACCGATAGGTTTACGAAGGCCAAATATCAACAGAATGTTTTTGGTATCTTTCAGAGTCAAATTTCTCAAATTTTAACAGTGTAGTCAGGTATATTGAGTCAAATAATTGTTATACCCTTCCTGGGCTAAACAAAATGTTGTGTGGAGGTAGACTTAATACATAGAAACACAAACGAAAATTTGTATAACTGAAATCTGTGTTGTTTTACTTCCTGCCTTTCTCAACTGAGCTGTTTGTCTGATTTTGGTTGGGTGCTTTCCTAATCCTCAAATATATAAGCATCCCTCCCTCCAGTTTAGAACCACTACCCTCAACATCATTTTCAGCCGAAATCAGTCAAATTTTAAAGACAAAACAAAAAATCTTTATCGCCTCCAAAAATGACATTGGCAATCAAATCAACCCAGACCTAAATTTAATCAAGACAAAAGGAAGAAACCATACTTTGCGGCAAATCAGGTCACAACAAACAAATCACAAATGAGTGGTTTCTGGTTAGACGTCTCGCTCTCTTCGACCACTTGATAATACTTACTGGAGCATGAGTGTATACAAATGTGGCACCAAACAACTGACATCGGTGGCTGCGTACAAAATCATCTCGCGGGAAAGAGGTCTCCTTCCCCACATCCTCTGATCTTTCTTGTAAATGTTTTTAAAATGTTCTTTCATCGGATTCGGTGGAATATTGTAGATCTCGTAGAGAGTGTTCAAGCTCACGTCTCTCACTTTGTGAACGGGTTTCCCCATTTCCTGCATTTGAATGACGGCGTGAGCGGACTGAGTGTCGAAGACATTTTTAGAATCACACCGAACTGGAAATATATGGCCGAGGAATCGTTTCGACAGTCGTGAAAAACCTGGCAACGAAAAAATCACTCCGTTAAACACCAGTCACATCCATTTCGTTGTGGGTGAGGGAAGTCTTTCTTGGGAAATTGAAACTTCCGACAGCGTAGTAATACCAAAACGAACCTCAATAATGCGTACATAATACAAACATAAAAAATTTTATTCGAATCTTATCTATTTATCGATAAAAAGGAATCGCCATTATTGATATTATCGATAAATTCGGATCATCCCAAGCGTCCTAAACTATTCCAAACTTATTATAAAACATTACATTTCCATCTGCTATTTTATTTATGAACTAAAACTGTAGCTCTCTCGCCTATTGCTTATTTCACTCTTTTGGGATGTTGGCTTTTCCTTCTTAACTCTGCAACAGCCGTCAGCAAAAGGAGGCCCGTGACGTAATTTTAATCGTCCGTAAAGAAATTTGCATTTTAATTGCTTTTACTGAGATTATTTACTAAAATTAATATTTATGCTATCGGAACAAGTCAAAAGCCATCAATGTGCACAATCCGCAGTTTAACTGATTTGCTCCGTTAATGTGCAACCTGTAAACGAGATCGAATTAACGAAACCACCGGGGAACCTTTTAGCAAAAAGAATTATTAGAGCGTGTGCATTACTTATGAAATGAATTCTGCATGAAGGTGTGCACTATTTTTGAAATAAATATAAGCTCGTCCGAGTCTCTTTCCAAACTTCTAAAAGCTTAGACACAATACCTGGTAATATATGTCAATTGGTAGTTTGTATTGATTCGCATAAGTCAAAATCATGATTCTGGTATACGAAATTAACGCATAAAGCAATTTGGTCGTTAGAAATGTTGTCTATCTCTCATCTACAACACCCTGTCTTTCCCTTCGTACACTTGACAATCAATCCCTCTACCCTTACTATAATTAGCCCTCAAGTTTCCACTTGATGACGAGCTCTAATGTAATCAAACACGACAACCTGTTGTCGATTTGTTACAACAGCTAACGCAAAAATCATTCCAAGAAATCAACTTGAGAGAAGGAAACTCATTTCAATCTCCTCTAAAACCACAAGGTGGATGCGAGGTGGATTGTGAGGATAGATCCCAGGTCGAGGGGCTTGAAATAGCAGGAGCATCATTCAATTCCTTTGAATTATTGATTGAAGCAAGGGAGAAGAAGGAGAAAGAGAGATGGAGGGAGAAGAAACTTCTACTTGTGGAACCATCTATTCCGGGTCTTATCTTTCGTGCAATCGGTACGCCGACAAAATGAATTTTCTTCATTCGCAAGCACGAAAACAGTTCTCAAGGAACACAAAACAAATTCCCAAAGTCCTCCTTCTTCCGTTTCCATGCCCGACCACCATTTTCTTAAAATTAAGGGAAAAAAGAATGAAATTCAATTAAAATACCCAGAAAAGTGAAGGAAAAAAAAAATCAAATTACATCCAGGGCAGACAACCGGAAGTAAAATCGTATTGACAACTTAATCGACTTTCAATTAAGGCAAATTTCAAAACGATTTTTAAAAAATTATGTCAAAAACAATTTGTTCGATCGAAGATTCCTGGTGCAGGCTGTCACGAAGACCTCTTTTCTCTTATCTTAGAACAATGATTTACGGATAATGCGAAACGCACAAGGATTGCTTTACTCAGATCTCGTTTTACGCGTCCGGAAAATTTTCTACTCAAAACAGGATTTTTTTAAACGCGTTTTTGAGTAACAGTGTACTTTTAACTTACACACAAAACACGACTTCAATGGTTCGTTCAACATTCTGTTATTAACTTAAGTCATTTCATAAATATTGCACACTATCGTATGCTATGATTTCAACCCGGATTTGAAGTTGTACCGATTTTTATGCTGAAATTTTCCTATCCACAATACGCGTGAAATAATAAAACAAATGACTATAATATGAGAAATGATTTCTTCCCAAATTGTGCATTACTTATGAAACACCTTCCTAAAACCGGGGATAATTTTTGTTTTTAAATACAAGACTGGATAGAAAATCAGAAACGTTCAAAAGAAGAGTCAGAACAGACTCTCTCCCTCTTCCCCACTTAAAAGAACACTCAAGTCTGACAAAACCCAACAACAATTAACCGATAATGTCTGGTTCAACAAACTCCCCAAAACCAGAAATCAGCATCCGCGAACCCCAAACCAGACCCAAAACGTAAAATCACAAGGTTGAAGACCCCAAACAGACCAACAAAACAAAAACACCAAACAAAGGTAGAGAAAGGCTAAGAGTAGATACGATTCAATAGTCTATCCAATACTAATTGAAACAAAAATAGGATGAAATGGCGTCCATACCCCCAAAATCAAAATATATTAAAACGGATGACAAGAGGAGTTAAAGAAACGTTGGGCATAAACAAGGGCTCGACGACCCAAAGTAAAGTACACGTCGTCTCCAGGGACACATGAACAAACCGTGTTCGATATAAACTACAGTGGTAAAACGTTCCCTGTAAATATTTTATGCTTTCTAATGCTACCGTTTCCGGTTTTCCCGGCTTTCCGCTTTTTACGACTTTCTTCCTTTTCTTCAATAAATTCCTTCTCTTCGGTTATTGATATATCATTTTTTTCTTTTGTTTATTTGTTGTTATGCTCCTTGCGAGTTTCTTCCTCTCACCCCCATCCTCCGCCATTTCCCCGTTTCATACTGGCCAAAATTTTCCCGGGGAATGATTTATGGAGACTTCGGAAAGTCTAGAGATCAACGTACGGGATTTAGGGATGTAAAGGTGGGATGTCGATACCCCAGAGGAATGCCCGAACTTTTCTTTTCTTATTTTTCTAACTTCGCCAAATTCCAGACCTTGGAGCTTACCAGCAGGAAATGTCACGACATTTCGAGTAAATGTCATTTCGAGAGCTTTTCCTCTCGTCCTTTGTTTTCTGAAATTTCACTTCCTATTTTGGAGAATCTTCTATTACTCCTCTCTGGACATAGGGCCTCTACTAACACCTCCAGCGAACCCAGGAGTTTAAGCTCTCCAATGTATATCCCTCCCGCCTCTTGCTCTACAGATCTCCTCCATGATGCCTTAGGCCTACCCATAGGGATTCCAGCTCAGGACTTTCTTTTCTACAGCTTTTGGATCATAGTGTATATCCGATCCATCTCCATTTCCCTATTTTGATGTATATCCCAACAGGATCTTCTTGCTCAGGTTTCCATAGATCTTCGTTGGATGTCACATCTGGTTGGTCGGAACACTCTTAGTATTCTTCTAAGGCATTTATATATGAAGACTGTAGGCTTTTGGTGATGTAAGGAGATACTGTATGTAATGTACAGTGTTCGTACATTCCCAATCACTCCTTAGCAACCCGATTAATACCTTCCAACATGTGTTTTAGTTTCCATCAAGTTCGAACACCTAAACCCAATTCCTTCAGCATTTTTTGCCCAATTTATGCCAACAACAAATTATCTTTTTCCAGTCCGACAAAGTTTACAACAGGAAGTGATTACAAAAACCGGTTCGTAATCACATGTCGCCAACTTTTATCAAACCAAAAGCTCAGAGAACTTGCAATTTAACAACGTTTCAAGAAAAAGCAAAACTTCAGAAATTCTAAAACCACAAATAAAAATTCGTCTGGAAATAGGAGCGAAGAGAAAGACATTGGAGAGAGAGAGAGAGATAATCATTTCCCGAGGGAGCCTTAAAAGGAATAAATCTCTTGCAAGAAGGAAATATTTTTGAATTCATGCTAAATTGAATTTAACATGATGGACTGTTATTTTCCTTCCCTAAATCTTCTCTCCTCCGAAGGAAAGTCTGGTTAAATCTTAAAAGAGGTTTTAGATTTAAAAATCCTTCTACCCAAGTCTTTCTCATTTTTTAATCCCCCCCTTACCCCGCTTTACCCCCTCCTTCCTCAAAGGTACTAAAGCCTTCGTGCACCTTCTTCAGTCATTTTCCAAAGCCAGATTTACAAACGGAGTCCCTCTGACTCGTTTTAAATTTCAATTTACCGTTTTTGTGTATCTTATACAATCGTTTCAAAAGCACGATTTACATTTATATTATAAATATAATAAATATACTCGAACATATTTTTCATTCCAAATATTGCTCACCTAATTTCCAAAAAAAACTTGTATCCAGATTTCGAGCCAAACCGGCACAAAGTATTAAACTTTGATTCTATTGTGAGTCAAACTGGCTCGTTAACCTTCATTTTTGAGTATGGAGTTGACTCACCTACCCAAAAAACAATCAGGCTTCTGTATATTTGTGTCAATTTGGTTTAAAACAGAAACCCATGCTTTGCTGAGTCAAACTAATCATGAGTCAATTTGGTTCTTCTTACAAAATAGGTTTCTTCTCTTGACATGAGTCAAACTGACTCGTTTCAAATACGAGTAAAACATCCCCAAGAATATTTTCGCATTTTTTGCTAGAATTTACGGTAGTTGACCACCTATTATAACTGAAGCGAGTCAGTTTGACTCATCCAATGTGAAATTAACTAACAAAAATAAATAGGACAAAATCAATTTAAATACAATAATTAATAAAAACAAGGCTGAAGACCTTTTTAAGCTTAAGGACTCAGTTAAAATTTTAAAAAATAAACAACACGAGTCAGGTTGGCTCAATTTTTGTACCAATTTAGTTCTTAAAATTTCAGGATTTTGAGGAAATGCCATAAACTCATTTCCGTTAGGTTTAGGAATGCACTAAACTGCAAGTCTATTGTTCATTATGAAGTGGAAACAAACACAACGTGTCATATTAAATGAACACATGACGACCTTACAAATGTGACTATCGCGTTTTCCCCGCTTTCCCTCAAAAAATTTTCCTACTCACGAAATTACGAAAAAATTAAAAACCGGGAGCGATGAACCAAACCGAAATATTGATTTTTTTGAAAACGCCCCACCGCTGGTACACAATTTATTTCGGGGCTCATTTTCAAGCTCCAGGTGAAATTTTCCCAAAAAACGGATCCTCGAGAGATGGGCGGAAGCGGGGAATGGGAGGAGAGAATTCCCATTTCAAAGAAAAGTGAAAACGTTTTCACAATTTTACTGCAAAACGATCTTAAGATGGAACAGAATTCGTGATCTCAGCCTGGTCCATTTCTCGCTCGCAATTTCCCCCCCAAGACGCTATAACCCGAGGAAAATAGCGCAAGTTTGGTGGGACGAAGGAGGAGTAGAGTTGAGGATGGGATGTTGAAAGGACAGAGAGACTGCGAAATGACATTTTCGAAGCTTCGATAACCTTTCGTGAACTTTTAGCTTTTCTCTCCAAACTTTTTTTTTCCAGACGGTTTTATTTCGAACAACAACGAAAGCAGAAGTAAAAAATGAGGTTGAAGGCAGAAAGAAAAAAAAATTCACCCGAATTACCTTTTCGTGTTGCGATGCAATGAAAACTTTTCTTCTCTTCCCATCAACCCTTACCTCCTCCTCCTCTTATCCTGAAACAACCAGAACATCTCACCAATTTGATTATTTCCTCGGTGGAAACGTTCGCCAATTTTTTTCTTGCGCCCCAAACTTCTGAATAAGTAATTCCTTCGCTACTTTACCTTTTACTAAAACGTGAGGCGCAAACATGGCTTCCCGCTCGCATAATGGTGGAGAAATAAAACAAAAATATAACAAATGGCTCATCCACGGTTTACAGGTTTCTCTCCATCTGAGTAATCTAAAAGACAGCAAATTCATACCTTGACTCGAGAGAGATCATCACTCGGGGTTTTCGACATAAAAAGGACGCGTCCTTAAACCTGGGAAAAAGGACGTGACGGATGGAACAAAAAGGAAATCAGGCTCATCACGGTTGAGGAAGTCGAACGGGATCAAGGAAACACAGGCTACCTTCAACACAATCATCTAAAATAAAAATAAAAAATTCAATCAGTCAATCAATCCGCAAACCTAATTCCTTCATTCGCTTTTTAATTATCGGAATAACTTTATGATTGGCCGAATGCCAAACTCGGAGTCAGACGACGTAGACGACGATGTCTTTTAAATTCTGTTTGTTTTGGTTACCATTTTATTAACCACTCGAATAATGGAGTACATAACGGTTTCTCGTTATCGTCTTTCGATATTGACCTAAATCTTCACTCAGAAATCACATTTTATTTTGCATTTTTGTTATTGCCCACTTATGGATAATAACATCTGGAATCAAACTTTTTATTATTATTACCACGTTTCTGCGAGTCAACAGGAATGACAGCTGACGATATGGGAATCTTGTTTTACGACGACGTTCACTGTTCTAGCAAATATGATTTGGATTTTTTTGACCTATTTTTAGGATACGTGTTTCTAAAAGGTTTTTGAGGATATTTCACGTTTTACCTTTGCCCATTTCTCTTCCTCCTCCCCATCCCTCTACCTCCTTCCTTATGTTTATACTAGTTTTTCTGTTTCTCTCTCCATTTCTTTCTATTTTCTTATATCTCTTCCTGATTTGAGGGTTTATTTCATAAATATTGCACACAAGAAACAAAAACTTATTCCATAAATACTGCACACTTTACGAAGGATATAACCACGACAGGGACAATCATGAGAGCTTTTCAAGAACTTTTTTGGTGACCGTCTGAGTAATACTGGCTCCCCAAAACGTGAAAGCTTCTTACACTACCTTCATGAGATTATTATCAAGAATAGATTATACTAACCAACCGGAAACAACCTCTTAACGAAAATGTCCGTGAACGAATAACAAAACCAAAAACTGACAATTTGTGAGTGTCGTAATACAAAAGGCAACAAAAGGCTCATGTTCTGTCAGACTAAAAATGACGGCCATTAAACTGATTCTATTCTTCATTCATCCACTTAATTTCATAAATATTGCACACAATAAACAAAAATTTATTCCATAAATACTGTAACTTCTATGAAGGATATAACCACGACAGGGACAATCATGAGAGCTTTTCAAGAACTCCGTGACCGTCTGAGTAATACTGGCTTCCCAAAACGTGAAAGCTCCTTACACCACCTCATGAGACTATTACCAGGAAAGGTTACACTAACCAACCAGAAACAACCTCCTAACTTAACGAAAATATCCGTGAACGAATAACAAAACCAAAAACTGACAATTTGTTAGTGTCGTAATACAAAAGGCAACAAAAGGCTCATGTTCTGTCAGACTAAAAATGGCGGTCATTAAACTGATTCTTAACTCATCCACACCCGGAAGGGATTATAAGCAATCTAAAAAGTCACAATCATTGTACATGGGTCAGTCAGCTAAGTCCAATTCGCCTCAAACACAAAACAACCGAACATCACTCCAACTCTTAAGGACGTTTATTCCCAACAGCAATCGCTTGCAAAAACTTTCTAGAACCCATAATCTACAAGCCAAAAATTATTTTTCAAACTTCCCATTCAAATGTAACTCAAAGTGACGTGGGTACATTCTCATACAATCCATCCACGTCTCCCAACTGAATCATTGAATAAATGCAATTTCCCAACTTGAGGAAAATCAAATAAAACTTGTCAAGGTCAGCTAAATCCACTTCTACCAATTTCCATCTGTTTAACAAAACCGTTCCACAATTCCTTCCATCTTACAATTAAAAGACAATCAATTAACGATGTTAATCGTCTTGGCGAATCCATAAAAGAAATCGAAATTATAATTGTGTGGAATACAAAAACAAATTTTTTTTTTACTGTCATATGTTCCATTACAAACGATTTCGCACGATAACGTTATGTTAGTTACATAACATGGTTTAAATGTTTTATTGTTAAAGGTCCGTGACGAATTTATAACATGCTGTGAAGTTTTAGGCATACGAACGGATCGAATGAGCGGAACAACACACTGCTCCCGATTTAAAAAAATACGCACACGATGGCGGCGGTCGTTTTGTCATTACAAAACGATTTAATTCCAAACAGAATAAAAAGTGAATTAATATCTTTATATAGAAAGTAAGTTAATTAGACGTTTTTCAAAAAACGAAAACCCGTTTTTGAACTTGTACCTCCAAAAGTAAAAGTGAATTTATATCAAAGCCGGAAATTATTCACAAATTGAAAGTTTTCACAGTCGAAGAAAGCCCGAGTGTATCGATATTGTTCTTAGTTCTCACGGCCCTTCTCGCATAATTTTTGTCTTTATACCTTGATTAACTACCACCTGTTTCAAATATGGATGATTAAGTGGTTGGTTATGATTATAAGATGGGCTTTTATCTGGGAGAATGGTTAGCTTCAAGAGTTATCGGCTGGAAGAAGACATTTCGCTTAATCGCCTAATGTGGGTAGCAAACTACCGACCTATGAATTGGTGAACGATAACTGTACCACTAAGCTACAGGTGTACTACCATAAAATTATCCCCGCTCGTAATTTTCACTACTACACTTGTGGACCGAGTCGATTTCAACTTTGTTGTCTCTAAGCTTATATTGTTTCGAAAACTACAGTTTGCGTGAGAAAAGTTTTGTCAATACATTTTCGATCACAAACCCTTTTCTAGTATAACACCAAGTATAGATATTTTATTTCGTAAGAAACTCATACTTAAGAATAGAATTCATTTCATAATACAGCACAGTATCTGTTGTCTGGTGAAGTTACCAACCAATATAGTCAATCTCAGTCAATCTAGTGTTAAACATGACCCCCTGAAGTGTTTTTCGCAACCACCCTATCACTAATTTCTAATTTTCAGATTCCAAAACAATCCAAACAAATCTATTAGATTTACAGACTAAGCCAATTTGCTTAAAACTATTTCTCAAACTTAAACCAGGGCTGTCCAGCTGGCGGCCCGCCAAGTTATTTTAACGGCCCACGAGTACATTTTACTATAAACAAATTTATGTTACTAAATTATTATTAATACTAAAACTATTTTACTAAGTTAGCCTACTATTTTATTAGTTAGCCTGTCTCAATACAGCAGCAATTCGTTTAACTTCTGATGATGGTTGGCCCATCTTCTAGGTCCCCGAAATGTTTGGTGAAGAAAATATGACAGCGCTGACTTAAACCATTTAAAAAACAACAGGAAACTAACAAAGACCTGAGAGAACAGGAATCACAACATAGGACACAACAAGAGGAAGAAAGTAGAAAAAGCGAGTTTCCGGGACAAACCAAAGCTGAAAACAGGGACGGAAGAGAGAACGACAGAACATAGTCAGAAAATAAGGAGAAAAAAAACACCAAAAGAAAGAAAAATGGCTGAAACTAACATGGTGAGAAGACAACCTGACCAAAAAAAATAAAGAGTCACAGTTAAGATATTAAAAAATTATACTTAATTATGGTTTTAGACTCATAAATCAAAAATTCATAATATTATCTCATTATTAATAATTATTTTATTAATACTCTTGAGTGCGTGATAGGTATTAAATATATTCACACATTAATTACTTTTTGATGATAAGTCTCTCGTTTAAATTGATTCCCAACTTTAATTATGTTGTCTGAGTCGGATTGACTCGCTGCAGCAAAAATAGATACACGATCAGTCGAATGTAATAGGAATTAAACTGCTCGTTGCCAGCTCAAAAATGGGATTTGAACTTTTTCAAAGCTCTTTTTACACCCCAAAATCGAAACCAGATGTGATCATTATTTTAAAACTATTCGCGTGTTAATGTTAAAAACAGGGAACTGGGAGAGAGAGAGAGAGAGAATGATAACTAAATTCTAACCAAACTAAATTTAAAAGGCTTTTGTGTACCACAGAAAGACATTAAATCAAAAAATTCTAATTCCCTGACTAAATTCCCTGATCAGATTCTGTTGTCCTGTACTTGGAGACAGGTGGGAAAGGAAAGTGTTCAAATTGGCAAGCACAATAAGTTTTGGGTGGAAAAAATGTGATTTTAATAATATTTAGTTGGAAGCTTGCGAGTTTGTTAACCTGTGCGGAACAAATGATGACGGAGGCAATATCATTCCCAAAACACGACTCATTAACCATTATAACACTCCTTTTCATGAAGCTATGATAATATTTGTTAGTCTCTTTCTCACTATACAAACTTATTGGGGAATAACTGACCATCAACATTTTATGATTCAAAACTCCCCCTCCCAAAACTTCAATTTTGTTGTGTCACTAAAATGGACCCTCTGCATTCTCAAAATATTTAATTCAAAAGTAATGCACACACGTAGAGACAATTCAATTCATATTTTGTGGTCAGCAACACAACCGTTTCCTAATCACTTACAAAATGCAAAGTCAAATAATTTGAAGAGAATAATTAACAAAAAAATTTTGTGAAGCATTTTTTGACTAAAACAAATCCTACATTGATAGACACTAAACTTTATGCTTACCTTAACAATCTGATCAGAAGTTAATAACCTGGCAAGTCCTCCATTTTCGAATAAATTCGGGCATGTTATCAAATCAAATATAAAAATTTTACCACTCATCGTTCCGATTTGAATTAGTGCAAGTTTGTTGCTCGGTCCTAAATTAATACTTTCACAGTCCACTGATATTGCCATTTCACTACCATCTTTGGGTTTTGCTAACAACTCCTCCACAATTTGAATGCATTCTTTAGTTGTGTTGATCACTTTTGTCGCTGCTAATATTTTACTCTTCCACTGCTCTGTCACCCCTGCACCTGTGTTATTTTGGTTGTTAACATTTTGAACTAAATTTTTGTCTTTTTCAAAATTGTCAGCTAATGTTTTCATAACTAATGTGTTAATCCTTTGTTTTAATGTTTGATTTTGCAGTGAAGGGGGCGAGAGAGTCCCTGTTTTCTGTGGTGATGATAGCACATCTGGTTGATTATTGTTGTCAGACAACTGAGGAAGTTCTGATGGCAGAAATTTTGGTTTTACATTATTGTTGGTTTCATCAGTGCTGTCCTGGCTAGCTGTCACATTTTTTATAATACTTTCTGTGGGCCTTTTCGAAGGATTAACCAATGTAACTAAATTTGACTGAACATGAAATGAGTCTGAATACATTTTCAAAAATGTTGCCAAATCTTGAGGTGTTTTGAATATGCAACTCCATGCCTCTTCTGGAAAGTTAGAAGTCACATTCTGGTATAACTGTTCCACTAATAGAGGTCCTTTGACCTCAATGCAATGAAAGAAAAAGTCAATTAAATTGGCTGTTATCTTGGGATCAACTTGAGTTTCTTCTATCTCATGAAAAGGTTGAACTTCAGCATTTTCAAATTCCTTCAAAATGACATTGTCCTCTCTCAAGACAAACATGTCAGGAAATCTATTTAAAAATTCTCTAAATTCCTTTATGTGCTGCCCAGATATATGACGAACTTCTGGGCTTGCTTGCGATCTATGACCCAATAAAGACTTGATAGGTACTTCAGTTCCAGGTCCATACTGCAACATCTTGTTGCGGAAATAATCGACAGCTTCCTTGGCGTAATCCCTTTTACTTTTGTCTAAATACTTTGAATTTGAATTTAGCGATGGTAACGTGGAAAAAGCGTTGGCATAAACAAAATCTCCGTCAATCGCGAACAAACTTGGATATTGAGATAGGAATTTTTTTAAGCCCGACTGGGATCCACCTGCGATTTGTCTCATTTCTTTCGTGAACCCTTTCGCACCGAATTGACAACTTAAATCGTGTAACGTTCTCGGTCCTCCTTTGTCTAATAATCGCTCGAAGAAAAACAAGAGTGTCATGTTCCGTATAAGTTCGTACTCCGTACTTTCCATAACTTAACCACAACACAAAAAAAATTCGACTAGAAAAAATTCAATGTAAAACTTTTACACACGTAAATATTTATATTATTTAAAACTATAAATAATTTAATTATCTGATGTTCGAAAATGATCTGTCTGACTTCATCGAACTTTTTGGAAGCCCGTGGCTTACGGCTAAAACACTAATACTAGGATGTAGCCATGTTGAATTCCTTAAGGTGCCTAAATCTATTTTTGTTGTGGTCAAATTTTGCTGTTACAAAAATTCCTATTCATTACGGACAGGAAGACGTTAACGTTTAAGCACTCAAAGCTCTGAACCATAGCTAAATCTGATTCGCAGCAATGACAATTCGTCTAGTTGCTCAAAATGACGAAACTTATGGAATGGTTGGTTTTTGGATTTTTATTTCTTAGTTTATGGATTTCATTAATTACAAAAAAGATTAATCACTACATTTTAGAAGAATATTCAACCGTTGTACTTTATCTTCCTGTTATACTAGTGTTCCTCTTTGCTGTAAGTTTATCTATAGAATATTCTTATCGCTTGAGACTTGGTGTGATGTGTAGAGGTTATGATATTCAATATTTGTTTTCTTTAATTGCTCTTAATATTTGAATTAAATTTAAAAAGAATTCGGTTTTGATGATTTTTGACTAGTTTCAATCCATTATATGTTATAGGTTTATGCAGCTACTACAGTTTTGTGGAGAGTGTACACATTCAATGATTGCGAAGAAGCAGCTGAAGAGTTAAAACAGGTAAATTCTCCTTTTCAACCAGATAAGAGCTTTTGAACAGATTTATAGTAAAATAAAAAAGTATATCAATGATTACCTGTGTAAAAACAATTTCTGCTTCACAGTACTCAAAACGCAAAAAAACAAGTTCTTATTCTGAATTGTTTTTTTTTTACAGCAAATCAAGAGGCGAAAAAAGATTTAAAGGCAAGGGGTTTCCAGTTTAAGGAAGAAAAAACATGATAGCTGAGAGCTTACATAGGTTAATAAATCAATGGGAATGTTAATTATTCTGCCTGTTACATATTTTTCTATTATCTGTATGTGCCCCTCAAATTAAAACAAATAATCTCCACAAGATGTACAAACATTCTTTTACAACTTTCCATATACTTTGTTACAGTGTTTTAAATAACTAATAAACATTCCACAAATATTAAATAAAAATTATTTATTATAAATAAAATTCTTTTTTAATAAGTGTTGCTTACATGATTCATTTCACGACTAAAATAATACTTACAGCATGTAAACACTTACAATTTTTGGGGTTTATTACAACATCCATAAAATAGTCTAGCAATTAAAGCAACTAAGTAAAATTCAGAATAAAAATACTAAAACACCAAAAAATCGTTAAGTGTTTACACACAATGATAACAGTCATAACAGAATAATTTTTGATTTTTAATTTTGTAGCATCCTTGACTGGACTTGTTTTTACCCATACTCCCACATTTTTTAATT
Organism: Columbicola columbae; assembly: GCA_016920875.1. Lineage (NCBI taxonomy): Eukaryota > Metazoa > Arthropoda > Insecta > Psocodea > Philopteridae > Columbicola > Columbicola columbae. Next base: position 7,442,721 of record JADMLL010000004.1, read on the forward strand.
TAACATAGACTCAGACCTCTGATAATCAATCTCTCAACAATAATCCAGTCTTTAAACTTTGATTAAGTCCCTGACTCACTTATTACTGATATTTTTTTACTGGTATTTCTACTTTAATAAATATCTTCTTCATCTTATTTTAAAATTTAGTTTAAAAAACTTCTTTTTACACAATACTGTGTTAAAAGGAACAATTTTTTATATTCTAACTTCTCTTAATAATCATTTAATATTAAAATAATTGTTTTTATGCGTCAAAAGAAATAGGAACAGTAAAACTTTTTTATCAACAAGGCATTAATTATAAAAGTTTTTATTCGACTAACAACTTTTTATACTCAAATTTAACTTTCTTTTTATAGAAGGGTGTCCATTTTAGCAGAATTATTTACAAATGAATTTATTCTGAAGTTTTTAAGTGAAAATCTGTGGCTAATAAACATACTTTAAAATTTCTGAACAAATAACAAACCCAGCGACTTGTAAAATCGGTTTAGCACCCCCCCAAATTAAATAGCTATAATTTTATATGTCAACTGATTATTAGTAAATAAATAGAATATACTAGTATAAAGTGACTGATTTTCATAAATTAATTTTGAATTATCTTGAAGAATTCATCTTTTAGAATGTTACTTTAAGAAATGTTCCATATATTTTCAAACAAAATCTTAAAGTTTGATTTTCTACTGTGATGCTTAACAATTTGGAAACTGAATCGACAAAATATTTCACAAACAAAACTAAGTTTCTTTACTGAATTCTTGAGATCCCTAGAGCCTTTGATATTGTTTAGGCTTGAGTTTAAAATCCATTTTTCAAACAATAGATTTTCTTTCATGTCTTTGAAATTCAGTTCTTTGCAGACTTATCATTCTATTTGTGATTGGTACAGGTGATGTATTCAAACTTCTATATCTGATTAAAGTACTCGACAACTTTTACAGTATGTAATTTTTTATGTCTACGGTAACTACTTCCATCTGCAAACTTTTTACTGCAATCTTTACATTCAAATGGTTTTTCTCCACTATGTATCCTATTGTGGGTTATTAAATGAGATTTCTTGATAAATTTCTTATTGCAATATTCACAAGAGTAAGGTCTTTCACCAGAATGAATTCTTTTATGTGAAACTAATGTGCTTGATGTGGCAAAAGTTTTATTACATTCATCACACACATAAGGTCTCTCTCCTGTGTGTATTCTCATGTGCTTTTTCAAACCCCCTGAATCTACAAATCTTCCCCCACATTCTTCGCAGACATATTTTTTTACGATAATCCCATTTTCTCCATGTATTCGTTCATGTTTCACAAAAGCAGATCGATCTGAAAATCTTTTAACACAAAAACTACACTGATATGGTCTTTCACCTGAGTGAACTCTTTTATGAGTTAATAAATTAAGACTCCTAGCATATGTTTTCCCACAAATGTCACATTCATACATTTTCTCCTTAGAATGATATCTTTCATGCCTTTTGAATTTTTCTGATGTGTCGTAAGTCCTACCACAAATATCACAATAATAAGAATCTTCAGAACTTTTTAATTTCACATCTAAAAGTTGAGTACTAAATAAATCTAGGACAGAAGCACCATCATCTTCAGATAAAGAATCTTCTAATTTGACATCAACTACAACCAGTTCTGATTGTTTACAGGATTCCATATCAATTGTGTTTGCCATTCCATTTAGAGTCTGCAAGCCTAGAGATGAATATAGTTAAAAAATGTATTAAAATAATTTGAAATATAGATGCTTCATCTAAATTAATTTTTCTTCAGTAATTTTTAATCATTTATAAAATAATTTAGGAAGTGTAAATATGATAACACCAAAGCATTATTTCCTTGGGTTACAGCTATCATGAATCAAACTTACTAAAGTAAAACTATAAAAAGCTTTAATATGAATATTATAATAATAAAAACACCAGATAATTGATATTCAGCAAGTATTTTTCTCTACAGAGACCATAAGATGGTTCAAATGTTTCTGTTGACCTTATGGACATTCATACGTGCGATACGACACTTAAAAACAATCGAACATTTTAATAAATAAATGAAAAGAACAATCAAGTTGGTCCAAATTTACTTACTAACTACTCTGAGGAAGTTTACGAGAATGACACCAAGTTGTAATAGGGAAATAACTTTATTAAATAAATTTGAATTCGATCAATAAACTTTTCATGATTTGCCAGTTAGATAAACTCATTGAAAATAATTCAAAGTACACAATAAAAATTACATGCATGTATTAAAAATTTTTATTTAGTTAGGTATGGCATATTTATTTTGTATTAAAGGTAATTTTATCTTGTTTTTCTGTACTTTTTTTAAAAATAAAATTTACCTTTAAAACTTGCAGTGCTATAAGGAAGTATCCACCATTTTATTAGGTATTTCGAAACGAAACTTTCATTCAACAAAGGCGGTGAATTTCTAACTTGGGCGGGAAATGTTATTTACTAGCCGCTAATTAAAATTTAAAGCGTGTCATGTTCTAGGGGTGATTGATTATGGATTTGATAGAAGATGAACCCCGAAAACAGCCAAAGCCTGTGCCATTTTGTCAGGTAATATGCTTTTGTTCTTTATTTCTTTTAAAAATTAACAATTATAACCAAACTTTGTCACACTAACTGCATATCAATTCAAAATAGTGGAGTTAAATAAATATAAATTTTTGCAGGATTCTTTAATTGGGCCAGTTGTACCTGAAGTATCATTAATATTAGAAAATAATATTGACACTCAGTCAAAAAAAAGAAATGACTCCTTCTCTGGCACCGAATTTCAAACCTACAATGCTTGGAGATGGAAACACATGAATGTTCTTGAAAAGGATAAGGGAAGCCCTGAATCAAGAGCACCAAACACATGTACAAATATAAAAGACTGCTGCTTAATCAGGGATAAATATAGCTTTTCTGATATTGAAAAAAGGAAAAATGAAATTTTATATGGAGATATGGAGGAACCAAGAAGGCCTTTGCCCCCCAGGTCAAGCCCAGTTATCCCCAAGTGTCCTGAAATATTCTCTATGAGTAGTGCATTTGACGATTTGAAATTATCATGTGAAGATGTAAGGGACACACATTCAAAAATACCCACTTCCAGTAGTAACTTTAATCAAATAAAAAATGAAGCATCAAGTTTTTCCAAATTACAAACTATAAGAAGTGAAATTGACAATTCTGACAAATTATACAACATAATATCGGAACAGAATAAACAGGCAGAAGTTTTACAAATGCAAATTCAACAATTGCTTAAGCTTCAGGAAGTAAAAGACAAACAAATTGAACAGTTGTTAAAATCTCAAGAGTCAAAAGAAAAGAAAATTGAACAAATATTGCAGTCCTTAGAACTGAAAGATAAAGAAGTGGAGCAGTTGTTGAGATTAAAAGAAAAACAAGAGCAACAAATTCAAGATCTGCTCAAGTCTGAGGAGAAAAAACAAAGGGAAAATTTTGAACTGATGAGAAAACTAAATGAGAAAGAAATTAAAGAAGTGCATACAGTTGGAGTCATGGCAAATGTACAGTTAATTGAAGCAAATACAAATACAAGTTTCGAATATTGTTCCAAACAGTGCTGTAATAAACAAAGTGGAAATGCAAGTGGAGAAAATATGAGTGTGTTAAGGGTAATTCAAGTTTTATACCTCACTCAATAACATTTATGTTTTGCTTGATTAAATGTAACATCAGAATCTTTTTAGGATTTGAATGAGACTAGTGAACCTGATGGAAGAGATAAATCAATTAGCTTACATTCAGCTGATCTTCCTGTGATTCAAGAACAAGTGCCAACACCTCAGAGTTCTATACATGTGGACATTCAAGATTTTAATGATTCGTCAGAGTGAGTTTCTATTTCTTTGATTTCTTTTCCTTTTTGGTTTTTGTGTTAAAATTGCTTTTTTGTTCTCTAGGGAAAGTGATGATGATTTGGCCACTCTAAGTAATTTTCCTCCATCTTCAGAAGCACTGTCTAATAAATTAGGATATACATTTTACAATAACGTCTTAGTAAGTTGGTTAAGTTTTATTTTTTCTCGATATTTTGAATTCAAATATTTGCTTCACAGTTTTTTCATTTTTAGACTCAAGTAAAGGACATCATTCACAATTCTGGTGAAAAAGATGCTAAGAAAAACTTAGCTGGAAGCAGTGGACCTGATCCGCAAATAACGAATAGGCCATTGAATGAGTATAATTATGTCAGAGAGAAAAGGGAAGCAGTGCAATCTTTTGAAGCGTGGGGCGTCTGTGAAAGAGAGAACATTCCTCCTGCAGTAAATGAAGAAAGAAATCACTATATACAAAGGTGAACATTTTAAAAAGAATAAATGACTTAATTTCAGAATTTTGTTTTCTAACTCGATGGAATAATACAATTTAATGTATTCTTTTAGGATTCCTCAAGAACCTTTAAATCACTGTGTCAAAGATACTTATTCGCCATCAGATATTAGTTTAAAAATAAATGCACTTGCATTGAAGTACCTTAAACAAGAACAAATTTCTCAGTATAACGTGCAACCTCAAGTTTCAACCCCACGTCACCCAGATGTAACAATCTATAACGTCACAAATTTGTCATTTGGGTCGATGAGGTAAGTTTTTGGTAAGACATTAAACCATCAGTAGATTGTTGAAAGTTTTATCAAAAGATAAATTATGGTAATCCATGATTTTTGTCCTAGGTATCTGGATAGGTATAGAATCTTACCCGGTGTCAAAGAGAATCATCACCAGGAGACAAACATGCAGAAGATTAATACCTCTCCTGCTCAATTACTTCAAAGAAAAAAGAAGATGAGCGTTCAAGAAAACTTAAATCCTTCCTTGGGAAATATATTGGATATTAGCACCCTGAATCAACAACCAAAATTACTTTAAGTGTAACTACCCCTCAATTCATAAATGATTTTAATTATTGAGCACAAATTTAAAATGAGTCAAGTTGGCTCGGTTCATTATCTAGTGTTAAGAACACAATAATAATAAAAAATTTTAAGTATCAATGAACAAGAATAGTTTATAAAAAAAATTTTTTTTAAATTTTAGAGTATGTTATTTTTAATACTATTAAAACGTTTTAAAAATTGATTGGGGGTTATAAATATTTTCTTCTCCTAACTGCTGACTCTTTGCTATAACCTAGGAGTACATCTTTTGAAAAATTTGTTACATAATTTAACAGCACCGAACATCTATTTGGTAAGATTAGATTTTAATGTCTGTAGTTATAACTGACTGTCTATGAAAGTACTGTATAATATTAGTATAATTTTGAGATCTTTGCCTGACTAGTGAAGTAATGGTCAAATCCAAGCCTTCCACAACCTCTAATATTACAGGATAAAAAATCAAATTAGAATTTAACTAATTACAAATCTCAAACATTATTCAGTATATACTGATTATATACAGGTGATAATAAATGACATAAATTGGTTTAAATAAAAGAACTTGTCTTACGAAATGGTGTTTTATTTTTGAGAATTTGAAAACTTCAACAAAGATAACTTTCTTTATCAAAAATAGTCAATACCATCATGATTTAATGACTCAACTACATGTCTAAATATATTTCACCATACTAACTAATTACATTACAACAATTCTTGTTTTGAAATAAATTTTCTAAAAGCCTTTTAAACAAATCTAATTTATTTTTACAACACTTATATACACAATTGACTAATATTCACATTTATTATATAGAGAAACTTTCTCCACAGCCACAAGTTCCTTTTATGTTTGGATTATTAAATACAAATTCTTCACTTAGTTTATCTTTGACATAATCCATTTCAGTTCCGAGCAATGTTAACTGTGCTTTCCTATCAATAAAAACTCTAACTCCATCTTGAACTACTTCCTCATCCAAATTACCTTTTTTCACTGGCATAATCTAAGGTGTAGCTTAATCCATTGCAGCCCCTTTGACGAACTCCCTACTTTTAACCCTATCTGGAAAAGTAATGATTATTTTATGATGACAACTATTCCTCCTTATATTTGGATAGTGTCTCATCTTAAAGTTATAAATGGAGCTGTTGATATTTAGCAAATATTAATTTAGTAGCGAAAACACTTACAAATTCTGACTTGTCCTTTAAAATTTCTTTTATTTTTGTAACAGCAGCAGGGGTCTGAAAAGAAAATAATAAACAATTGATTCAGATTTGAAAAATGTTTTTGGATGTAACTTTTGGCACAAATACAAATGGGCTTTCCTCAACATCAATTAAAAGAAATGGAAACATGGCTTGGAAGGGCATTCATTCAAAAGGTTCAAAGGGTGATATTTATCAAGGGTTAAAATCAATGACTCAATCTCAGGCAAATACTTAACAATGAAAATCAACCAGATCTGAATTACTAAGAATGACATACAAAACAAATAAAAATTTTTGTCCTACCCAAATCTCAAAGTTTACACTTACCAAGACTAGAGCAGCCCTAGTTGGTAATGGTCTTTTGAATTTAACAGCCCGAACGGTGGCTGCTGCAGCTATTTTACTAGCCATTTTAATTACTAAATTCCCTTGCAGAAGATCTAAACGCACATTCAAAAATCAAATTTTTTTTTCAAACAAATATTAAATCAAAAAGAAGATATGAGTATACGTGGAAAAATTTTTTTTTTAAATAGTAACATTATGAGCACCCCATAATAAATACTTATAAATCGGTGAGTTAGGTAAACATTTTATGTGGTTGTTGATTTTTTGTCGTAAATTATCGTGTAGGTAGCCTGAAAATAATTTCTAAAACAGGATTTCAGAGAAATATATATTTAATTGGAATTCCGCCATGACAGGAAAAAACAGATATTTTGTATGAAACGAGATTTTATGAGCGTTTTCATATGATAAACATAGAAAAAACTTTCATAACAACGTCGCAGTAAAACAACTTCGGGCCCGAATGACGTCACATTCGGAAAGTATACGAAGTTCGGATTGGAAAGCCGAAGTAGTTCGACTCCAGAATCACCGCTTGTATCATTCCCCCGTAGAGGCAGGACGAGTGAATTTAGTATGTGTCCGCCATTGCTCGTTCGGCCAATGTTGGTTGAAGAGTCAACCTTTATCAACCAATTTCTTCCTAATGCAGCATTCTCCACACGATATTAAGGAGAAATTATTGAAGGCACTCGATAAGGATTACAATGTAAGATTTTTTAACGCTTAATTCGTTAAATAATTGAAAAAAAAAGGTGAAAATAAGGACTTGTGAGTTTTTTATACGTATTCCACCATTGAATAGCATGCCAAACCCGATTTTAGGCTGATATATTTTCACTATTTTCGGGACTTTATGGCCATCTGAACACTTGAAATCGTTTTATTCGTGTTATTCAATATGCACACTTTAAGTGAGAGTATTATTCACCTTGTACGTGACGATTGTACTTGTTAATTTTAATGCTTATTTATAGTTTGCGGACACGAAAATACTGCCTTACTACGAATCTCTTCTTTTTCCTTCCTCGTGCGCATGAGCAGAACATTCGACGCTTGAATTTGTCATTTCCGCTAAATTTCAAAACTTTATGAGATACTTTGTTTTTGATTATTTATTATTAAATGCCTGTTTGGTGCTAGCCGGTTGGACATATAATGGTGGAGGGCTTATCTAGTCTTACATCCCAGAAATCCACTCGTTTCCTCATAAAGTCTTGTGTTAATTTTTTTGCCTTGGTTAGGATTGTATATGATCATTATTTTCAAAATCAAAATATTATTTTTAAATGTTAAAGCATAAATATATATCTTAAAATTGAGATAATGTTGCCTTGAACAGTTACACTATGGTTAAACATGGTGAGAAGCAAGTTTTCGAGTGATTAACCTAAAACATTTGGCATTCAGTTCCTGTCACAGAAACACAAAATCACTCCAGACATCAGGTTATGTTTGAGAGACTGAAGTTCGATCAATGTATCAGTTGTTCGCAATGGAATGTTGGCCAATTATTAAAGTTTAGTTGGCTTGTAGGGGTTTAAAACTAAAAATGTGTTTTGGTGTGGTTTGTTGAATGTAAATGCTTTTCCCCACTCACAGAAAACATTATTATTTTGATCACAATCAGAATATCAAATTTTGATTTCACTGTTTGTGTGAAAAAGCAAATTTTTTTTCTTTATATTGAACATGAATTGCAAAATGAGGTATCTTCTTTTTTATGATTTCAAATGTGTTAAGGTCAGGTTAGTTTTTTACTTGATACATTTTATAAGAGGATTTATTCATTAATCATTATTTTGTATTCGTTATGTAAGGTATATTTTGTTTTTATAGGTTGTGGACATGCCAGTTGTTGTGGAAATCATTGGAATTTTGGAAAGGACACCAATCACAAAGGAAGATTTGGAAGTAAGTCCATCAAATCATCACTAATACCTTTCATTAGTCAAAATGTGTTGTACATGATGATTTGGATTTTATAAAAATACTCACCTGAACTATAATCTGTCCTTTTATAATGTCATACTTATATTTATTATATATATGTTGTGAAATTTTTTATGGGTAAGGTTTGTTTGCATTTATACTAGCAGGTGGGATTAGTGTGTCATCTTTAAACTAAACCTTCCATACTCTGTAACAATTTTTCTTGAACCTACCTATTTGTATAAATCTTATTTCTAAATTAGAAATGTTAAAAAATCAAACTCAAAATGATGCAATGATTTTTAGATTTCTTCCTCATTGTCCTTGATGCTTTCGATAACACAATGACCAGCATTTCTAAACTGTTATTTTGTAATTCTTTTTGCTGTCTGAGTCCCTGTTTTAGAATTGGAGGACTACTGAGAAGATTTTCACTTACTCTTCCATTTTGTAAAGCCATTACAATGTGCTGGATTGACCAAATAATCGGTTCAGGCTATTGAATAAAATTTTGGTTTCTGGTTGGGAGGGGGGTATTTTGGAAATATTTTGAGATTTCAGAATTTTTTTCTGTAATAAACATCTCAAAATGTTTATTATTGTGTTGGCTGTTGTCTGACCTTTCAAAAGCATGTTTGTGCCAACATTTTTAAATTTGATGTTGAGGTGAATGGCCCAGATAAACAAAATTTTTGTTGTTGGATATTTGTAGTGTTTGGTTTTGGTTTTGTTGTACTCTTTCAAAAGTGAAGTCTGGTGGTAATTAATTTTTATTAATTGACGATCCTAGAAAGTGATTTTTAAATGTTTGGGCCTGCTTGTGTTTTTTCCTTTTTGAGAATCTTGTAACAACCTTCCCACTCATGTTTTCACTCATGTGGGTAGAAGAGCCAGTTATGGAGAATCTTCAGCAGGTGTTAGTATCACATTATCATGGTGGTGCCAAAAATGGGTTGTAACCCAAACCTTTTGGAAACAAGTCAGAGTTAAAAGAAACAGAGACAGAGTATCGATGTGAAGTTGATGATCTTACCTCTGGAAATATTTCAACTTGAGTTACAATCCTGTGTTTTGGTATAAAATGTGATTCAACCAAAATTTGGTTTTCTAATTGTTCTATTTGTTTACTATTTCAGACCACTAGACTTGGAAAATATGTCAATGAGCTCAGACGAAAGACTACAAATGAGCAGGTGGCTAAGCGAGCCAAGGATTTGGTACGAAAGTGGCGTGACTTGATAATTCCTCATGGCACTGCGGGGGGAGATGGGGGAGCCGGACCAAATCAAAATGGCACTAGGCCTTCAATAGGCAGTGGCCGAATTGTTAGCCCCGCAATAGGACATGCAATTAGTCCAGGGTCTTGGGATAGGAGTGTAAGTTTTTATCCCGAGGAAGTTTCAAGTCTCGAAGGATTTGGTGTTTTTTTTTTAAGCGTTTGGTCATTTTTCAGTGTCCAATATCGCCTGCTTTGAGTTTGAAGCGATCGCAACCATCTTCTCCGGCTTGTAGAATTAATTCCTTGTCACTTGATAATAGATTAAATTTGTCACCTGGTAATCAACGGCAGGTTATATCTCCAAATATTTCTCCTCGGTAAGATTGATTCGTAGTGAATATTTGTAGTCAAATTCTCTGTTGGTTGTTTTGTCTTCATGTTGAAGATTTATTATTCGTTACAGATCCCAAGTTGCCACTTCAAAATTAAATCAACAGTTACCACATTCAAGTGGGGAACCAACCACCGCGAATCTTCCTTCCGGCGCAACGGTCACGAGGGCCCCCGAACAATCGACTTCAACTCCAGCTCCAGCTCCTCGTCCACGTGGACGACCGCCTTTAAATCGGACCAGTTCGGACACACTGAAGAGTCCGTCCCGACCTCGTGGACGACCTCCTCTGGACTCATCCGAGACGGAAGTTCAAAGAGGTCGAGGAAGGCCGCCTTTGGACCCGTCAAAAGCGGAGCATCGTGGTCGCGGGAGACCTCCCTTGGCGAGTCCACCGGGGGCTCCCAGAGGAAGGGGACGACCTCCGAAAAACAAAAACAAACTGAAACAATTAGCGTCGTCTCCGGAATATAATCAAAATAGTAATTTAGTGCCTAAAAACAGTCCAGCAAATAAACGTTTAAGAAAATCATCAGAGGAAGACGAGGACTCGGTAGCAAAAAAACAAAAACTAAATGGTGTTTACGACTGCAAAGTGCCAGATGTAGTAAATTCGAATGAAGGAAAGACGGGCGATGACCCGAGTCAAGTGCCTAGTGAACAAATTAAAATTCCCAAAAAACGGGGTCGGAAAAAAGGTTCGAAGAACGCACCGAAAAACTTGTCATTCGAGAGGTACGAAGAAGACGTGGTCAAAGAGAAGATGGCGTCCATCGTTCGGAACCCGAAGGTGAAGACTACTAGGGAACTGTTGGAATGCATTCAGAAAGAATCTAGTTTAGACAATTTGAGGAACAAGACTTTGTCGAGTTTAGGCGTCGACGGTGATAAATCTAAAAACTTAAATCCAAGTCATAAATTATTTACAAAAAACGAAATTAGTGATTACGATATAACTCTGTCGAAAACGGAACACATCCACAAGTTTCTCAGGTCGCAGAACGAAGCCGAAGACGATTTCGGTCACAAATCCGTCGTCGAAGTCAACGATCACGTGGACGCGAGGCTAACGGACAAACCGGAACTCGACCGTATGACAATTCACTCGGATGTCAAATCGGAATCGAGACCTCTTTCCCGGATATCCGACGGCATACTTCCGGGAGTCGTGTCGGAATCGTCCAAGTCTCCGCCGCCGGCGGTGGTGGAGCCGGTAGTCGAAGAGGACATAATAGACGTGGAGAAATTGGATTCGGCGGAGGATTCATCACCGGAGAAGAAAGGGAAGAAGAGGGAAGAAACGGTCGAAGAGATCCTAGCCAAATTGCCTCCGATCAATCCGGATGAGATATGCTGGTCGGAGGATTCGGAGACGAGCAGCAGGAGCAGCGTGGGAGAGGAGGAGAGCCGGGAGATAATAGTTACCGATAGCGACGTCGATTGCTTACACAAGAAACACATCGAAGGAGTTAACGGAAACTGGAACGATGGCGCGTTGATCGAGGGTCTGAACCACGGTTTAAAAGTTCCAATAGGCAATTTATCTGTAGACGGTGATAAAGATCCGAAACCAAAATCAAAACCAAATATGGAGACTGGAATCGTTGTCGTTGGTAGTGATGATGATGATGATGACGGTGGTGGTGGTGGTGGTGAGGATGAGGACGAACAGTTAGATAGGAATTTAAATAATTTAGACGTCAAAGAAAGTCACGACGATAATTTTCGGGAGTGGCAAGAGTGCGTCTCGAAAACGTCCTACAACGGGGAATTGTTGCATATTTTGCCTTATGTTATTATTGATTAAAAATGAAAAGTTGAGGAATTATGAAAAAAAGAGAAAACTGATCCTTTAAAAATTTCCTTTATTTTGTTAGAAATTCGAGTTTTATTATTCTTATTGTAACTAGGAATTCTTTTTTTTTCTATTAGGTTTTTTGTTGTTTGAATGGCAGTTAAAAAAAAATTTATCCGCCATTTTTCATGTCATTGCCTTTCCTTTCCTCCTCCTCCCGAATTTTTCAATCCCCAATTATTTTTCTAAATACCAAGTTCTTATTGAACTTAAAATTTGGCATTGACAGGTTTTCTTTTTGTATTTTGGAAAGGTTCCATAGGAATGTATGTTGTAACAGTATGATTATCAAATCGAGATGGCAAGTCGGATCATTCAAACACACCGCTAAAGGCTGAAAATTTAAATTTTTATTAGGGATAAAATTGTTTTTAAAAAGAATACATAAATCTTAATTTATGGCTTAAAATAATTTCACAATGTCAAATTAGAAAAATACAAAAAAAAAATTCAATATAAATTGTGATTTCAAAAATAAATTTCTGTTGTTTTCCTTTTTGGTATTTAATTGGGTTTTGGGGTGATTTGAAGTCGTCCATTTTGTTTGTGTTGATGGATGATGGATTTGGGTTGGGTGTGTATGGTATTCTTAAATGTGGGGTAGCCATTTGGTAAAATGATTTCCTCTGGTTTCGAATGTGTGGAGCCAAGAGTTTTGTATTTTTATTCGAGTAATTTAAGGGGTTCAGTTTGTTAAAGTTGATAAGTTTGCTTCTCTCATTTCCTTTTTTGTCTGAACTTGATACTTTGGAAATGGAAAATCAAATCATTTATGTTACTTTAACCGTTCAGGAACTTTGGGGTTGTTCCAACAAAGGTTGTGTTCTCACTTCATCGAGTTGCTGGTTGGTAGTATGTACATTGTCTAGATTGAAACTTATGAAATGAAGTCCTAACACCAGTGTGCAGTATTTATGAAATGAAACCCACCTGAGTGTGTAGTATTCATAAAATGAAACCCACCTGTGTGCAGTATTTATGAAATGAAACCCACCTAAGTGTGCAATATTTATGAAATGAAACCCACCTAAGTGTGCAGTATTTATGAAATGAAACCCACCTATGTGCAATATTTATGAATGATAAGTGTGCAGTATTTATGAAATGACCTGAGTGTGTAGTATTCATAAAATGAAACCCATCTGTGTGCAATATTTATGGAATGAAACCCACCTAAGTGTGCAGTATTTATGAATTGAGTTCCCTACAAGTTCCTTGATTGCTTTCCTCACCCCACGACCCTAACGGATAAGCGGGTTCACGAAAAGTAAAGTAAAGTAAAGTTCCTACAAGTGTGCATCACTTATGAAATGAATTTTTCTTATAGCTTACAGAAATGTTGATATTGTTTCAGTAAAGATCTTTTCACACTTTAACGGGTACTTAGATGTGCTGATTATTTAAATAACTTCGACGATAAAAAAAAATTTCGGTGCTTTAACGGGTCATCCTAGTCAAAATGCAAATTAGTTAGGTAATGTATACATTAACTGATTTCTGTATTTAAGCGGTAACACAAATGTCTGGATGTTTTAACCTTAAACTTCAGAAAGTCTGTCTGAGGTCATGGACTTATGGTGACAACGGATTTCTTGAAGCCCATTTGAGTGTTATGCTCTTAGAGAGACCATCATTTAGTCCAAAAGGTCGCAGAGATGTTTTGTTTCATACCTTAAAAGCTTTTTGAACACGCCCTCATTTAATTTTCAATTTTTGGGGAAAATTGTTTTGAAAACCTAACAAAAGCTGGGTTGTAGTTTGTTATGTTTAGGTCTTACAGGTTCTTGAACTATCAGTACAATCGACACTCCAGTTAGGGATGATAAACATTCCACCCCGTAAAAACAGCAGACACAAACACTTCTGCCCACCAAATGGAGTAAGTCAAATAAAATAATTAGAACGAAGGAATAGGAATGGGAATGGCTCCAGGATGGTAGGCTAAACAATTCTACAAAATTTAAATATATACACAACAATAATTTTAATATACATATAATACAACCAGAGTTTTCACAAGTATAATAGAATACAAAGCAAATTTTTATTTAGAAAACAAATGCAATAACTTATCTGACTCATTTTATACAAAAAAAAAGAAAAATACAAGAAAAACTTCAAAACAAGCTTTTAAAAAACAAACACAACCAATCACACTCATAATAAAACATTTGGCATATCTCTCGCTCATACCCAATCAACGACTTTATACTAAAATCGAGTGAGAACCGCAAAAGGAAAAACATAACAAAGCAAATTCAAAACTGGGAAACAGGAAAGTTAAGAATAACAAAGCACATAATAGGTAACAAAGCATATATATATATCTTCTCTTTTGACAGGAACATTTCATCCGAACAACCTGATATTTTGAACTTAAATTCGATTCAGATTATTAGAGAGCGTGTACAGTTTAAACTAGTATGCATTGATACAATGATGAGTATTATAAAAATATTATCGATATCCAGTTTCTCAAAAACCTTTTTTTCCTTTTTATAAAAATGATCAAATCACAAAAACTAAGTTTCTGATAAATTAACTGTTTAAAATATAAATAATGATTAGCAAAGACGTTCATTAATATTACTGTAAGTCACATTTTATTGCCGTAATAAGAAAGAAAAGGGGGATTGGACAAAAAGCTCTCCTCAACAGTGCGGATAAAGAAACTCAAGACTATGTAAAGTTTTTTTATTGAAGAAGTTGAGCCCAGTAATTATAAAAAAGACTCTCTTGAGATTTTCTACAGCGATTAATCAATCTCCCTTCTCTTAAATACTCCATTGGAAATTTTTCATTCAGCTTCCATAATGACTGTAATGTTGATTTTAATTTCTCCAATTCCTCCCTGCTACTCATGTACAGAATCCAGTCACCAGAAGTGCTGCTTGCTTCCATGCAGATAAATTCCTGATAAAAAAAAATTTCAGCAACAATTAAAAGCTGTATCAATCAATCAATCAATCAATCAAAAATGAAGGAGCGCTTTGTAAAAACACTGATAACAGATAATTTCTCTGACTCAAAGGGCAATGTCATTGTTCTCGCTTGTTAGAAAGGTTATCTATTTCTTAAATTTAGAACAATTTCAACTCACTATCACAGTAAAATAGTCTTTTTCTGATTCTCCTATTCTAAATGCTGCTACATCGCGCAACTGAGCACAAGATATAATTTCTGTTTTGGACTTGAGAGAATAGATCTCATTAGTAATGATTAGAGAGTCTGTTGTGAGCCACAGAGCTCCTTCTATTAAATCTTCTTTGGTTGCTTCTTCACAGGAATCCTAAAACAAATCACATTGAGAAATCACACAACAATCTCTCAGACTAATCGAGAAACTTCAAGATTTGATAACACAAAGCGACAACAACAACAACTTGGCACAATTCATTAAATCACACAAAAGTGGCATTGTACAGAATTCGAACATACCCCACATGATGCTTGAATTATCATTTGAAGCCACTCGGCTAATTCACACTCATTCGCAGCTGCAAACTCTAAAACATAGCCTGTTTCTTTTGGTCCGCCAAAGGTGAAGAATTTGTTAACCTTTTGACGAAGGCCCGACAGTAAATGACGAGTGTCAGATTTCAATAGTTTTGATTTTGTGGAGGTATCCTCATAAAAATGATTTGATTCCGAGTAAAAGTCTAACTCCTTCTCTATCAAAGAAATCTGAAAAGTGTGTGGACGATCTGGGCTCTTGGTTCGGTTGCAAGACTGACACGCGGTGGATATATTAATAGCCAGTTTAGGGAAATTTGATTCATCTCCAAAAAGATATAAAATCCCATTCCTTAAAATAAAAAAGGAAATGTTTAATTTCAGATATTCAATAAATAAATCACAAACATACTTCTCAACTCACCTCAAAGAAAAATCTCCAGGGATCCAACTATCGCCTGCTCGAAGATCTCTGTACATCAAAAATCCTCTTTTCGAAGTTGGCAACACCATGTTCAACAAATCATTTTCCTTATCTAAACGAACTGCTCCGCAGTAAACTAATTCTCTTCCCAATTGCTAATTTCTGAATCAAATCTCTCTTCAACATGGCCAAATCCTCATGGTGTAACATATAAACCAGAGGAGGATCAAATTGATTCCTTCTCATTGATAGCTCCAGTCTTCCAATCACTTCATTAGTCAAATCTGCTTCGCCAGTCACAAAGGTATGAAACTCATCATCACACTCGTATATCAAAAATATCTGTGAGTCTGGGTAGACAACTATTTTAGTTAGACTTTTAAAGCTAATTCTCTTCGTCTCTAAATTTCTATTTATAAGGTAAACATTAGCATTGGTTATAATAAATAAATAATCTCTTAATTTATATGTTTTATATATAGACTGATTTCTAATCATGTCCTTCACCATCTTCACATCCAAACAGACTTCATTTTTTGAGATCAAAACCTTTGGTCTGGACTCGAGTTCTCTTTTGATTTCCTCATTTGTTTCTCTGACTAACTTCATGTCAATTTTAACTTTTTTGTATTTTTGATCTGTGCAATCATACTTTTTGTAAATCTGTTTGATTTTTGACTGTTTTTTAATGCTTTGTAAAAACCTTTTGACAATAATCGATTTTTGAGATTTATTATTCTGTTTTATTTGTTCTAGACTGGATGGAGTTTCCTCTCCTTCTGGAGTCCCTCTTTCATTTATGTCTAACGCCTTGACAGGTGTACTGCTTTTCTGAAGTTTTGCATCAATGAAATCAGATTCCTTTAAAATGCTTGAATCAAGCTCTTCACCACCCCATGAATACCTAAGATTTTCCGAATCCCCACTTCAATCGCCTGCATCTCTCTGGACTCTTGTAGATGATGTCTTCATGAAAAGACACATGTCGTTTTGTATCCTTTTTACTCTTCCTCAACAGTACTGTTTCTGGAATGTTTCCATTCAAAAAATCAATGTCAATTTGTTTGCTATCTATTATGTGTTCCACATCAGATGTTGAATCTTGAATGTGAACCCCGGAATCGACTGGAGAAGTGAGAGATGTTGTGGATGTTGTGAGATCTATGCTACTCTTAGATCCATTCAAACTCAATGGAATTACTTGTTTATCATCATTTGAAATGATTTTTATTCCAAAATTACAGCAACTTGGTGGTTTGTTTAGATGTTCCTTCAAGAAAACCAAAAAAAATTTTTATTCAAACAAATTTTCTCGACAATTTAATTATAAATAAATGAAAACCATCTTAATTAACTACTTACAATTTGAAAAGTAAAAATAACATTGTTAAGACCAGACAAAATGGACATGAAATGATTGCATGAATCATTCATTCTTAAAATACTCCAATCTTCATAGTATTTGTCAAGACAAGACTCAGACACTAAACACTGCACATAACTAATGAAAGAGTCATCTCTAAGAGAGAGAGCAATCCAAGCTTTACCCTTTGTTAACCCATTATTTTCAGATGGATCATTTGCTGGTAGCTCATCTATGGATTTAAGCGTCTGAGGATGCAAAATTTTCGATATGGGCTTCCAGTAGCCCAAATGTAGTTGTTTCAACCCATGGCGAAGGGCTTCATCCAAATTTTTTATCAGTGTTAAACAAATATACGTTTTATTTTCTGGACCTAATTCATCGTTGACTGCTTCGTGGTAAATCTAAAAAGCAAAACCGATTTTTATACAATATTTTATAATATGGCTGTTTGAAGAATGTGAAAAATAAATCTTCCCCTCTGAGGTTTTAAGTTTTTTTAAAAAATTTTTTTCACTAAAAAATGATTTTAACTAACTGCGCCGTTGACTCACCTGCTTCACGATATTTCTTAAATCGTTTAATATCCTTTCTCTAAGAGAGCTCCTGGAATATGTGTCATCCATTGCTCCCGACTGATTAAATGATCAAATCATTTCTCACATAAATATACTTTTAAAAATAATTTAACACAACAATATCACTCACATCTTCGCCATGTTTTCATTTAGGTAATCAATAATTCGTACTGGTAAGATCCGCAAAACTGAACCGCAGCAAAATGGCGGGAGAATTTGTTTTACAGACGCCAAAACAGGACTAGCGTTATCAAAATTTTTTAAAAAATGAAATCTAAAGTCTTGTAATCGTTAGCATAACTAAAAAATTTTTTTACTGGCGTCACCAATTCGGCTTGATGTCATTTAGAGAAGCAAAGTTCCTAAACGAACCACAAACTCGATTCGTCTTTGAGCTGATTTCTGTTTCGGACATAGAAACTTGAAGTCGCTCATGAACGTAAGTCCCTTCTCACTTTCTTTATCTTCACTTTCTCAAATTGAAAACTTATAAATGTCTTAAAACCATTCAAAACACGTTAAGGAGGAAGGAGGTCTCAGGGTTTAAACAAAAACAAAATGTTTGTGTAATAAAAATTTTATTGGTGCAAGTTTCAACGTTCAAATTTAATGCAAAAATACTTAAATCAACGACTTTCTTAAATATATCTAAAATTTCTTTTTAGTATAAATTTATACTCATTTATATAGTTAGAAATAAATTTTCTATTTTTGAAAGTCAAACACTTACAGATATCCTGATTCATTGACATTAGTCCAGTCTTTTTGTTAAAGGAGTAAAAAAGTTTTTCAAAAATGATTTGGATTTATGACAAAATAAAAAGAAATTTAAATTAAAAAAATTATATATTCAAATAACTGACATATTATAAAAGGAGGATAGTTATCTATCAAGAAACAAGTTTTATTGAGCACACTTATAGTGTTAAGTAAGAAATTTAATAATTTAATAACTCAGATTGATTAATAAATTTGATTGAATTCATTAATTTTTGATTCAAATTGATTTTAATTAGAACAAGGAAAGGATTTCTAACTCGATCACAGGTTATAAAAAAGAGTATAAAAAAATATAAGTTTATTTTTAGAGAGAAGAAAAATATTACTTAATGGAGGTTTGTAAATTTATATAAATTTATTAATTAGAGGGGGGAAAGTTAATTGAAATATTTATGATCTATGTCATGAGAAGATTCTCCCCCTTTTCGAGACTTACAACTTATCTAAGAAAGAATTTCATTTTGATTTTAAATAAAAGAATTGAATTTATAAAAAAAGAATCCTACTGCTATTATACAAGTCTTTTTTAAAAAGACATTATACAACTTCTTATACTCTTTCTGTTATCTTGCACTCTGGGTAGGAGAAGATTCCGTGGTACAATTTGCAGCTACAGGATTCTGTGAAACGGTGTTCGACTGCTCCTTTAGCTATTCTTCGCGATACCACGTGTACGAATTTCTTCTGCTGTTCTGGTTTGGCGTGAGCGAATACGTTTGAGTTGAAAGTGGCTCCACCGTTCTGAAAAGTGAATTCATTTCGGGGTCACCCAAGGACTCGACCTGTTCTTCAAGAGATAATTTTTACTTTGGTTGAGTACTTACATATTGAGAGAAAGACACACACAAGTCATTGTCATAGATGAGGTGTGGTCTGAGTGTGGCATCTCCCTCAAGATCACTCTTCTTAGCATCAGCAAAAGTGTAGATTCTCTTGGCGTCGAAACCAACGATGTTCTTCACTTCGCTCTCGGGCTTGTTAGAGAAGGACTTGGCTTTCTCCAAGGGAGTGATCAAGTGAAATTGTAAACCTAAATCGTTGTAATACTTCCTGATGGTGATCATTCTCGGAAGTTGAAGCTGAAAATAAAAATTTAAGCTGAGATCATTCTAAGACATACTCTAGGTAGTGACGAGTCAGTAGACTTACCGAGAATGGGAATGTCGGGCTGAGGGGACAGGATTGGGAATTAACTAGAAGAATGATTTTGGCTGCTCCCTGTCTGAATGGGTAGATGTTAGCCTCGTGCATAGCAGCCACAATTGGTTCACGTCCTGTTATCAAAAATTTTTCATAAGTCAATTCTCTACCAAAAATTGTTTTTCACTCCGACAAATTGAATTGATTGTTTACCTAATTCAGTGCTGATGAATTTAATTATGTAGTTCAATTTCTTTTCCCAGGTTTCGTAAGTTGGTTTGGGATCATCCGTTTCTTTAAACTTGATGTGGTCGGCTTTGCCTTCATAAGTCAATTTGCCGTTATTGCCATAATGCTGTGGCCACTCTTGACGAGGTCCACCGTAGCCAATGAGCGCAAATTCGACATCTCTGCAAGAGGATGGATGTTGTTAATTAAAAACAAAAACAACATAAAAATCATTACTCTTTAGAGAAAAGTAATTCCTTACCCTAAACCTTTTTCTTTGAGGTCATGAGACAGAGAAGCTATCAAAGGAGTGACAAGCTCTTTGAAAATGCCTGAATTGAAAGCGGATTGTTCGAAAACAATGACAACATCGGCTTTTCCTTGAGGAGACTGAACGTTCACGTTCTGAGCAAAACCCATAGGTTGTCCATTAATCATGCATTGAACTAAAATGAAAATGAAATTTATTGAGAGTTCCTAGAGGAAAGGGTTCGATAAAAATGATGACAACACGACGTACCGCATTCTTCGGGAAGTTCAGCGTAGGGCATGTATCCCTGTTTGAGTGCGAGAACGTAAGCGGATGCGACGTCACAGGCAGCTTGAAGTTTGTCAGAGGGAACATAGCCAACATGTTGATCGCAAGCTTCTCTGTAGATATCAGGATGAATCAAATTGAATCCACCCTTGAGGTCTGAATCGCTGGTGAAAAGTTGGTTGCATTCGGGTGCGTGACCTTGAGCAGGTGGGAATTCAGCACCAGCTGGACAGGCATCCATGACTTTGTATGAATTTGCGAATTCGACAGCATCCTTACCGATCTGTTGGATTGTATTAATTAATAATTTAACATCGATAATTTGTCAATAAAGATTCGATTTATCCGACTCGAAGACTTAGTTCACTTACGTGTCCGTTGGGCAAGACATAATCGTCGTAATGTTCGTTGGAAATGGTTCCGAGCAATCCTCTCGTTCTGCCAAAATAGAATCCGTTGATTCTAAAGATGAACATGTCTTGTTTGAAGTATTTCGTTATGAAAACTCCAGAATTATGTTTCATGTTGAATGTTCCGTAGCGCACCCAACCTTGGAAGTTGTTGTGATTAACTGGATAGTCTCCGTGATTGCCGTTGACAGAAACCTTAAATTTAGAACCGAATTAACATCTGATACCCGAGTTTGGGCCTCTATGATGTCTTCTCAAGCCAAAATAAAATTTTTTCTTACAGTGTTATCGTTGAACATTTCAACGGTATCTGCCTCATCACTAAGAGTGATCGATTTGATTTTTCCATTTTCAATGTTTGCAACGATACTGAAGTTACCGTCGAGGAAGTCTTGAGCCAAAATGTACGAACAAGTTCCCTTGAAGGCGTAATGTTTCTGATCGAACGTGAAGAAGTGATGTGAGTTAAGGATCATACCATAAGCTGAAACAGAAACCCAGAATCCATGTCCACTGAAACCTACCAAAACTATTCTTGATGACTATTGTCACTCACGACTTACCTTTGAAGGGTGGAATGTTTTCTTCGATACCCAAGAACGGTCTGTAGGTGTAGTAGAACTCAGTGAGAGTGGGAAGTTCAGTCAACGATTTCAAGTAGCGAATAAATGAAAGCTCTCTAAGAACTCCTATTTTGGGTAGTTTGACTAAGAAGGATGGAACTGGGAACTGCAAGAGAAGGATGTTGTATCAAACACAAACCTTAAAATGAAACTGAACAATCAGACTAAAACCCAAAACTACCTTGATGAGGTAACCCAAAAAGTTTTCAGAAAAGTCCTTAAGTTCTGGAGTTCTCATTATGTCTTCCAGAGCAAACGTGAATTCGGAGTAGAAGTTCTTGAGGGTTTGTGGTAGTTCGACGTTTGTAAGTTCCTTATACCTCTCTTCGAAGCTTGCGTAGATTGGCATTGCTTTGATTTGATCGACGATGATTTTTAAGAAGTCTTCAGCTTCGTGTCTCAGTTGTTCCACAGTGTTGACACAGAATTGTGCGAATTCTTCAAAGAAATAATTAATTAGTTTAGTTTTCAAACGGTTACCCACCATAGCTACCAATTTTTGAGATGGTCACCTTGAATATAACCACTGACTCCGGTCAAAACTTGTTTTATTTCCGGTTCGTGTTGTTTCAGGAAATCGAGAGCATATTCAGCGATGGTGCATCCAGTATCACATATCTGATTGGCTAATCCCATGAAGGGCTCCAACATCTTTTCGTAGGATTCGGTAAGTCTGGTGAGAACTTCCTTGAAGGATTCTACCATCTTTCCTTGGAATTCTGAAGCTTCATGTGATATCTTTTCGTAAATGTTGATGAGTCTCTTTACGTATTCTTCCAAACTTTCGATTATTCCGCCGAAGATTTTTTGCCTGATAGTAAGAAACCACAACGTCAGTAAAGGTGATACAGTAAACCAACTAACAGAAACAATGATTAACAGACGTACAAGACGGTCGATAAACTCTTAAATTGTGGATCCTCAGCCAATTCCTTGCGGATGATATCGAATTCCGTCTGGTAGTGTTGGAGTAAAGGTTTGAAGTCAGGTTGAACCTTTTTGATACTCTTTAATATAGCTCCATATTCATCGATCGATTCTTTGGAAACATCAGTCAGGAGGGTCTTGACTTGTTGAGCTAATTCTTTACCTTCAGCCTTGGCTTCACGCTGAAATTTAAATTAGTTCCATGTTTGTATAAGGTAACAATGAGTGAGTTTTATAATTTTACGCTGTGAATATATTTTCATCTTTACCATGCAGTGCTTTATCTTTTCGCTGTTGATTTGGAAGTTAGGCCTTTGTTCTTGGTTATTGTTTGAAGTGAGGACAATCGCGAGTAGATTTTCCGTTGCGGTACCTTCAACCTTCTCAGCTCTGAATTCAACCAACATAGGAGTGGCTGATGCTGCTATTTCTACCTTATTACCTGGGGTGTCTGGAGGATAAAACACTTCAGTTAGTATCATTGTTACAGAAGGAACAAAACTTTTAGCTTTTAGAATAAATTTTTACCTTTACGACCGAAGTAACCTTTCATTGCATGCAAGCCAGTGGTTTCGATTCTTCCGGAATAATATCTAAGTTCAGCGAGATTGATTTCCGTTTCGATGACTTGTTGTTGTGGGGTGCCTTGAACAACAGAATCAATCTTCAGCAATTCCCTGTTGGGTACTCTTATCTGTAATAAATCAAATTTTGTTAGAATTTTCCTTTTTGGGGGAGTTGATTGATCGAAGCCTTACCATTGCGAAGAAGCGTTGTGGGTTTGTTTCGATGAGAGCTCCTGCATCTTTACGAACGTTTTTAGTGTCGTGATAGTAGACAAAAGAGCCAGCGCTCAATCCACGTTCGTTGGCGAAGAGATGACCTGAAGTTCCTATATCCAAATTCATACCCTGTGGAATAAGAATTTGCGATTAGTTTCTGGAAGAGGAGTGGGTATAGCGCTTAACACTTCTTCCGTTTCCACTACCTTGCTGATGAATTCCATTTGTCCAGTCACGTTGTGGCCATCATTGGCTCTGAAATGATCTATAGTCAAAGTGGCTGCGATTTTCTGGTTCTTTCTGTTGAAAATGTCTATTTCGATGGAAGCGTCGACCAGACGTTGTTCTACAGCAGCTACTCCTTTTCCTCTAATCACCAAGTCCTGAATTTGAAAATTTTAAATTAATTTAATTTGTTTATTTATTAACTGCGTATACTTAGCTAATAAGAATTTTCATACCTTATGTAGGGCTGGATGACTGACTTTGATTTCACCTTTAGTGCTGACAGCTTTGGGAGAAGCAGAGTAATCACCAGAAATAAAGAGGTTACCCTTTTCGGCTGGTTTATTTACTCTGTCGAGGTACAAAGAACCATCAAACTGGAGTTGAACATTCTTAAAGTCTGTCTTTGGTTTACCAGTGGTAAGATCAATTGGGAAGTTGTAACTGGCAACAGCTGCGATTTCACGACGTGGCGTATGAATAACCAATCCTGAAATCATTTGATTACGTGAGTTTCGGGTGTAACTTGTTATAGATTCACAGATGCTTGCTTTAACAAACTACACCGACCTCCTTCTCCTTCATTAACAAAGTATTTAAGATTGTAGGATGTCTGTTGCGTTGTGAGTCCAGTTTCGTGGTTAACAGTGAATCCCTTTCGTGCGGTCTTTGAAAATGCTTTGAAGCCTTCGTTTCTGCCTTCCAATGTGTTTTCATAAATCGTGGTCGTGTAGTTGATCGATTAGTAACGATTCTATGGTGTTATTGAGGGCTAACATCATTGACTCTTCATCTCTTACCGGTTATTTGTAACATATTTTTAGCTTCGAAATTTGCGCAGTGACCATCCTTACAGAATTTGCTTACGTAGAAGAATTCTTTATCGCTCAGTTTGTGAGCAAAAATGAAATTTCCTTTTTCGAAATCACCGTTCAATGTGAAACTTGTTCCGGTTTCGCCATCCGCGCCTCTGGACAGGATTTTGTACTGAGCTTTGTAGGTGAGAGGATGTTTCTCGTTTTGGAATTCGATGTTACCTTTTCCTTCGACCGTGAATCCGGTGTCTGATTCTTTAACGGCATATGTCACACTACAAGGACAAAAGGGTGTCAATCTCGAGGTGAAACCATTCAAAGGAAATGGAATCAGTGAATCGTTTGAAATTACCTTCCAGAAAATCCTTTCTTGTCAGCTGTTTGTGCTGTGAAATTGATTTTCTTAGCAGCTCCGCTCTTCACTGCCTTATTTCCGATTTCAAGTTTGAGCTTGTTCAAATTGAGTTTTTCAGAATTAACCTTAACGAGAACGTGGAAGTTGTCGTAAGATTCGATGTCAACGTTTGAAGAGAAGTCGATTTGTGCTCCACCGTTTACTGTCCAAGCTATTTGACCTTCAGCTGAAACGAAACAATTTGCTTTTGAGTGATTGTCCTCCTTGGTTGAGTCTTCAGGAAAACATATTTTTAAGCTCGTAGTCGGCAAGATGACTTACAAGTAGCCTGACGATCGCTTCTTCTATTAAGTTTGTAGTAAAATCTTGATTTTCCAGCGGAGTTGGTGGCAGTTATGTCAATTAAGGGTTGTTTGGGGGTGAGATCAACTTTGGCAAAACCTTCGATTTTTTCTCCGTTTAGAACCAAGTTGAAGTCTGTGTTTCTCGCTGTCGTTGATAATTTCTTATGTGAGAACTGAAAAGGAAGAAAAAACCAAAATTTCTAACAGCTCGAAAATAGGTTCTCAAGTCGCCGACAGGAACAAACTCATTCTCACCTGTAAGTCAATTGTTTTAAGGCTCTGAAGACTTGTATGTCCGGTAACGTGACCTGTTACCAAATCCATATCGGTTTTGTATTCAACATTGGTGTTCAAAGCTAAGCTTTTGTCGGTGTCGTAGTTGGCTGTTAGTGATACATCCGCCTTTCGAATATCTAACAAAAAATGAAAATTACGGTTAACATCTGTTGAGAGTACTCACAAACAGCAAAGAGTTTTGCTTATAAGTTTATATACCATTCATAACATCTCTGTTATATTTCAAGTGGAAATCGCATGGTTTTGCCTCTCCTGGAAGCATGAGAGAACCTCTTACACTTCCATGTTTCAAATGAAGTTCAGCCTCTCCGTTCATCTTGAGCATTTTATCGTTCAAAGTGTAATCATTTTTCAATTGGATCTAAAAAGACAAACATACAGATCTTTACGTGTTCTATAACAAGGTTCCTTTGACAGATTACAAGCCAGCCTCCACTCACCACGTGTGCTTTGGTCTCGTCGCCCCTAGCAAAGTGAAACAAGTGGTCCATTTGGAATCTTCGGGCTGATTGGAGTGGGGTATCGATTTCTGTCACACACTCAAAACGAGTGACTTTGTCAATGATTCCTGTCAAGACTTTTCCTCTGCTCTTGAGGTGGTAGTCTCCAAAAGCGCTCGACACGTCGAAATTTACCTCGGGCTTTGAGATAATAGCGTGACCTTTCGATTCGTACGGCATTTTAACCATGCTTCCGGAAAGGCTTGTCTGTAAATCAAATCAGAATCATGTTAGAGGTTGAGTGTTGGGCTACCCATTCAAATGTGAGTGGTTCAGTACCAAAGAAAGTTCTAACCTCTTGGTCGATGACGTATCTTTCATCGTGTGGAAGACTTTTGAACACGTTTGAAAATTTGAAATTTCCTTCAGGACAATCTCTGCCAACTTCGAATTTCGAATCGACTGAGTATTTCTTGATGTCGAAGTTTTTAGCGTAAGTATCCAAGAACACCTTAGACAAAGGTCCTCCTCTTTGGCTGGAGTATCCTAATTCAACGAAAAGTTCACCGTTTCTGAAACATAAAAATCATTTCTTAACTTTCACCCTCCTCTAGTAGTGGTCCTTAATTCCACACTATAATCACTACTCACGCGTCTCTTGGTTTCAATCTGAGAGCTTCTTTAAGAGTTCCTGTGAAAAATTTTCCATCGGGCAAAGTGAGTTCGTAGCCACCTGACATGGTGCCGTCAGTTTCCTTTCCTTGACTTTCTCCGTGGAAGTTTAATTCTACTTGTTTGTCTGACAGTCTAACTTTGTTCCTTTACAGAAAACAGTACAAAAAATTGTTATTCACTCCAATCATCAGAGAATATGTACAGAATTCAGTTGATGTGCGAATTTACCTGGAGTTGATGGAATTCGGGGGCATGTCAGTATCCGTATCGATGTGCAACTGCCATCTTGGCTGTCCGTCATGTTCTGCAGTTCCTTCAATTACTCCCGTGTATTTGTGTCCGGCTTTCATTAAGTTAACTGACCCTATAAAGTAGAAAGTCTCATTTATATTATTATTATCCTAAAAATTGTAATAAAAAAATTTTTGTATTTTACAGATACCAGTCATTACCTTTGATCATATTTTTCATCTGGACCATATTGGCAGACAGAATACCGGTAATTTTACCATCCTGGCATTGGCCTTCGCCGTGAGCGTCAACTTGGTCTTCGATGAACAGTTTGAAACTTCCCTTCGTGGGAGGAGATCTCGAGAATTCCAACAGTCCCTCGACGACGTTCTTGCTTCCGTCATGGATTTTACAGTGACCATTGAAAAGCTCAGGTGTGGTTACCAAACCGGCATCGAGACTACAATTAAAAAAATTAGGGGTTTTGAAATTGTTACAATTTTTGTAATATGTAGGGTGGTGATAACAGCGATGTAGTGATAAACTACTTTAATTTAATAACTCAATTTTAAAATCCTTACGCGTAATTAGGATAATTGGTGCTCGTCGCGATGACTGAGAGCTTGACTTCATTGTTTGCAAAATGATGGGTGACCTCAGCAGCCAAATCGTAAGCTCTTCCAGGTTTCACTTCTACTTTCTGAGTGAATCTGGATTTGTAAGCGTCAACGATTTCTCTTTTACCTGCCAAACTGATTTCTTTGTCAAAAGCAGCAAGCTAAAACAAAAGAAGAAACATGAAAACCAGATTTTGTTTTCTCTTCAGAAGAATTTCATAAGTACTGCACAATTTTATGAAGAACTAATTTCATAAATAATGCAAACTTATAATGACTTACCATAAAATCTATTTCATAGTCTCCAAGTTCTTTGATATACGTTTTCGCGTTGAGTTTGGATTTGGCTCTATATTTTCCATAAGCGGCTTCGATATCGTAGCTCAAGCTCTTCCTTGTTACTGCACCTTCGAGTCGGCCTTCGATCTCAAAGAGGGGATATGAGATCGTGTTCTTGGTGGCTATGTCAAAGTTCTGAAGGTTTTCGTATTTGTAGTGAACTTGTTGGAACAAGCTCAGTTTGTTATGGGTTGAAGCAAGATCTCGGCCGTGAATGAGAACAAGATTGTTTTCCAACTGAAATTACAAAAAATTTGTTAACATTTCACACCAGACTTACGTTCCGAGTCAATTTGACTCATCGAGAGTCACGTACATGATGGTCATCTCGTTGGTATTCGTATTTAACTCCAAATGTAAAGTCAGGATACTGAGAAGGTGAGATTTCGGCGCTCAACTTGAGGTTTCTGGTTCCTTGCCACTGGAATTTGGTTTTGATGCCAGCAGTGTGTTGGTCGTAACCCACAGTCAAATCAGTTTGGAACATGTTGTCGTCGGTTGCAATGGTTCCGTCAACGTTAATTGACACTAGAAATGAATTGAAATTTTTAAATTGAATTTTACTTATTAAATTTCAATTAATTTAAATTTAATTAATTAATGATATTCACTCTTTTGTGATGTCAATTTAACTCCTCTGAAGGTGAATCTTCTGTGAGGACTTCCAGGATGTTTTTCTACCATGACTTCTCCATCGACTCTCACATCTGGTGCTGCACCTCCAATCGGAGTATATTCCAAAACAGGTGTGTATGATGAGCCTCTGTTGATGAGACCTAATCTGGCTTTGTATTCTTGTGAGTCATCGATTCTCGCGAAACCGGAGAGGGAGTACTCAGCATCATTGTCAACGATAGCACCTGAAAAAGAATTTTTTCCTCTCGTTAAGAGAATTTCATTTACTTTCTTTACCAAAGGTTCTTAGAAGGTCATCAGAAACTCACCTCTGGCTACAAACTTGTGTATGGGAGATATAAACTGAATATCGATGGCCTTATCTGGTTCAGTCACGACAGCAGCCAAGAAACTCAGTTCTCGAGGATGTGCCGTTCCCGGAGTGTCGATTTTGAATTCAACTCGTCTGTTCTTGGGATTTTCGAGATCGAAATAGAATTTCATGTGGTAGGTAGACAATGTATCGTCGTCTTTTTCGAGACGGAAAGACAGTTTGCTGTGACCGTTGAGAGGGTACATAGCTGCTGATGACATTATGGATTGTTGGTCGTTGGGGAAAGCGACGTCTCCGCAGAAAGTTAATCCGGTCAGGGATTGAAGTTGATCAAAACAACCGTGATAGTCTTTCCTGTATCGATATAAAAAGAATGTTAAGATCTGGAGAGAAATTTTATCGATGGGGTATGTTAGATTGCATCTCGTTCTTACCTTGGGACATTAAATTCTAGCAAACTGTCCACTGATGGCTGTCCTTGGTTTCTTACATAGGAGAAGACTTCAGTGTTAACAGTGATGATGTCTGATCTTTTGACAGGGAGACCAACGTGAAGATCGAATCCGTGACCATTTAATAATTTCAAACTGATTTCAGAACCAGTGGATGTGTGAAGGTTTCCTGACAGCTTGACACCACCTTCTACTACATAACCGTCAACACCCATTTCTCCAGTGATTTCAACCGAAGCGCTGATAAATTGAACAAAATATTTAAAAACTCGAATCGAGATCAAAAGATTTCAACTTGAATGAATTCATCATCCACTCACCTGGGAATGATTTCAAATTTGGCGTGTCCGTTTTTGGGATCTTTCAAGAAAGCTGAGAAATCGAAGTTTCCACCGAGTTTGAGGTAAACTACTCCAGATCCGATTGCGGTCAAACGGAGGGGAAGACCCGTGCTTGTCGGGTAAGCGATTTCGGTGTCAAGGAAGTGATAATGATTCTTGTGATCTTGTCTGAAGTCTCTAGCACTTCCCATACCGTTTTCGATGTAAGTCGCCACTTTATCAATCAACACGGAAGGTGTGATGGGGGTTTCAATGTCTTCGATGTTTACCCAGGAAAGTTCGTTACCAAGAACCTTCATGGAAAGGTCGACATCGATGTTATAGTCCAATTTCGAGTTGTGCAATTTCACCTAAAATTATTCATAATAAATTAGAAGCGCTTGTGAGTTTTAGTTCTTCTTTTGTCTTGGCTTGGGCGTCATGGTGTTACCTTAGAAGCAAAACGACTGATGTCAGGTCGTGTTACACTCCTCTTTCCTCTGCCGACCATGTTTTTGTACTTGTCATCAACTCGGTTTTCTATTTCCTTGTAGATTTGTCTGGCGTCTTTCAAAATTTCCAGGGGTTTGTGAGTTTTGAAGTATCCTCTGGGCCCAAAATACCTTTCGTATATCCTCTCAAGATTTTCAGCTCTACCACTCAACTGAAGAAAAGAAAATGGAAGGTTCAGACAAAAGCCACAACAAAAAAGATTTATTCTGAAATAGATCTTCACTCACCTCGAAAAGATTGAAAGCATGACCGAAAACTTCAACAGTGAGATTGAGATTAACTGATCTGGGCAGGAAACTTTTCTGCGAGAAAATAACATTCGATTCGGCGGCAGCGGAAGTGCTGAGAGCGTCGAAACTGTAACTGAATTCGTGGTTCTGAGAAAATTTTCTCACGTCGAATGGGAATTTCCTTCTCGGTTTGACGTTGTAAAGGATTTCTCGAATGTTTTCCTTGTCAGGGTTGGAAGAGCTTCGAAGATTCCGAAGGTGTGACGTGATAAAAGCTCCAACTGTAAGAGGATTTCGATGGATTTACCACAGAGCTTTGAAAATAATTTCAATGTCACAAAAGATTCACTTTCAAAGTACCGACCTTGGTTTACGGGTTCTGTTTCTAAGAATTCGCTAAGTTTATTGGCTAATTTCTGGTTGGGACATTCAACAAGAACTAAGTAAGCTTTAATCCTAAGTTCTGAATCTTCTTCACGGTTGTAGAAAATATCAGAAGCGCCTTTTTGCAACTGAAAACAAAAATAACCATTTTTAAGCAACTCGACGAGAGATTCGTGCTGTGGTAAGTCATTTTAAGTTAATTAAAACATTCTGAATGAGAACTTCAGTTTCTTTCTTTACCTTTCCACGACAGGCATCGCTTTGTGCGGTTTCTAAAGCGGCTACACGAATACGAGATGAAACGTGACCATCTTTCATGATGTGGGTGATTTTATTGGCTGTTTCCTCGTTCAAATACTTGATGTTCTTGAGACCTTTGAGTGCAGCAATCACCTAAAAAGAGAATATTATATATTTGGACGTTGTTTTAAAAGATATACTGTATATAAGCAATTGTATAATGACAGTAAATTAAAAACTCACATAATTCTCTTTGTCTCTGGGAACTTTGGCGGGTGCTCCGATGACTTCTGTAAATTTAGCAAGGAGTTGGTCAACCTGTGGAATGCCTTCGCAAGTGTGTTCGCGGCAGTAATGGCCTGCAAGGGCTCCAATTCCAAGATACGCTTCGTAAGGTAATTTCGGATTGTCAAGAAGAGTCTGCAGTAAATAATTTTATATGAAGTTAACATCAAAATTGGCGGAAGAATAAAATGATCGCTCTAAGCAGTGATTGTAATTACCATTGCTGAAGCCAAGGCAGACGCTGATGTGTGTCGTACAAACGCAAAGCTTAGGTACCAGTATTTAACTAAGTCTCCGGTGATTTCATTGCTTTTCAAGAGTTCCACGGCAGCTGCAACTGAATCAGCGCTTCCAGCTTGGAACAAAGCGTCAGTAAAAACTTTCCTAAAATAAGCAGTAACATATTTATTATTTTCTTTCTTGCTGACAACATTTTTAGACACCTACTTGGCTACTTGACGATTGGGGAATCCGGCTCCTGCTTTGCAGTTTCCATAAACGGAGAGCAAATCTTCTTTAGATGACCTTCTCATCAATTTGACTAGAGTGCTGAATTCCTTTGCTGCAGTTGTGGTAACAGCACCATCAACTGGGTCTGCAACTCTGTGAAGGGCAGCCATAAGAGTTTGAATATTGCAGGTGACGGTTTCATGAGGGTTTTCGAAGAATATCATTCTTGGCTCGTTGTTCGGGAAATCTGAGGAATAAATTGGAGTTTGAAATGAGTAACGGAAAATAAAAATTGTGTCAAAAAATTTTTTATTCTTCGCCAGAAATATTTACCAGTGGGTGTTGACGGACTTTTAGCTTCAAGCACTATTTTCGTGATTACTTTTGTTTTGGCACCATTGTCTCTGTTGGAAAATGGTCTAAACAGATAGTCTTCCTTTACAACGGCACTTTCCAAGATTCCGTTCTTGATTCTTTGTTCGACTTCATATTGAGAGTCCAAAAGTGGTGAAGATTGGATGTCCTAAATGACACAAAATCTAACGTACTAAATCTATTCATCTTTATTTAACAAAAAGCTAATTTCTGATGTTCCATCATCTCCCCTCCAGGAACTTTCTTTTAAACCTCTTCCCTAAAACTTACTCCTGTGTGTCCGTGTGACCTAGAGAAGAGAGACTGTCTCAGATTTTCCCTAAACTGACATTTTTCCAAGTCTCTGTGTTTGGTAACAACAGTAGCATCTCCATCCTTTGTAACTCTGAAGTTAGTTGGACATCCACCGAAGACGTCAGTCTGGAACAAAGACGAACTCGGATTCAAATTGAATTCTATAAATCTTGAGTCATAACGGTCGTGATTATAAAAATTGACCGACGACAATTACCTCGAGACCGTTTCCGCCATTTTCTCCCGTGTTGGCCTGCAGCAACGAGGCCACTGCTCTCTTAATATTAAGAGACACGAAACTGTCATCGTGAACTGCACAAACTTCGGATTCGAGTCTGCCACCGTTGAAGCTCACCACGAGTGGATGTTGCTCGAGATTGGCAAGCCCTTGATGAGGCTATGGATTAAATTTAATAAAAATAATTTTTTTACTCTGTTGTTTGACTTCCCTTTTATCTGGTTGATTAAAAAAAAAATGTTACCTTTCCATCTGGGCCAGTGACTTGAACATTCCTAAGCTGAATAATTGTTTTACATTGTGGCAAAGAAGAAACTTCTACCTTTGCTTGAATGTTCAACTTAACAGAATCTCCAAAAGATCCCTTTGCTTTTGGTAAAAGTGTCTCTGTGTTACCTTCAAAATTGTAGATGTAGGTAACACCTTCCTCAAGCTTGACTAAACTACTGCTTTCTGCAATGAAAAGGTTTTATCTTACAAATCCTGAACAAAATCCTGGGAAAACTTTTAATGAAATTGTTTGCTGATTTTGGTTTACATTTGAAGGAAATATTTCATCCATTTAGTCCAAAATGAAAAGAAAAAAATGTTTTGCTGTTGGCAGAAAGGTTGTAAAAATTATGAAAGTTCAAAAGGCAGACAACAAAATTATTTTAGAACAAGGTGTCATCAATTGATTCTAAAATATTGATAGACTTATGACCTTAGTAGTGTCAGTCAAAATTTGTACCCCTCCTGAGAGGAAAGGAGAGTGACACACCTATCAAGAAATTCAAAATTCCACAATCATTATAAATTCTGACCTTAGCCCTGACTTCTCTTCTCCCCCATACAACCCATCGGCCCAAACAAACAACCGACGGGGTCAGAAATTTGAAGATAAGAAAGTAACCTTGATATTGAAATTCGATATTATTTGACCGTGAACATGACCGGAAAGTGGCATCAATCAACAGCGAAACGGTTTTTATGTTTCGTCAGGAGATCTCAAGAAGGATGAGTTGAAATTGGAGGAGTTGTCCTCGCAAGGTGATTCTCATTTGGAAATTGGTGAAGACAATAGTTACCGCTCCTCTTTGGGTTGAAAGTCAATTTTGTCTCTTTGGGGATACTTTATTGAATAATTGACCAGAACGGTTGGAAGTTGTACCGTGAATCACTGTTTGTAAACTGTTTACAAACAGATATTAGTCAGTTCTGTCTTTTCATTTTTGTGTAATCAATACTTTGTTTGGGTTTTGCTTGAAACATCATTTTTTAAATAAATCCGAATACTTACGACCACGACATTTAAATTTACAAGTTGGCGGACCTGAAAATAAAAGAGACAAAAATTATTTAAATGAATATAACCAAATCGAGAAAGACGAGAGTCATTATTCACTATCAACAATTCGAATAAGAATTCTCAAATTAGTCGTTACGAACTGTCCGTTTCGCAAATTTCTGGTTTTCAGACCAAAGTTCAAACCTATCAACCCCTCAACCAATATCATCGAATTCTGTCTGTCATCAAAATCTTGAAATTGATTTGAACATAAATAATTTAGAGACCAACGGGATTGGGCTCAGATAATGAGAAAAGGTTGTAAGCTTTGACTTTGACTAGTTTGACCTTTGCCCTCGATACTTCGATTATAGCAGAAGGCTAAAGGTAAAGGAACCAGGTTCGTAGACAAGGTGCGTTCAAATGCAAAACTGTTTTACTTGTCATGACCATGGATGTTTATTATGTGTCTATTTAAATTTAAATGAGCCAATTTGATGCATATAATAAAATTTATAATATGTCACCAACAAATATGGCTGGCAATCAATTTAAAAGGAAATTGGTTGCTAGACATATTTCAAAACAAAACTAAAAACCAAATATACTTAAAAATAATTTTTCAGTCTTTTAGTAAGAATATTGTGGTAATAGATTTAATATGAGTCAAATTGGCTCAATCCATAAATCGTTTTATTATTAAAATTAACCAAATAAATTTTATTAGGACAAATTCTGGTGACAATAAAGCTCTAAAAAATAATATTGATGAATGAAAGGCCAATTAAGCAATAGTAAAAGTGATAATTATATTATTATAAATACAAACTTATTTTTGAGAATATAACAAATCTATAAAGAAACAGATATCTGGTTTCTTAGATTTTTTTCCTTCTCCCATCTGATTTTTTCAAACAAAAAATTTTTGGGTAAAAGTTTGAGTATTTTTCAAATGTGACACATCAGAACTTTACTTCAAAAGTTTATTCAGAGCTTTTTCAACTAACCCCTGCTTTAATTACCTCTGAAAATTTATAAAATAAAATTAAAATCAAATAAAATTGATAAATAGTTTTATATCATTTATTTTGACATAAATAATTTGCACAAAGAGTCAGTTTCAGTTTTATAAGGCTTAGTTTAAATTTATTTGAAGATTCAATATAGAAAATTAAGGTTTCTAATTTCTTATGACAGTTTGTAGAAAGTTTTGGATTTTAGAACAGTTTGGGACTCTCTAACTTCAAAATAATAGCATGAAGAGGTGGATAAGCTTTTGGTGAGATTTTTCAACAGTTGCAAATTTTTTTGGTGATTCTTTTGTCAATCAAATTAATTGAGATTTTTGAAAAATTATTTTTAAACACTTATGAAGGGAAAAAAAATTAAAAATTTTAAAATTTAACATCTACACTAAATTTCAAGCAAAAAAGGACAAAAATTCATTCCAGACTTTTACTGGGAGCAAGAAAAAAAGATGAAAAAGACATGAAATATCCTGAGAAGACATACCTGACGCCAAAGTTTTATCCGTGTCAAATAATAAAACGAGTATAATACACGACAACGAAAACGAATACGTCGTAGTAATCCTCATACTGTTTCTTGACTGAACATCGAGAGGTCCTGCAGTCAGTACGCCAAAATATATATGAGCCTATGCAGGGGAATAGTGGAAGGGAGGGGCAGACAGCGCATGACAGACTGATAAGTAATCACGAATGGACTACGGGGTTGAATCAACAAGGGTAGCCTCTTCTTGTTTACGACCGCCTCTTTTGTTTTTCGGCCTTTTGGACCACGGTCAAAAATTTGGGGGCAGAAAGAAAATGGGAAATTTACAGGATCTATGACACTTTTACTACTTCATCAACAAGTGTCTATGAGTCAGTTTCTACCAACTAACAAAGATTTTGCTGAATTTTAGAATATACTTCCCAAGTTTTAAATGAAAACCGTTAACATGGTTCTTCTTTGGGGGGTTAACTTCGAGAACATTTTTACACAATTGAATTTCAAATTTAGAAATAAAAAGGAAAAAGTTTTTGTAACTGCAGAATCATCATCATTATAGTTCAAAACTAACCCTAGGCTTAGTAACTCAATAAAACTTCCTATATTTAGATGAATAATTAATAAATGTAATAAAGAAAATATTAACCTTTCGGTTTTAGGACTCCTCAACCTCCATTTTGATTTTGGTTTGCTCCATTCAAAACCGGAAGTCGTTATTTAATTTCCGGCTCAGTCGACATTTATTTGTAAAAAAATCTTTTAAAGGACCTAAGTGCTTTCTTCTAAATAATAAAATTTGAGATTTGATTTTAATTTGATATGAATACCAAAATTTTGATTGATTTATAGAAAAACATGAGAAATAATGTTTTTAGACTGAACCCTTTGTAGCTAATTAGTTTCAAATTTGATTGATAGATGTCGCTGCTTCCGAGTTTAATTTGTATCAAACGTTTACAAAAAATTTATAAAAACTTTTTTTCTTCAAAATGATCAATAACTGGTACAGTACCAATTACTATTGTCTTTACCTAAACTTGATATTCATAATTTTATTTATTTTTGTTTGTTAATTTTTTAAACTAATCTTTAAATTCTTGGGGATAATTTTTGGGAAACCTCTATAACAAAAATGGCGTTATACTGATAACGTTTTTTCAGATTTTGATTTGTGTGAGATCAACACCAATTAAGTTTTTGTTTTTGTATTTAAATCGCTTTCCTTGATTTGTTTATTGTTTACATTAATTAATGTGGGTATTTCCACTTTTTGTATTGGTGCCTTAACCTCTGCCCTCCTCCAA
Organism: Columbicola columbae; assembly: GCA_016920875.1. Classification (NCBI taxonomy): domain Eukaryota; kingdom Metazoa; phylum Arthropoda; class Insecta; order Psocodea; family Philopteridae; genus Columbicola; species Columbicola columbae. Next base: position 7,479,010 of record JADMLL010000004.1, read on the forward strand.
TTTCTGTCAACAATGGTCCATGTAATTTCTTTCAATAATTATTTCTAGTTTTCTTGGAATTCAATTAAACATTCCCTCAAAATTATTTCTACTATGTGTATGACCCATGGTCAATTCTAAATTCAAATAAAATGAGTTTTTTTGGGTTAGGTCATTTTTTTGTTTCATTATGATTCATATGATCTAAGACTTTCATTTATCTCCAGCTTCAGATCTCTAACTATCCCAGAATTTAAAAACAATTTTCCCGCTTTCCCGAATGAGGAAGATATTTCTAGACACTTTTGACAAGGACTGAAAGATTTAACAATCTCAAATCTAGCTTTTCAAAAAGTTCCAAAAGCTTTCCTCCAGAAATTGAAATATTGAAGATTATTAAATCTTGAGTTCATGTCTTTGTTAACCGGTTACAAATTTTTGTTTTTAATTCTTCGTTTTCTTTTCCATTTTTTGTTTAATTATACTCATTCTGTCAATATGGAGTCTGTTGAAAGAGCCACTGTCAAAATAAAATTAAAAGTCTAAAGCACTGTCCTGATGATGTTCGTTTCCTCGATATCTTGTTTATAGCAAAACTTTCCTTACTTCCGGTTCCTCTGTTTAGTTTGAACCTCTTTTCGTCATCCCTCGTGTATTTGTCTTTTCCTGTTCTTTTCTTGTAACCAATCTGTTTCCTTTAACTTCTGAAGTTAGTTGGGGTTATGTACAACCTCGCTTTGTCTAGTATCTGGTGTCTTTTCTCTCTCAGCTCCTCTTGTTGATTTATTTCTTCCATGTTTTAGGGTGTTGATTGGGTTACTAATTTTTACTAATTAGATAGGGTAGTCGTTCTTCCCAAGGTTTAGGCTAAGCCATTTTTTGTTATTTTCTTTTTTTTCCTTCCTCACAACTTATATCTAGTCATTATCTGTCTCTTGAGGTTAGCTAAATTTGGGTGTTGTCTATAAGTTAAGTTATATTAGTCATTTTTCTAAGATTTAGGTTTAGTTACTGTTGGTTTTGTCCTCTAGATAATGTTACTTTTCTTACTTCAAACCTAACAATGACTTTTGCCATAATATATTTTCATATTCATAGTATATAAATTATAAATTAGGGGATGAGGGATAAAGTCCAACACAAAAATCAAAACAAGAGATAAATGACCAAATTCTGAACTCGTTCTTAAGTCGATAAGCAGAATTTTTGAGGAGAGAGAGAGACAAAATAATTTGAAAAATCGATAAAAAAAAGTGATAAAATATCGAATTGTGAACAAAAGAGAACGAAGAACTATGACACGGTAAACATTATTATTTAAATAAATTGATAAATAGTGTAAAGATCACAGATTAATAAGTTTGTTTAATGGATGATTTCACTTGAGGGGCTGCATAATTAGAATCCAACGACGGACGGCCATCAGAAAAATAAGAAAAAAACGCGAAAACAATTATGAGTCTCTGCCGAAAAATTCCTTTGAGATTTTTTTCTAAAGGAAAAACGAAAGGTCAACAAGTCAGATAATCTCGTAAGCAAAAAGTCCGATACCGAAGACATTATCCGCGCCTAAAAGTTCAGGAGATTAAAGTGAACTGCGGCTTACATAAAAAGTGGAAAAATTAGCGAACGTTTCAATAATATAATTTTTGCGACAAATATTCGACAAAATTAATTTATTTGCAGACAAGTTACGTAAGTTTTGCGCACATCTGAACGATTAAATTGTGATTACGGCAGGAACGGATGCAGGAGGTTTTGTGGAACCGAAATGGTGGAAACAATAATCGACAGGGCGAAAGGAAGAAAAGAAAGCCAAATGAAAACTTACTGTTTACTGGAAAGGCAACAATCTTAAGGGAGGGAATGTGATCGGCTGTTTTCTGTAGCAAATTTGAACTGAGCGGATACCTTGAAAGGGAGCAAAAGGCATTAAATGTCCTCAACCCTAGCGTCTACGTTGATAAAGTTCGACCACTGAAAAGTTTTTTGAACTTACTCAAGGCCTTGCCATTTAAATTTATGATGAAAGTCAAGGTTCAATCCAACGAAATAAATAAATAATTTGCTCTTTACCTAAAAATCACTGATAAGTGGAGTTTGTGAGGTCCCGCACCATTATATAAAAATAATTTTTTTATAAAATTCAAACAAAAAATTATTCTATTTCAAAGGTTCGTCGCCGCCATCTTTTGTTTTTGCGTCGTTGACATACAAAAAAAGCCTGTAAAAATCTGAAAAACAAAAAATATTTTTTTTAAGGAGTAAAAAAATGCATAAAATGTATTCCTCCGACCCTGATACGATCATTATTTCATTGTTTCACAGGAATTGTTGGGTGGTCGTTTTAAACCGTTGTTGCTTGACCTGACCCTTCGGAAAATTGACCCAGACAAAAGTGAGTCGGAAGCAACTGATTAAAGAAGAACCTTTCGGGAAAATGTTTCTTTACTTCCAGACATGGGTGGTCTAGCGGTTTTGCTTTAATCAGAAGTGATGGGTCATTTGCAAAAATCCGTTTCAAGGAAAATCAGGCTAATGTGTTTTGGGAAAGTACAAGAGAAAGGAAAATTTTAAGTGAAATCTAAGAATGCCACGCACACACAACCAATGAAAAAACATGTCTAAAAGAGTTAGCATTTAAAGAAATTGAAATATATACCAAAAAGGGCAGTAGAGAAAAGATAGAACGTTTCAGATAGTAGATACTTAAGCCAGGAATCCAACAATTTTCCTGTTCCAAAATTGTAGCCTAGATATAATTAGGACTGAAGCTACAATACCAATTCCCTGGTCATAGTGACCAAAGAGGACATAATAGGTCATTGAAACAATTATGTTTAGAAAAACCCTGAGGTACCTGAAATACTCCCAGCCTTAAAGTCTCAACTTCAAATCCTTCAAGCCAAGAAAGTGAACCATAATTCAAAGTCTCAGGGTGCAAAGTTCAACATTAGACAATCAGGGGGTGACTTCCGTCTTGATTCTTCCACTTCAAGTTATGTCCAACAAGAGAGGTATGCGAGGGGGCAAAGGCAACGCTTGCTTAGTCAGAAGTTAGGCATACAGTAGACTTTGGTAAAATCGATAAGAGAGAGAAAGAGAAGTTGTTATAATGGATGTTGAAAAATGTTGACATAATGGATTGCGGTGTTTTTCCTTCACTCGAACTCAGTTCTGGTGCTTGATAAGGGTCAAGTTAACCAAATTAGGTTATAATCAGTCAATTATTCAATTGTTATTTTCTTATTACCAGCCTGTTTTTATACTAAATTGCGGTTTATCTTGGGGGAACTAACCGCTTTGCCTTTTGTCGGCGCTCTTAAAAAAGAAACACACTGACTAAGCTAAACAACTCGTATCGTCTGAGCATGGGACCGTTTTCAAATAAATAAATATAACTCCGATCAAATACTTTCAAACTTCCCTCCCAAATATTTAGTAAGTAATAGTTAACCTTTGTTGTAGGTAAATGAAGGGAAAAGGAACTCAAATATCCTGATACAAAGGACCGAAAACAGATTTCTACCCAAACAGGAAGCATCTTGGAAGGTAAGCTAACAATTTCACCACAAAATACTACATCCCTAGGGAAAACTATATCAGAATTTTCTTAACAAAACAAAAAACATAATAAATTAACACTTAATATAATTCAAATTCAGCATCAAAGCAGTCGATTACAAAATTAGTTAATAATTATAGCCCAAATGATTATCGCTCTGTCCATGGGGGACTAACTGCACCCACGTTCATACAGTGGACAAATACCCTTTGTCACCGGCTCATTGTTGTGTTAGGGATGTTGTAGAATCAAAGTTTGGTTTGATTGTACGACTCTCAGCTCATTTATTTGTGTAATATCTCAAACATCGATTAAATAATAAAAACAATAAAATAACAATGACCAGTAAGGAAATGATTGCCATCAAAACATTCATGTTCATGACTAAAATTCCCCAATCATAAAATATAAGAAGTCATCATGAGTACGTACATAAAAATATTAATAAAACACATTTATTTACTTATTTATTCAATCTGGGAGAGACAGATAAATATATATATGTAATAATAAAATAATATAACACCTAGATCATGCGTAACAATTACAATGATAAATCGACCTCTTTCGGATTTGATAGAGAAAATAATATTAACAGCGGTAATAATTATATAAACGATAATCACTTCATTAATTAAATATTTGAAATTTGTAATAAAACTTAGTCACGTGACTCTTGAAAAAATGCAACAAAACATTAAATGCAGTATCGTTTAGTAAGAAATCTTAGCTACCAAGTTTTTCATTTTTGTTTCTTTTTCTTTTAAAGACTTTCACAATATTTCTAAGAAATATAAAAATTTAAATAAGTTATTTTATAGGGTAAATAAGAGATTGAAATCGATATCCACAGGACGCCATGATTTTAAGTTTTGATTATTGGGTCTAAAAGAGAAATATACTTTTAATAAGCAACAAACAAATCAAAATTTGATGATATATAAAATATAAAATTTGATGAGAGTAAGGAGTTAATTGGCAAGTTAATAAAACCAGAGAACAATTTATTTATCGTAGTCATAAAAAAATTTTCGGTGCGGCTGAAAGAATGAAGAACACTTTCGTGGGAAAACCCTCTTTCATAAATAATGCACAGTCAGTATAAAATTTTAGATGAAGTTTTGGAAAGTTATGGATGATGTTATTCATTTTCCGTTTGGGAAACTGAAAATTATAATTTTTTATTAAATTTATTGAATCCCGTTGACGAAAAATCTCATAGACCATAGACATAGACTACTAGATTCCCAAACACACTTCTCTTAATCAAATCTCCTTATTCCTCTCCTGATTTCCTTTTTTTTTATTCTACCTCCTCATATACCTCCACAGCCTTCCTTTGACTTCTTCCAAACCGTCCTTGAGTTAAGACGTTGAGACAACCGCTCAAAACTAGTTCGAACAACCCAACAACATGGTGTCTAGTGCTTGGAAACAGGTGGTAGTTAACAAGAGGAGTTAAAAACAAAAATTTAATAAGAAGTGTGCATCATTAATGAAACAAAATCATGATGAAATAGTACACAAAGAAAAACCTTCATTCGAGTGTGCATTATTTATGAAAAACCCTAATTCGACTGTCCTTTACATAATTAATGCTCTCAACGGAGCACTGTTTTACAAATGAATCCTTCATAAAATTCCGGGTCAAATTCAACTCTGTATCATCTCAGCCAGAATAAAATGTTCACAAAAAAAACCGGAAGTTATTTATGACTTTACATAAGATTAAAAATAAAAATAATCAAAACGAAAAGGAATGTTAGACGATGCGTAAACCAAAAATCCTACATACGCATGTTAGGTAAGCTCGATACTTTACATAAAACTTGAGTTACAAATTAAAACAATTCTATCAGTTATTGATTATATAAAAAAACCAAAAGACTAAATAAAATTAATAATAAAAATATAGCAGAGTTATAGTAATAAGTAAAAATAACAGTAATAATCTGAAGACGTGTCCTCAACCCCCGCCCCGCCCCCGTCCCACAATTCTTAAACTATTTTGTTCGCAACTGTCTAAATAAATAAGATTTATTAAAAAATATTTTGTTCGAGTTAGTGTGATCGCTTTAAAACAAATTGAATCAAACATTATGTCTCCAATAATATCAGTAAGGAACTTGAACCCAAAACGAAATAGGTTTCCCACAGACATAGCCTTTCCAAAGTCTCCAAAATATTTTTTCGAGGATAAATTCATTCATCAAACAAATTTCTCACTGTAGGAAGAGAAAATATTTGGGCTTCGATTTGGCTGTGAACGAGAACCTTCGTTCAAACTTCAAAAACCACCCAAATAAATTACTAATATAACATAAAGAAATATTTGCTCAAGATTAATAAGTTACAAACAAATAAATCTATCATTTCTACCGGAAATATTTTAGACTTTGACCCGAAGGAGACAAGGTCAGAGGAAACAAATATTAGAGACATTGAATCGTTTACAGAGAAATCTGTTTTCCCTCCCCTAAATCTCAGTGATCTTCACAACCCACCCACCCCCCCTTAAAATTAAATTTTTTGGTAATGCAAAGTCGGTGGGAATCAACTTACAAACTAAACTCAAATTTTGAAGAATTTTTAAAAATTTCAGATTATCATACCCGAATAAAAATTTGTTAGTTCATACATGTAAATAAGAAATAATTGTTTGTTTTTCTGTTGGGCTTTATAATCGCCATCTTGTGATGATTTAGGTTTACAAATTTACCTGAAACAGAAATGAATAGGATTATGGCTGTTTCAAGACACTCTGAGACTAAAAATTTTTAATTGTGTGATGGTTACAATTATTATCTGTTCACCTACCTTAACCTAGATTTGATGATGAATTTATTAATTGTTTCCGAATGCAGAATGTGTTTGATGTGCTGAAATTAAAATTGATTCGGTTTTAAAAATCAACAGAATGAGAATTGAGCACAAATTCATATCAACACCAATTCAACTTACATTTGTAGAAAGGCTCTGCGAATGTCACATCAGGCAAAAGTTTGAAAACCTTATTAATTACAGTGGCATTTTTTTCTAATTCAGTACTTATATTCCACAACCTCACAACATCAAACTTATCCCTTATAGAAACTGTGAGTCCACAAATCTCATCATTTGGATGTATTGAATCTAAGAATTGTTCTCCGATGGCAGCTAGAAGTAATTCCTTCCAAACTTTGGACTGAAAATAATAATAAAATAAAATAATAACACATAATACTAAAAGCTTAGGACAAAACTGAGTGATGTGAAAAACCTTTCAAAAATTATCACTCACAGTGTCATCTTTATTACACCTGAACCTCCAAGTTCCTCCAAACTGATTGTATGGCTCCTCCCAAATTGGACGTCTTTCTTCCCTCATCAAGTGATAGCTGTATCCTGTTTGTATGTCTTGAACATCTGGCACATTGTTATACACTGCCCAGAACCCTTGGATGGTACTAAAGGTGTAGACTTTCTTTAAATTTGATTCAAATTCACTTGCTGTTGATCCCCTGACAGTTCTACAACAAAATATTTCTCCTTTACTTACTTTTAATGATCTAATTATGAAAATCAATATGCTAGAATATATAATAATGAATTATTCAATCAAAAACAAAATATTTTAAATTCTTGCTTCGTTTTACATTCAAAACACGACGAAATAAAATTAAATCGATGTATTGTGAAGAGTGTTAACAAGTTTCTGAAACAACGAATCGGGTTTTAGTAACAATGAGCAATATATAATTGGCAAAAGACAAACCTTTTGTCACTACCCGTCAGTATCACTCTAACAAAGACCTTTTTTAATTTTTTTTTGTGGGCTGAAAAATCCCACCGTGATGACAATAACAAACGAAAAGCTCGACCTCTCAAATTGTCAAGGTCAATAACAAAACAAAAACAAATTCAAAATTTATTGTTGCCTACCTATCAAGCCATAAAGTCCAGGGGGTTTGAAGGGGTGCCTCGGTAGATCCTTCTTCGTCAAGGTTATTTATCGTGGAGCACTGGAAAATAGAAGATTTTGGTAAAAAATCATTATCACTTGACGGCATATCAACTGGGGAAGCCATTTTCGAATCACAACGTTTCGAATAATTTAAAATGACAACAAGACGTTTGCCGCTTCCAAAGCAAGAAAACAACAATATCATTAGTAGTGATGCAAATGGCCAGGAAGTGCCTTAAAAAAGATGGCATCGAAATGTTTTTATTTAATTTTACATTCCACTTTATTTATAGTAACCGTTTTCATAGCTCAAGTTTTATCTGATTCAGGTAATTATCACAAATATTCTTATTCGTGATATCGTTTTTATAATTTTTACGACGATTTCTTTCCTCTTGGCCGCATTTTACATCTCATATATGGTTTTAACTGGATCTATCGCTCTCTATTTTTTTTTCTTTTGATCCCGCTTTAGCTTGTTACGAATTGTTCACGTTTGAGACGCGTATTGTGTTTTCTCTGGGTTTTTATATATTTTATCAATATCAGAAATGGATTTTTGTTTCGTATATTTTTGAGTTAAATTTTTTTTGTTTTGCAAATTGCAAAACTGGTACCCGATCACCTTGACACTGTACTTCAAATGTGTCAAAGCTTTTTTTGTCAGCTAATAATTAATTAAAAGATCATGTCACTCGGGAGGAAGTTGTCAATTTGCCAATTTGATTATTGTATTGTTCCTCTATCTGAAGTTTTCAAATACAAAATTAGATATAGAATCATGTAATTAGTAGAAAGGGAAGAAATATCATTAATTAAACAAAATTGTGTTTACATTGCTTACTGCAGAGCCTGTAATGTTTTAGGCATAGAATCAGTCCCAATTATGAATGTGTTTTTCTCATTAAAGAATAATTTGAATGCTGTTAATGTAGCAACAAATTATTTTTCATCTTGTCTGTTGCCCTTTTATTTTTGTTGGTGACGAGACTATGAAGATAGCTTATCAGGGTGCTCTTTTCATTTGAGATTATTTGTCGTGTTGTTGCTTTTGTTCAAACTTTTTAAAATCGCTACCATTTTGAGAGGATTTTATTTGCCATGTTTATTTGAATTAGTTTATTTACTTAAAAAGGCCATTTGAATTATGTTAAATGTTATATAAGGTTAGGCCAAGGTTTGCTACTTTTAGAATTACCATGGATTTGAAATTAACTGATTTTGCATCAAAAATTAAAGGACAGGTGTGCAGTTCCTAATCAGAATTTTACCTTCCTCCTATTTATTCCTTTTTAATAAACTTATCGAGAACTAACCAGCCAACATGAGGTTAAAAATATCAAACTTTGCTTGGAAAGTACTGCAACAATTAAACTCCAATTCCTATTCTGTAAAAGCTAATTAATAAGCACAAAAGAAAAATATTTGCATGAGGTTTGGAATTTGTTCCTTTGACAATGTGCCACATACAAAAGTGATAATTGCTTTTTTGTTTGCAGACTAATTTAATTAGTATGAAAAAGTGGTAAAGAAAGAGTCATTATTGCAGAGCAGAGTTTGCATTGGATTTTCTAAAGTAAACAATGTTTGTTCATTGCCCTAATTTAAGTTTGTCAAATGTATACAGACTCATACTTTGAAATTTTTCAGCCTTAATAAGTGACCCTTTTATTCTTTATTCGTTACTTTGTTTACTTACCACAATAATCGGAAAAGGCTTTAAGGGTTTTCGAAGGATTTTTGTTTTAGTTAAAATCAAATTTATAAATGCTCGATGGGGAGTTGTAGTGTTTTGTATGATATGTAGTTTATTTTGAAAATTTCATTTCATAAATAATGCACACTTTTATAAGAATCATCAATACATGTTTTAGGTTTGGGTCTTGTTTATTGATTTATTTATTGTCTTCTTCGTTAATTGATTTATTATTTTATGTGTTGCCATAATGAGAGAGTTCTTGTGTGTATTATTCATGAAAGGAGTTCTTCGTTACTATGTGGAGCTTAATGAGAGGTTATTTATAATAACTGCACTGTATTCAAAGGAAACTTATAAAAAATTGAACGATGATTAATAGTTGTTTTGTTTTTAATTGTTGACAGCTGTCCATCATTATCTCATTAACCATGATGCTCAAAATTTTGATACCACTTTTGTACCATTAGTTCGTGAAAAAAGACAAGTTTATCAAAATGATAAGAAACCTGAACTGCCGATAGAAGACAAAACAAAGCTGACAAAGAAGCCGACTGATCTTGATATCAAATCAACACCTGTTACACTATCAGGTAGAGTGTGTGATGGGATAGTTGTGAAAAAGTTTTTTGTTTTGTTTAATCCAACTTGTGATCTTTCCATTCATTGATGGTTTGAAATTTTCTTTTGTAGATTCAGAAAAGCCTAAAACCTTGGTCAACAAGAAGGAATTACCATATGTCAAGACCATTAATCCGAGTGTGCTCCAAAGTGAACCTCATGATTTTTCACAAGTCCCCGATGTTAGTCACCAGTCACAGTCTGAACATGACCCAATACCACGTAAGCATTGAAATCATTGAATTTCTTTTTGTCAAATATTCTATTTATTGAACTGATGTGTGACATGTTATTAAGACTTAGAGAATTTTTTCCCCCTAGATCCGCCTCCAGAAACGGGAGAAGTCCACACCCAGAAAAATTCTTCTCTCAGCGTTTCAACATCAACACCTAGTTCGTCGACAGTTAACACGACTGGTGCCATCGTGATGACGACAACAGTTAAACCTCCTGCAAGGGATTCAAGTTCGGTTTCGACTAATAACAGTTCTTCGGATCCTGACATACAGATCACGAAAATGTTTGACATGAACTTCAACAAAGTTCTCAGAGAGCATAATATCACTCTGAAGGAGGTTGTTTAAATTTTCTTCTGTTTAAAGAATCAAGGATTTTTGAACAAATTTGTAAAGAATAAAAATTTAAATTTTTTATTTTTATTTTAGGATACTCATGGGTATTATAACAGTTCGTTTATAGTCGATCCAGAGTTGGGTCAGAAATACTGGGTGGATATGAACAAACACAGCGACTCAAAAGTCAGTGATGTCTTGTCACAAGCATATCGAAGGGCCATGGTAAGCCTTTAACAATTTTTATTTATGAAAGTTATCAAAGTAAATAATTTTGCTGCTGGTTTCTAGTGAAGCGTTGTAGTATCAGAAATACAATTGTTCTAGAAAACAAAGGGTGTTAACAATTTTGGCAATCAGTAGTCAAAATCTAAAGTTAAAAATTGGTTTAGATTTGTGGTTGAGGTTTATTCTTAACTTTCACATTCTCTTACAGACGGTAAAGTTATCTTTCGATTTCCCGTTTTACGGTCATATGATTAGAAACATCACAATAGCAACAGGTGGATTTCTCTACACTGGAGAGTATGTTCACGCTTGGTTAGCCGCGACCCAATATATAGCTCCTTTAATGGCCAACTTCGACACGACTTTGTCGAACAATTCATTTGTCAAATATCGAGACAACGGTGAGTTTTTAATTGATCCTCTACCTGATTTGCTTTTAATCCTCACTCCCTTGTATAATTCGTAAATTATATCCGAAAGGTACGGCTTTCACCGTTCAATGGGAGAACGTTATATTGCAAGAGAAACCAGACAAGGGTGGATTCACCTTTCAGTGTACATTACACAAAAACGGTGATATCGTATTCGTTTATCAACAAGTTGCCGTAGTAATCGAAGATATCGAAGACGATCAACATCCTGTCAAAGTGGGACTTTCTGATGCGTATATCATAGACCGGACGATATTCTGTAAGTTATGCGAATGCTTATGGATAGGTTGAAGTTTATAAAAAGTTCAAAATAATTGTAAATTGTGTTTTGGTCGTTAGTTGTTCGCAGGAAAACGATTTATGAGTACCACAAGTTAAGCTTTAAGAAACAAGACATCAAGAATTGGACGGTGATAGTATTGAACGCTTTGGACACTTGTTTGAACATGAAAGATTGTCATTCCTGTTTAACCCAGCTAACATCCTTCAGAGTAAGTTCATTTAGAAAATTATTTTCAATCGAGCAAAGGTCTAAAAATGTCAGACTTTCTTCTTTTTTTTAAAAAGTGCATGTTGTCTTATTTACTTTCTAAATTATTTTAATGTCATCTAAACAACCTGAAATTTGAGGAGAGGGATTAGTAGAGATAAAAATAAAATGAAAAAAGTTTGGCAATATGCCAGTTAATTAAAATTTTTTGATTTAAAACTTTGGCTCATACTATCACCAGCCCACAACATTCAACTAAGTTACCCTGAGGGCTTTCTTTTCGTAATGCCCACGCTTAGTAGGTCTCGGAGATTGTCTGTAACAGTTAGTTGTCGATTTTTCTTACTTCCTTTCTAATTACTATTTTCTAACTTCTTTGTACTTCATCGATCGGATTCGTTATATGACGTTATTGAGCCAAGACACTAGTCTGTCTCTTAGATCAGAGGTCTTTTGGATGATGAGCTTACCGACCACTGTCTTAGATAAAACCCTTGAAACTGTTTTCTAGTAAAAAAATTTTTTTGTTTCAGTGTAACTGGTGTGGAGATAGATGCTCTGATGGCATGGACAGACACCGACAGGATTGGATAGCAAGCGGTTGTGACAAAACGAAATTGAAAGTGTTGGACGAGTGCGCAAAAGAAGATATAGGAGAAGTTTTGAGTGCGCGCTCATCGGCAGGTTGATTTCTTTATTTTTATTTTAAACAATTTCCGGTTTATATACAGATTGAAGGCTCTAAATCGTATAAAACTGTGATTATTGGAGTAGATCGGTTAAACTCCCAAGTTGACAAAATTTATGTCAGAAAAATGAAGCAGATCGACTCGCAAATTGGTGAGACGAACCGATTTGATATACGGCCCGGGGCGGGTAGTTTGTTCAGATAAATTTTTGAAATATAGTGTTCATTGTATAATTTTTTTTTTCCAGAGGGTGTGAGCATCGGAAAAGCTGGAATAATCGGAATATTATTCATAGTTTGCCTCGCATTGGGTGTCGGAATCTGGCTGTTTTACGCGTACAGGAATCCACACACACCTGCTGGTCAATTTCTCATTAGGGTAAGCCTTTCGAAATTTTCGTTTAGTTTACATCGGCTTCTATGACCGAAAGTGTGCATTATTTTTGAAATTAATCTTGACGAACGTGTGCTTTACTTATAAAATGAATTAGACTGCTTACCTAGGTCTATCAGAAGGTAGTTTAGATCTCAACCTAGTCGTTCACACGCTCCAGCAAGCATCCAAAATTATTTTATCTGAAGAAGAAATAGTTCTTTTAGTTATATATTATCCCAAAGATGTTTTGTGTCGTTTCAAGAACCAATCTTATCTATTTCAGTATCGACCGAGCGAATGGTCTTGGAGGAGAGGAGAAGCTCGTTACACCGCAGCTACCATACACATGTGACGAACCTTGATATTATCCTGTCTATAATGATATTTTGGTTTTATTTTTATAAATATGGTATTAAAATGAAGCAACAACAACAAAAAAAGGAGAATCGTTAAATTGTTATATCAAATTATGATGGTTACATCTTTTTTAAACAAAAAGTATTCTTGTAAAGATTGATTAAGTGCCAACTTGATTTTTGGATATTTTTTTTCCCCCCAAAACTGACAATCAATTAAAGTCTGTTAATTAATAAATTAATCAATCAATCATGCATCACAAAGTTTATATTAATTGCTTTTATCAGTTAGAAACTTAAAGTTTTGGTTCTTTTTTTTAAAATGGAGTTTACTAATTCAATGCTCGTGAAATTTAAATTGGGTCCATCAATCCGGAATAACGTTTATGTAAGTTTTGTATGGGCGCAATGGATTTTTGTAAATTTAAATAAGAACAATTCTTCCTGAGGATTTGTTAAAGATCTTTTATCGTTTTAATAGAAATGACCTTTGACTATTAATTGATTTAAAATTTGTATGAATTTTTGTAAATTTGGCAGCTCTTCGTTGACTAATTCCTGCCTTTAGGGTTTTGAAGAAGTTAGTCATAACTCATCAAACTATTTTTAATTTTTTTTTTACAAGCTTGACGATGGGCAGCCATTTTGATAATTAAGTTTAGCTTATGTCGAGGAATGTTTCTTTTTAATTTTTGTGCGTAACACTAAAAAGTATTTTTTCGAGGGAAATTAAAACCAAAAAGTGCCAATGATATCCGTCCGTTTCGAAAACAAAAGTTCTGAATTTGAGTGTGTGCATTTAAGAGACCGCATTTCGAAGATCTGGAGTATATATATATATTATTATTTTTTTAGACGTTTTAGAAAATTTTGTTTCGTCTTTTGTATTAACTCAAAAATTGTGAATTAGAATTTAAATTAACAAATTTATTATTTTGGGAAATTGAATTGACTAGTAGACTCAGTTTGTGATTGTCGAATTTCTAAGAGTTCTGTCAATTTATTTTTCAATTCATTTGGTTTGGTGGGCCGGGAAAAATTTTTGGGGGCTGAGCTGTAATGCTCGGAATTAGTTTTAATGGGAATTGTTCTGTTGAGTTATTGTTTTGTAAAGGGAGTAAAAAAAGTTTAACTTTCGAAAAATGTTTTTGAGTCAGGGGTGTCAAACTTAATTTGATGATCATTCACATGAGGTACATTAAATCTGAGGAGTTGAATTTAAATTAATTTAATTGGAAATTATGTATTCACAAAATTAGAGACCTGTGGTTGAGTCAACGACTAGCAAAGTTATAGTTGTGCCCTCTACCACAGTCTATATCCAGAGTGAAAAATGAAATTAATACTCTATTCATATTTATCTATGTAAAATATTATCTGTCACAATGCTTTATGTATTAACACTATGACGTCCGGAGGTCTAAAATAAATTTTTTCGTGTCGGTGCCGGTGGAACTGACTCTCGTGCTGCCTGAGCACCAATATTTTAAATTCACAACATATGAACTTTATTGGTAATCGTCCACATGTGTAAATAGGTATAAGATCGCCAGCGACGCATGCGCAATAATTTCCGAACGTGACGTCACCGGCACTCAGCCAATAGTGTTTGTGAACTTTTGCATGGCACCACGGTGGTGTCTACGGCGGTCAACGGTTGCAACCGTTTTTCATGACCCCAGTGGACGTCATAGTATTAATAATTCAGCAAGATATAAATTTTATAAATACTTGAAATTTTCGTAAGAAACTATGAAGTGTTCATTCTGAGTGAAAAAAAAAATTTTAATGAGAGTTCTGTCTCAGGTATTTATATTTTTCATATGAGGACCGTTTTATACTTTAGTGAAACATTTAAATGCTTACTTCTGGGGTTGTATTTATTTAAATCTTGAATTCATTCTCTTCTTGTCAAAATAATATATTTTGGTTTGACACCTCTGTTTAAAAAATGTTTTCACACGAGTTGTGACAGTTTTTCTTTTTATTTTATTTTATTCAAAAAACCGTTGTAAAATTTGAAATGTTTATTTCCTTTTGTATCGTTTTATCCGAATTAAATATCGATCGTTTTAAATAAATAAATAAATAAATTCAAATAACTACAGGTTAACTAACACGAGTTTCGTTTCCGATTCGATAACCGAAAAGCAGAAAGAAAAAAAATTTTTTTTACCTCCTCTACAGTTGGCAATCGTGTCCGGGAGTTGTGCTGGCAGAACTGCTAAGAGTCCGTTAATTTTTCAGCGTTCGTTCTTTCTCTTGTTTTTAACTCGAAAGTATTTCTTTGATTTTGTATTTTCTTTTCTCATAATTAACAGAATCTGTATTAAAACGACAAGAAATGTATTAACTTACTTTTTATTCGTGATTGTGACTTTTTAAAATTCATTTTCATAATCTCAAATTTATTTATTTTAATCCGTTTTTTTCTTATTTATTCACCATTTTTGTCTTTTATTAGTATTTATTGACATTTGTAAAATGAAATTTATATTACGTAAGATCCCGATGATATTCTTCAATTTCGTTTTTATTAATCAGTCAATGAGATTTACAGATAAAAAGAATTTGAGAGCAACCCTTATTCGTCGGGTAATTAATTCTTTTATTATTATTTTATCTGATGAGTTTTATTTAACTAATGACTATTATTATTATTATTTAATTAGGGAATGTTTTTATTATAAAGCGAAATGTTGTTGAGATGAAGAATGTTTTGTTACAGGAGGGCTGTGGTGGTTGCTCATTATTCTTTTAGTTTTGAACTATGTTTCTGATTGTACAGATTTTTTAAATATAATGTAATTTTTTTTACCAAATTTGTTGTCGACGCTCCTTTTTGAGTTTTTTTGGTTCTTTTAGAATAATACTGAATGAATATATTGGTTGGGTGTGTTAGAAAACAGAAGGAAAAGTTGTTGAGACGGTTTTGACGTCAATTTTTATAAGAATCTCTGATAGCATTTAGGTTATGGGCTTAAGGCCTTGGTACTCAAACTGCGGTCCATCAAGCTCTACTGAGTGGCTCAGTGGGAACCGATTTAGTGAAATTGTGAAAGGTCGATTGCTTATTGTTAAGTCTGAACTACTGTACCTGACCAGTAAGAAAATGTTCGGGCCTGTGCTCAGAAACTGCTAACATTGTTTGTCTAAACATATCTTTATGAGGCAATATACAGAAAATACATACAGAAATAGACTGATGGCTGTACATAGAGATGATGCCTTCAGGTTGGACTGTATACGTCGAAAGCCGGACTTGTAAAATTCTTTTTGGCAAATCGTGTGCTCCAGTAGCAAACAAAATTCACCAGCTGGATGGGCACCTAAGATGGTTTAGGATTTTGTCACTAGATGGTCTTAGCACACATTCTTTTCTTTAGTTTCCAGATTTTCGCTGACATACTCGAAAGTTTTACTAACAACACCTAATTGAATAAAGTTTGTATTTGTAAGGCTCAATCACTTGGTTGCCAACCCAAAAACACCTAGACCAGGGATGGCGAACCTTTTTTGATGTCCGTGCCACAAAGGCCTAAAAATTCTTTTTGAATAGGTGACGTGCCACAATAAAATTTGACTCGAAATGTTAGCATGGTGAAACTATACGTAAGTATAATTAAATAAACAAATACAGTAAAAGCAATTCTTTAAACAATTTTATCTGGTGGGCATCTTTATATACTTCGAGAGAATATTTTAATACTAAAATGTATAACTTGACGGTAGTAGTTAACGTACTAAGTATACAGTACGAGAAATATGTGTGAATTACTAATTTTTAATTAATTTCTATCAAAAAAAGATTACTTATTAAAAAATAACAATTTTGCCATCAAAATTTTCAAACGTGCCACGCGTGCTGTAGGTTCGCCATCCCTGACCTAGACCCTTGGTACTCAGGCTTTGTCCTTCCCGGGCCAAATTTCTATTGTGACCATTGCGACGGGCCACACGACTTGCCCAAAAAAAGGATTTTACAAGTCCGGTTTTCGACGTATACAGTCCACCCTCAGAGCATATGTATGTACATCTGTCAGTCTGTTCCTGTATGTATTAAGATATGTTGAGCCAAGCAATTTAAGCGGTTTCTGAGCACAGGCCCGAACATTTTCGTACTGGTCAGGCACTATACTTCAGACTTAACAATGAGCAATCGACTTTTCACAAATTTTCACTCAAACAGTTGCCACTGGGCCACTCAACAGAGCTTGGTGGGTTTGAGTACCAATAATCCTTTAAGACAATCATCAAAGATTAAATGCAAGGAACGAGGATCAATCAAATTATTAAAACTAAATCTGGTCAATAAAAATAATCCAAACATAGATTCGCATAATACATTTTATTTGTTCAATTTATACTTATTCTTTGGAGGAAAAAGAAGGTTGCTTTTGCCGTAAAGTGCGAAACTAATCAGAAGAAACAGAAGGACAAATAGAAATACAGCGACTACATTGGTGCGATCTACCATTTACGTTCAAATTACGTACATTCGACATAAATACTTTTCTAAATTTAAATCTTCGAATTTTTCGTTTATACAATAAAAAATAGTTTATAAATTCTTTTTATATCTAACTATAATGTCTAAATTAGTTTCCCTTTCTTTTGTTTATAATTTTGGTCCCGAATTTCGATCGTGATAACTAAATTATGACTACTTTCGGTGTTTGGTGATCATGTGCGTCAGTCAGATATACCGTGTTTAAGAATTTTTAGTTTTTGTCTCTCAGAGGAAGATTAGTGTTCGAACGTTTAAATTCTATTAATAATAACTTTAATTTATAGAAGGTGTGTTCATGGTTGTTTTGAATGTCATTTCCCTCGGCAGTAGGTTGGAAAATTGAAAGGACCGCCGGAAAAGTTTGGAAAACTGGAGTTTGGTTTGACTTTTAAATAAACAAAATTTTTCTGCTGTTTCTAAATGAACTTAGTGACATCTTAAATACCTTCAGTTTTGTATCAAACAAGTATTTTGACAAAGGCACTTCGTTTCATAAGTAATGCACACGTGCCCATCTTGCTAAGTTCAAGAAAAACAAGCAAAACGTCTGTCAAACGGAACTTATTTATGAATCGACTAATCTACTCATTCAACCCCACCACAAGCCTTTCATATACAGTAACCTGTGTTGACCAAATGACTAAAAAATTTCAAGTCAAACACCAAACACACAAAAAGGGAGCAGAGCCAACTAATATCTGACAGTCTAAGTGTCAACAACTGAACTCTGGTTCCTCAACACTGCTTTGGTTTCCACCCCCAAACCCCTTCAAAAACTTTTTCTACACCCCAGACCAGAGCCAAAGTCAACATAATACTGTGTCCATCAATTGATTGGAAGGCACTCATGTAATCGTATGAAAGCAAAAGCAGAACATAATATGAATCCACCTTATGTATGTATTCGTTTCCTTCTTAAATAATTCACAGAAAGTTTCTTTTTAAATAAAAATTTCTTCATCTAATTAAATTTTTTTAGGTGTATATATATATAATTTATACAACATGGAAGATGAATAATATATATATCAAAATTCCGACAAACGATACAAATATATATATAAATGTATATATAGAAATTTATTTTATTTATAATTCTTTTATTTAATTATCATTTATAATTTCTATATGGATTTGGAAAAAAGAGGAATAATCAAGGCACTTATACAATCACCTTCACCGACTTTTTTCCGTTTAATTCATTCTTTTTTTATTTATTTATTTTTTTTACCACTTTTTTATTAATTTATACTTTACTCCCGCTTAACAAAAAACAGAAAAAAAAACCATTGCCATAAATTCTTTTAAAAAACAAATTTCTCTTATACTTTCTTAAAAAATATAAATTTAAAAACCACCGGATATCACATCTTGCACTAATTTATTGCGGAAATTTACACTAGGAGGATGGACGGATTGACTGGTTTTCTCATCTTTATTAAAGCACGAAAGATATATTTATATACAAACACAGACACACACACACGCGAGCGAAAAACCCTTTTAACCTGACAATTTCGAAGATAAACAAAACCATTCAAAAGAAAACAGATAGAAATACAATAATTTAAAGAAACAACACGAAACTAATCCGATGACGAGGTAGGTCTATTCGATGGATTAACCAGAATGGAGATGGGTCGTTGAATATGTGCACAAACTTAATCACAATCTGAGTTATGGTGAATTGAGACAAACATTTAAACCTATTTCAAAACAATCTTTCACTATTAATAACAACAAGGACTAAACAAAACATAAGGTAATCATAGACTGAAGGCATTCCCAAAGGAAAAACTAAAACTAATACGAGAAATCTGAGAAACAGTCAAATCAACCACATCCAACCAAATATTCTCATCGACAAATTAAAAATTCAAGAGATCCAACTTCTAATATACGACACACATTTCAACTAAGCCCAACAAAACATTTTTTTTGTTGAAATTTATAGCTTTGGTTTGGTACAAAAACAAAATTAAAAAATAATAATAAAAATTTTAAGACATTAGATTCTACTTAAAAAATAATTTGTTCTGAAAGTTTATGTCCTTTGATTACAACACCATAACAATTATTTAAATTGTTAATTTGTATATAAATTACTAAAGTTCTTTTTCCTTTATGTTTTTATTATATATTTGTTTGATAATCATCTAAGTTTTATGCTAATTTATAAAATGCATTTTGTTACAGCAAAAGCATCAAGTCGATAAATAACTTTACACAACAACCCAACAAAAGTATTGATTCAGGTCGATAAACAATTAACCAAATTATAAAAACATAATTTTAATGAAAAACTTTAATCTTAGGTTAATTCTTTCATTTTGGTCTTTCTTATACTATTATAAAACATTTGGTTGTTAACTTATTTATATTTGGAATGGTATATATTCAAATCCTGGCTATCTACTTTTGCTAACTTCATACTTTTACTGTAACAGAATCAATAACAGCAGTCGTTAAATGAAAATATATCTAAACTCTTTTTACATTAAATTTTTAGCAAAAAACATAAATTTATTTATTACTGTATTTAATATTAGGAACGTACTCCAATTTTTAAAATTTATTCAACAAGAAACATTTTTCAATTTTTGGTTTTAACAAGAAACAATGGTAAAAATTTTATAGTGCGACCGAAATATGTCTTACAAGAAAACAACTTGTGCCCAACTGTACCTTCCCTGAGACCTTCCCCAAATCTACTAAAATCTACTTTACTCGAATCTGAAAAATTTCTAACGTTACTCACATCAAAATGTCAAAGTTTGTTGCGAGAATTCGCAAAAGTCAATGTCCTTGCAACTAAATTTTCAGTTTTTATTTCTTGTTCTCTAGATAAATTATTTTACTATTTATTTTGTTCAACGTACTATGTGAAAAATTACTTCAACAGTAAACAACAATACGATAACGGTTCACAGAGCAACAGGACGAATCTTCGTCTCTGATCCTTATTGGTCGATTTGATTTTTAAAGCTTTTTATCGACCAATCACGGAACGACATATTTCCTGTGACGTAACAATTTTTTTTTAAAATAACGGTTTTAGATTTAACGATTATTGTCGCATAGGAAGCATATTTTTGATTTTGTCAAATTTTAATTCGTTTTCACCTTCTGATCAGTGCTGAGTTTTTCGCAACAATGAAGTCTACAACTCTCGAGTCTCGTAAGCTGATCTCAATTAGATTCTGATAATATTTTTTTTTAAATTCAAATTTAAAGCAGAAAAATAAGAAACATAAAAATTTATATATAAAAGAAAAAACATTTAACAAATATTGCACAAAATTTCAGGGGCAAAATACGATACTCGAAAGTTTTCAAAACGAACCAAAAAAAGTATTGCTGTCTTCTTGATCAAGTCAAAAAACCCCCAACACTGAATCACAAGAGAAAGTCACATCATAAGAAAATGGTCTTAATTTTGGTAACCCTAAGTAAGTAAACAAAAAAATTTACAAGGTATTTCTCAAACAATAAATGACCTTGAGAAAAATCATCTAAAAGTATATCAAAGGCACAGGAGGCAATCGTTTTGATTGTACATAAATAAGACACTTAATTTTCATACATCTTGGCAAAATAATGATTCATAAGACACTTCTACAAAACCAAGAAAAATAAATTTTAAAAAAATATTTGATTGAAATAAATGATAGCTATAAAATAATGATTATTTGAGGAAACAAGAATTCAAAATAATTTTTTTCTCTAATTGGAATTTTCTAACTTGGAATGACTGTAAATGCAACTAAATTGGCTTTCATGTCTTTTTCTAACTGAGTGGAATTTTTACTGGAATAGTAGAGGTATATATGTCGGAATAAATATAACTATAAAAATCGATACTTTTAAGTAAAATGCGCGCAAATATCTGAAACAGTCTGCACCTTATCAAGTCTCGGTAATATTAGGCTAAGGTAACTCTAACTTTGCCGTTTTCACATTTTCAATGTATAGGACACGCCATAGGTAAACTTTAGGTTCTCATTAAATCCGTGTTCACGACTATGAATTCAAAATTGCATTTCCCATCGTACCCCCAAACCTAAAAAATCTTTTCCCCTTCATGAGGGAGTGTACCTTGTCAGGATGGCGCCGAAACCCATGACCGAAAATACACAAAAATGTGCGCCGCTATGGTGACGTATTTCCCCCATCGTCCGCGTGCGTTTCTAGGTGTTTCGCCAAATGTTTGCTTCTTTCGAAAGTCTCTCCGCATGTTTCGCATTTGTACCCCTTTTTGCACACATGGTCCTTGAACCCGTCGTGGTTTTCGAATGTATTTTTACATATTGCACATTTGAATGAGTTTTTGGGTTTGCGCTTAGGTTCCAATGATTTCTTTTCTTCTTCCTCATCTTCGTCGTCCGCGTTTCCGCCGCACTCGTGCTTCTGGAAATCTTCCGTATTATTGAATATAAGAGAGCAATTGGGACATTTTATCGAAGGTTCTTCTTTCTGCTGTTCTTTGCTCGGGAAATCGATTCCGTGCTGCGTCTTCTGGTGTCTGTACATGTGATACTTCCTCGTGAACGTTTTCTTACACACGTTACACGGGAAAGTTCCTTTCGGGCGCTTCAATATCGGATTACCGTCTTCGTCGTAAAACTCGTCACCCTCAACGTCGTCGAATTCTCCACCGCCGTTCTCGTAGATCTCATACTTTCCCGAGTTGACCTGTTCTTTCGTCAGATTGTGATAGCGCTTCAAGTGACGGTTTAAATGATTCTTTTTGCTGAAAGCTTTCGAGCAAATACGACACTTGGGCATTTTCTTTAAGTCATCTATGTCTATACTATCCTTTTCTTCCATGTACTCTTCAGAGTGGTCCCGTTTACGTTTCACCGGATTTTCCGAATCGTAGGAAGTCGAGAGGAAGTCTCCACCTCCGAAACTCGTCTCCGCCAGGAAACCTTCCAGCTGAGCCTTTTCTTCCTCCGTCAACATTTTATTGTCGTAGTAATTCCCTTCGTAATCGTTCCCGGAATCTGCTCCTTCTTCGATGCTGCACTCCATAAGTGAGTCGGGGTACAAGTCTTTCGATTCTTTTATGGAAACCGAAACATCCGGCTTCTTCTCGTTTTTCACGTCAACGATGCTGATCTCACCGTATTTCCCGTTCTTTAATATACTATCCATTAAACTTTCACCGACCTTGGATTTATACTCGCTTCCCTCACTCCCACCCGATATTTCTAATGTCACAGTATCTTTGTTCATACTTAAAGGAGTTACGTTGGTCATCGGTTTAACGACGCTAATTTGAGGTTTAGAAACTGAATTTTTA
Source organism: Columbicola columbae (assembly GCA_016920875.1). Classification (NCBI taxonomy): domain Eukaryota; kingdom Metazoa; phylum Arthropoda; class Insecta; order Psocodea; family Philopteridae; genus Columbicola; species Columbicola columbae. The sequence continues at coordinate 7,501,767 of JADMLL010000004.1, forward strand.
GGAGTGCTTGCTTTGACTTGAGGAATTATGGTTACATTATTTAACTTACTGATACTTGAATTAACGGTTAAAGGAATCAACACGTCTTTTTTAGATTTTTCTTTTGGTATCTTGCCACCAGTTGGACCGGCAATCAAAAGGGATGGAGCCACGCCATCGACGATTTCGTAGTTTCCAGAAAATGCTTCCCGGATGTGAATCTTTTTGTGTCGCGTTAAATGCTCTTTTCGAGTGAATGTTTTGAAGCAATGATTGCAACAATACGGTTTCGGTTCGGACTCCGGATCGGCGTCGATTCCGTGAGCCACTTTTTTGTGTTTGGTCATATGTTCCCGTCGAGCGTAGGCGGAGTGACATATATCGCAGACAAAAGGCTTGCTTTCCGTGGGCTCGGCGAAATCGGCAAAACCATAACCTCCCAACGAATCCTCGGGCTCTTCCTTAACTACACCAGTTACGTCGTGACTTTGTCTATGTCTTATTAGGTGTTCTTTCCTCGTAAACACCTTCGAACATAAATCGCACTGAAATGGTCGACCGCCGGTGTGTGACAGCATGTGTCTCGTCAAATGCTCATTCCTGTTGAACGCCTTCCCGCAAGCTTTACAAACGAACTTCTTACCCTCGAAATGTATTTGCTGGTGACGTTTTAAGCTTGTTCGACGTGGGAAAAGCTTCCCGCACTGAGGACACGGATATAGACCGTCTGAAGGACTATCCGTATTGCTATCCCCATCACCCTGAACGATGTCCGCGTCTGCGTAAGGGATACCCTCCCGTGGACGGCCTTGATTGAAAAGAAAGCATCGACCACAAAGCGAACACGGAAAAGCTCCTTTCGCTACAATATACCTTCGATGTATTACAGAAAATTTTCCTTTGAGTACGGTTCTCGTATTTTGCTGTTTACCTTTACCCGTTTTATCGGTCTGTTTCTCTTCTTGACTGATCCTTTCAAAGACATCCCACATGGGTGGTAAAACTTCTCGCCGCTTCCTCATCGCGTTTAGTATATCTACATCCTGAATATCGCTTTCATTTTTCACCTTATTATTGTTATTAAATTCTATAAGGTAATCAGCCATGATGTTTGAATTCCTATAAAGAAAAATTATATTCATTATTAAAAAATAAATCTTTCAGAACCAAACGATATGCTATTTTTAAAGGTGAGTGTTTATAAAGATGATTTAAAATTAATTTCGCAAGACAGGCTAATTTAACTAAACACTCAGTATTAATAGGCCTGCAGAGGAATAAACACGAGCAATTGTTTTCTTTTTCATTTCTCTCTTGCCTAATATTAATGAGGTCTCTGAAAACAAAACTGAGAACTCTAGCCGAAAAAAATACCTATTAAGTCACCAATTATCCAAAACTGCATTTTCACTGCCTAACATCACGAATAATATTAAGCCATTTAAATGATGAACACCGAAATGAAAAAAATTTTCAATAATAAATCTTACTTGGTAGTGTTGTCAACTGTGATAGTTTCTTCTTTCATTAGAACATAGTCTTCAGGTTGTGGATCACCTAACTTAGCCTGTTTCTTCTTTGGTGAACTGGAACTTTGTGTATCAATTGACAACTGGGTTGAGCTGCAATCAACTGCCCAGGCAACAAATGAGGAAAACAGTTGAATTAATAACACTGGATTCAAAATGTTTATGTGACAATATAAAACAATTTATATTTACATCCTTGATTTTAATAAATGTTTTACTTTACTGAAAAACTTCAAAATTACAATGAAAGTCACGAGTGTGGATTTTGAGGAAGGAAAAGTTCCTGTCAAGATTCTGATGTGACACAAGGAAAAATTGTTTATGGGTTTGAACCAAACATATGTAATTAGGTACCTCTTTCCCTTGAATGCAAAACGATAATTCTAATTAGAAATTTGACAAGATAGCATGAATCAAAACTTTGGCTTACTCAGAGATAAAACATTTTAAAAATTTCTCATTTTCATTATAAATATGTCATGTTTCTTTAAAGATATTTCAAGAACATAAAATGACCAAATAGATTCTAACAAAACAGCTCAAGGTAAGTAACCATAAAAACAGACCCTTCAAAAGCTAAGAGTAAAAGTATTCATCACAGAGGTTAAACCACCTGATGGTCATTCAATGTCTTGCCAAATGGATTTTATGGACAAATTATTTAACAAAAATTGGTGGGAACTGACAACTAAAGATGAAAAACCAAAAGAACACATTTTGAAAAGTCATTATTGCGAGTAAAGAACATGAAGAGTGGGTCAAAATTAAGGGCAATGACCTTGAAACATTGCCCAAAACAAATTTTTGAAATCCGTCATACCTTTGTCTTTGGAAGTTTCTGAAGTTTTCGAGTTTGAACAGTCCGAATCCGATTTATTGTTGTCGGACTGGAGTAATTCGTTAAAAGTGGAATCGATTTTACGAGACAATTCCCGGAAATTGTAAAAATCCTCCAGTTTTTCAGCGCATTCCGTGCAAATTGTATTAGGGAGGCCATCTTTCTCTGACACCTGTGGAATAAAACGACAATGTTTTCAATTCAAAATTACTTTCGACCGGCTTTTCACTTTTCTTCTGATAAAATATTAAAATCGTCGCGACACTCCAAAGTAAAACGACTGCAGGAAAGAAATCAACCTACTTTAATCGGTAGGCATTCACGAATTTTTGTGGGAATATTCCGTTCCGCCCCAGAGAGCCCAAAAATATCAAGCTGACCCCCTTCCGAACTTCTGCAAATGCGACACAATTCCTCGTCAATTATCAATTTTGGCTCATCCATTTTGTCAAAAAATAAACCTAAACTTATTTCACTAGACAAAAGCACGAGTTAACTTTCTACATTTTAAAAAATACACCAAAACTTAACATAAATTAAACAGTGCAACGTAAACAAGATTGAAGGAAATACGCCATAATAGATTGTGAAGTATGAAATTTGATTGGTGAATCATCTCGGGTTATTATCAGTTTGCTACCGTTCAAAGCCATCTGGAAAATAACTCGGCACCGAGTCGAATATTTTGCCAATGTTCTTGCTACCTGTTTTTAAATTTTTTCTAATAAATTATTTTTCAACATTTTTAACGTTTCTTTGTTTTTAATTAACTCTTTTGTATCATAACTACCTTTTGGTGCCTCGAGTGATCACCAGAGGTAAAGATTAGAATATTCAACTCAACTTCGATGGATTTTTGTGTTAATATTTCACAAAATTCAACTGATTTCTGTTACAGATGCTACGACGTTTGGAGTACTTCGTTTCACACGGTATGTTTGTTTTTAATAAAAATTATTTACTTATACAATCTCACCTTAATTTAAAACACTCTCAAATGAAATTTTATGAGATCAATAATTTATAAATTGATTATTTTTGTATAAACTTGGCTACTTACAATTAATTTGTGATTTTCAAACTTTGAATTAAAAAGTTTCACTTTAGTGAGTTTAGTTTACGTAAAGATTGTCTTCAAACACTTCAAATATTCATCCTAGAGAACAAAATTGTCACTTACCGTATTACTGAATAAGTTCCACAGGAAAGGCTTAAGTCTAAACCTGTGGTAGCCGACTAAGGCTTAGAAAACTATTTTTCTCTTTTTTTCCACGCGTTCCTTGTTATCATAAAGTAGTTTTGGAGTTGTTTTGGCTTGGTCTAGCTCGACTCTAATTTAGTAAAACCCAAATTGCGTTTTGTTATTTTACTATAAACGCAATTGCCTTTAAAGTTGGGGTTTAAAGTCTACTCGAACCTACCACAACAAAATTCTTTCTCTTCAGACAAAATTGTTTTAGAATTTCGAAAGTGTTAAGTAATAATTACTGTTGTCTCCTCCCTTTTAGTACTTTTGTACTCTTACCACTCACTCTGATTCTATGTTTTTACTCTTCTTCATTTTCTTGGATTTGTACTTTGCGACGGATTTTTTTTATCTTCTCTTTATCTTTATCTCTTTCCCAATTACTATTTACTCTTCTCGGTAGTTCCTCTGCCTCAATCTTTCCTATGGGTTTGTCCTTTACCTACCTAAATTAACGTGCCAGATTACTCATTCCAATTTACATTTGCCTTCTACAACAGTTAATTAAATCCAGGCAGGCTGTCGAACTGAATATTCAGTTACATCGTGAACGAGAATATCATCGAAAAGTGATTCATGGAGTTTGAAAAATACTCAAAAGGTCTTGTAATCCTCCATAAATAATTCATTTCATAAGTCATACACGATTTTGGAATGAAGACCGTTTCGCAGAGGACAAAGAATCATAGTTTAAGAATAGAAACTGAATACCCGGGTTTCCAAGAAAACTCAAAGCTGCGAATGTGAAGAGTGAATGGAAAAGAAAACAGAACTACAGGAGAAAGAGGTATTTGGACAGAAATAAAAATAAAACGATAGTGATTGAAACAATGTCCGTACGTAATGTGCGATAATTATGGTATGAGCACTAGACATTAGTACGCATTACTTACAACACGAATTCTTTATAATTCTGCCACACTCACCGAACTTCTTACCATACTGTGCAATATTATTGAGAAAAATAAAAGACGACGACGACAAATACAGAAATCTGTAGAGTTGTAAGGTACCACAAAATTACCGATGAGGGACTGTTAACACCCAGAACTTCGAAAACTGATTCAGGGTAAAAACAAATCTCAAGTTTTCTTTTTAAACAAACTCTCCATTGATTCTCCTATCAGTTTTAAGAAATCAATTAAGAGGAAATGCGTGAAAAGATCTTAAATTAACGCTCTTTAAAAAAACTTAACTATTCACGCCATGTTCGAACAATATTTCCCGGTTTTTATTAGAACCATTTCAGTTGTAGATAAGCAGACCTCATAAATGTATGAAATAGCCATTAATCTCAAAAATCTCTGTCAAATATAATTCAGAATTAATTTTCCGATTTAAAGTCTCATATAACGGTTTTATTAAAATGATTTTCGAGAGAGAATGAATAAAACCTACGCTCCGGAGCATGCAAACGATTTTAAAAAAGATTTCGAGAAAAAACAAATCAGAGAGAAATAATTATCGAAAGAAAAACAATATCAATGTCCTCTTAAATCGTTTTCAAACTCTCTCCCCACCTCCTCGTTCGAGTACTATAATTAAAACAAAGAAATTTTCACAAGGGAAATAAGGTAAATCGACGAGAAATGAAGCGAACGGTTTGTTTATCAACGAGCATTGACGAGAGCCAATCAGATTCTTTTTCCGGTTTGTAAATTTGCTGTTGCGCAATGTAACCGCGAATTGCTGTTAGCAAGAGGTGGAGTTTACCGTTTTTATCGGACGATGTGATATATGGTGCTCCCTCTCTTTCAACCGATTTTTTTTTTCCAAACCGTTTCTTAGTTGTTATATGAGTTTTAAATCGTTAATTAGGGTCTATTGAAAAATTTTTTTGTTTATTTTGAAACCTTTTGATTTTTCTTTTCGTTTAAAATTTTATAAATGGGTTTGAATATTTATTTAAAATCGTTTTTAGTTTTTCGCTAATTGAGTGTCGGTTAAAGGAAAAGAAAATTTTCTATTTGTACATTCACGATATAATGGTGTTTCTTTTATTAAGTTTAACTTTATTAAATTTTCTCCTCGGATTGTCTTGTGGCTTTATTTTTATGTATTGTCTGTAAGAGATCGATAAATAACGGGTCGATAACGAAATACATAAGAAGAGATTGTAATTTTGTTGTGATTGTGAATTGAACATCAATCAAGGACTTAGAAAATATGTTTGGAAAGGTAACTAGCATAGAATTCAAAATAAAAAATTAAAAACTGGGTCCTTCCTTTTGCAAAACGACTGAAAATTCTTTTAAAAATGAACAAAACAATAAGTAGGACAGTTTTTCCCTGTTTTATGGAAAGGGGGACAGAAATGAATATTTTTAGCAGATATTTTTATTATTTTCTTTTTAGAAAAAAGTTTCACGAGTGACTTGTATTTGAAAATAACAAGAAAATCACTATACACAATTATTGTTTGTATTTGTTTGAACTGATATTATTTTTTAAAAAATCATTCCCGTCGGTTCGGTTAAAGTTCCGCCGGTAACCTCACTTTCAGGTTTAATGACTTACTAAGGTGTCAGGTGTTCATTTTCAAATTTAAAGCAGTCATCAATTATCATTTTAAGTTGGGTACAATTTTGTTTTTCGAAGTAATCATTCAAAAATATTATTTAAACTTAAAGTAAATACCTAATAATCATTTGCCGTCGGTCGACGATTCAAGTCCAGGCGCTGTTCAAAACATTTTTGCTTAACTCCATCACCTTCCACAAATACCGATCAATTTAATCTAATTCTTTAGTATAATTTCTGTTTAGAATAGTATAATTAACAAAAGCTTCCACAGGTTTGGAGTTTTGGCTTTTCTTAGAAATTCAGACTTTATAACTTCTATCTAATTATCATAATCTTCACTAATAATATTAAGTATGTGTTGGTTATTTATTTACTTATTTATTACAAATATTTATTTATATATAATTATTATTATTCAATTGTCAAATTTCTGCTGGTCTTGATGTGTGATTCCCCATACTTCCATGCTTATTATTTGGAGCTTTGGGAATTAGTCTCTTATTCCTAAAATTGTGCTTTAGTCTTCAAATAATTTTTCACCCCAAATGTGTGCAGTATTTTTGAAAGAAAGTCTGTGAAAGAAAGTGTGCATTTTTGGTTTTGAAAATTAAGTCTTGAAAAGTGTTCAGTATTTATGAAATAAGGTCCTGGTGGTGTGATTCCAGAATAAGAGCCTCCTCTGTCTAAAACTGAGTGTTAGCTCTAAATTAATTTCTTTCCCAGAATTATTTTAGATGTGGGCCCCAAATTTTTAAAGAAATTGAAACCTCATCCTTATGCTATCAACACAACTTTTATTAATCAGAAGTAGATAATTATCTAGTTTAGTTTCTGCTGAAAAGTTACCGGCACATCTATTTTTAAACGGCACAAAAATGATTTTTAAGGTTTTCAAACTTCCGACGGGTTTCTTCTTTCTAAGACAGTTTCAACAGAAAGTACCTGGCTGACAGTAAATAATTATAAGAAGAAATAATTTTTGTTTCGTCACAAAAGTTAAACATTATGTTTTAGTAAACAAATCAAAATTTAATTTAATTTAATAAATTAATACACACAATGACTAATACATAACATTCACCTCAACTTATGATGTTACATCTTGAATGAGAAAATCGTTGTCTGTGTTTCTCAATAAATCTAATATACCTAAAGATTTTGTGAAGGAAACGAGTCAATTTGACTCATACAGGTGAAAATGAATAATGAAAAATGATTGGGAATAAAATCAGATTTGATCAATAAAAACAACCGAAAACACTTATTCACACTCAGTTTTGTCATAAGGGCAATAACATAAACGGAATAGCCCACTTCGTAATTTTTGGGTAATTTAATACGACTGCCGTACATAGTCAGCACAGTGTCAGCAAAATGGCGATTAAGTTTTTGAGATACTATTAGGTTCCAAAAATTATTTTGTCATGGAATTTGAAAATTTAATAAGACTGGGACTCGCATATCAAAGCCCTGCAGAAGTGTGGTAATCTAAGAAAGAATGCAGACAAGTTTTGGGAGAAAAAATGAAAACTGAGGGTAAGCAGAAGAGAGGAAGGAGGGAACAGCAATGGAGGGATAAGTTGTAGGGCAAGTTACCTTGCTAATGTGTAAACTGACTAGAATAATCCGTCAAAGTGCTGAAGAGCATATATAGTTTCATAGTCTGTACCTTAATGTGAGAATAACGTCTGTACTGGAACAATAAATTTTCAGCAGGCTTATATCAACCGGATATTTATTTATTTATTTGTCTATATTTAGAGAATCAAGTTAATACAAGAAACGAAATGAGAGATGCAAACTTTTTAAGCGATACATAGTCAGCTAATGTGAACATTAACTAGGCACGATGCAAATCAAAGGGAACTAATCAGTTAGTCTGCAGATTGATGGGTCATCAACAACCAGAATCCCAAGTATCGAAATGTCGTGTAGTCTGTGGGATAATTTGTCGTGACTCTACCTTTCATGGAAATGATTTTAAAACATATCTTATGAGTTGCTGACTGTGAGCATTATGAGAAAATTTCATTAAAATTTATTCTTTAAATGAGTGACGTACTATATAGTTAGTATAAGCGAAATGTCAGCAGTCAGAAATACAGCCAAGGTTGTAAGCCTTGAAGAGACGCTCTGGTCCGGAGTAAAAGTGAGGTGTTAAGGACCCACAGCAATATTATTTATAGGTAACAAAAGCAATTCAAAAAGAACTGTCACAACAGTAAAACAAAGAATGAAAAAAGGAAAAGACGATTCTAAAAAATAGAAAGTGAGATTACGAAAATTTCAAAAGCTTTAACGTTGTAAAATACATAAATTATTTATTTTGCCACACAAATTGTCAACTCTGTGGTGGATAATTATCTGACGGCGGGAAAGAAAAAATAAAATCGTTCCGAACACCCCCCCGCTCTCTCCTCCAAAATAAAAATTTTCGGAAATTAATTTACGAGATTTGATCTCAGCTGTTGTGAATAATTTACACTAATATGAAACACGTTTAGGCATACGCCATCATTTATTTGGATTAATTATATATTATCATTTGTTTGTTTGCGTAAACAACGCTCATGTTTATAAACATGTAAATGCATACTTCAAACATATCACTTTCTCTATCTTCTCCTTTTTCTTCTTTTTGCATGTGAGATTTGAGAGATTTTATTCCCGAAGTACACACCACCTCCTGTCTCCTTATTCCGCTTCCTGTTTAGTTTTCAGGTAATTGGAACAAAAGAGGGATGAGAATTGATGTCATCTTACCCTAGAATGTGTGGTTGAGTGGCGCCTGAGAGATTGTATAAAAATTATTTTCTTTCCTGAATCTGATACTGACTGTAGTTTGGGGTACAAACAAAGATTTGGGGTGTAAAGTATTTATAACTAGCTTGAAAGGGCTGGAAACTTGTTATTCTGTACAGTAACTACTGTTAAGTTAGTTAAAATGTAGATTGTCTGGGTGATGTACAAACTGTCGACACCAATGATAGCCAAATGGGAGGTTATAAGCGGCAAATTGGGGCGTTGATCTTGTAACTGGTTCAAATTTTCAAATATTGACAACAAAAATGATTTTCTTTCATGACAAACGAATTGTTCCTTTACCTAGTTAATCTGCAGAGTAACTGATCTTTGCATATTGGCGGTAGAATACACTGCAAGGTTGTACGTGTTTTAATCAAAGTTCGTGTCAGGTTGGTTAATACGAGGCAGGTGACTAAAAATTCCCAAAATTGAGTTTGAGTCACAGATCGCTACCCCCCCTCCCTTCCTCTAAATTCTCGATTTTGTCTAAAAGGACTTAACACATTTTTAAAAAAAAATTTTTTTTCTCGTCATCAGTTTCGGTTTGCAGACCCAAACACAATCCCGTTAGGCTGTTTGCTGAAGTATGAATCACGGTATCGATATAAGTAGGGTTACCTTCGACAAAAAAAAAAGGAAAACGAGTTCGATCAGCGATTTTGACGTTTTATATAAGGAATTTGTGAGGTTTGCTGATTGAAGCACGCAGGACTTTTAGCTGATTTTTTTTTTATTCTTGACATAAGAAATATAATATTAAATTTTTTGTTAACAAAAATCCAAAAATTCAGTTCAGGGTCTTTGACAGGTACAGAAGAGTGAGTGCAAACGTGGTGATCTTGAGATTCTCGAATCGATTCCGGTGTCCAGGCGTAGTCAGGCCAAGTTTTTGTCCTTTAAGACGACAGGCTTCGGCCGAACTGTCATTGCTGACATCTTTTGTTTACAGACACATAAATGACCCTTGACGATGTTTTTCTATACCGAGAATTAAGGATTCGAAAACAATTGATGAGTGAGATCATTAGGTCATACGTAACTTTTGTTTGAATGATTATCCCCCCGCCACCCCCCAAAAAATGGTTCTCGTTATTGCTGACTATAAGTCTTGAGTTGAAGTAGATTCAATCAAAGCTTAAGACCTCTAGCTTAGGTCTTCTCTTAGCTTCCTCTAGCTTCTGTCTAGCTTAAGGATGACTTGAAATCCTAAAGTTAGACATAGCTGACGAAAACAACCGGAAGAAGAGTGTATTTTCGTCTGAAAATTTCAAATTTGAAATTTGTCGCAAAAGGGCATCCGTTATTTATGTTTCTTGCTTTACTTCCGAACCCACTATCGTGTTGATTTAGCTTACAGTCAGATCTCGTTTTACGCGTTTTGTGTATTTCTGTTTCCAGCATTTTGAACTTAGTTAAAATCGCTAAAGATGGAGGAGGAGGATTCGTTAATAATTAATTTTGTTTAAAAATTAACTGCTCAACTGATTAACTGCTACCATAATTATCTGATTACAAACCCAAACCATAAATCTAGGTGAACATGATCACTCCCAAAAATTTTGAACAGAAAGGGAATGAAGAACCTGCTGTTTAGAAAAAAGGAAAAATTTTTGAGGCATCTTAGCCAAAATTACAATTTGACTACGTGAATTTGTCGTCACTCTTTAAAATTATTAGTGTGCATTATTTATGAAATAATGCCAAAATAAATGTTTGAATTAATTATGAAATTCATTTCTCTAAGAGTGTGAAACAGTTATGATATGACAAACTGCTAAAGGTGTGCATTATTAATGAAATAAATTCTTCTACAACGAGGTTTATGTTAAAGCTACTTTATCTTCTACTTTATTTTTAAAGTTAATTTATTAATTTATAGTTATAGTTGGGTTGTAATCCCGTTTTCTACCCTTTTTGGGGTATAACCGGATACGGGAGGAGGATTTGACTATACCTTCTATGTACCTTCGCGACTATATAACTTCTTAGTCGGGCACTTAACCACCACACCACAGACCTCCCCCTTAATTTATCTATAAGTTATTATATATTAAGTTATAAAGCTTCGCCAGTGTTCATTATTTATGAGATGTTAACATAAAATTTTAAATCGCGTAAAAAGACCTAAATTTTCGTTAAAATGGTAGAATTGTGGTTGTTCTTCTGATTTTTGATATACAGTGGTACCTTGAGGTACGAATGTCCTAATATACAAATTTTTTGGTATACGATATATTCTAAAATTTATACTTCGACATACGACGAAAAATTTGAGATACGAATTTGAGATGTGCGATAATTGCATAGGTGATCCCATTGTATTGCTTTGAGATACGATTTTTGTGACATACGACGATCACACAACGAATTAAATTTGTATCTCAAGGTACTACGGCACTGTACATAACAATTTTATTTTTTAATCAAAGTTTAATTCCCTAAAACCAAAATTATTGAAGGCTGTATCCGTTAAATTTATCCCTTTGCCCCTCCTCCTCCTCTTCGATGACAAATTTTATTTCTAAACCGATTCAAATTTGTTTTCAGGATATCCACTCAACAGAAGACCTCATCATGAGGAAGGTTAAGAATGAAAAATACGATTATTCCAACATGAACCCCAATCAGGACAATATTCAAGGTAAGCTTCTTAAATCTACCCCCAATCCACACCCCCTCTCACCCATGAGGAATGGCCCAACTATATGTGAATGGCTGTGAGGACATCAACGGTCAAAACCCAAATCCGCCATTTTTGATTAAGAAATTGATGAATTTGACACTTATTTGGTTTATTTAGAAGGGTTTAAATATTATTTATTATATTATTATATATACTGAACGTCAAAATTTTTAATATAAATCGATATATTGTATATTAGTTGAGGAAATCAAAAAGGCCGGGAGTTGTTTGAGGGTGTTGACATATTTCCAAAAATTTTGTTTCTTAAATTTCTTCAGATTTGTTTGACTCAAAATTTGGGGGTTTTTGATTTTTCGAAAAGTTTCTTCTGCTTTATCCAGATTATTTTCGACCTTTTTCAGACCTTCCATCATTCTCGAAAGTTTCGATTTTACAATTCGATTCGTATGTGTATGAACCGGGCAATGACCTTTTTCGAATTTATTTTTTGGTTTTCTTGCTGACGAACTCAAAAAAGTTGTTTTTGTTATTTTTGGAGGGAAACCTCAACCAAGATAGAAAAGCTCATCCGAACAAAATCGATTTCCATCTCGATTTTCGAACTTTCTGGAATCTTTTTAGGCGACGCCGGTTTTTTCCTTTTTCTACTCGATGCAAAAGACCTTCGAATTTTTCAGAAAGAAAAAAAGCAAAGCAAAAAAGTGTCTGTTGCACAAGAGCGAAGTTAGGCAACGTCTTACAAGCATGACATCATTATACTAGAAGCTAAATCAGCAATGTAACAAGACTAAAACCGTTTGGAACTTGATACCTAGGCACCATTTAGGTACGAATACCAAACTTCAACCTCATTTTACGCCATATTTATTACTGTTCAGTGTCGGATAAGTCACCTTATTTCCTCTCTTTTCTTTTCCTTCTCCTTTATCGAAAGCTTTCGTGCTTTCATCGCCGAAAATCCAAATCTCGTTTCGACCCTTTTCCAGATCTTGCTTCCGGTACTTTTCCACAGCAGAAGTTTTATTTACAGCCTGAAGCACTACCGACGTTAAATTTTCTTTCTTACCGGAGCGAGCCATTTTTTAGTTATGAACTTCTATAAATAGACTTTGTGTGCATTATTTTTGAAAAAACTATGACCCGCCATTTTATTCAATCAACAAAACTTGTTTAATAAATGAATCAAACAGTCCAGAACACGAGTCAGCAATACGTTCTCGGATGTTAATCTATTATTAAAGTAAATGAGCCAATTGGACTCATTCTTATTTAACTATTATTTGAATTTATTAAAAATAAATATTATCTTCATACGAGAGATTTTAAAACATAGCTCTACACTCAAAAACTAGGCACTGAGTCAATTTGACCCATTTTTGAAGTTATTTATGGGTGTTTCTAATATTAGTTTTTATTTCCATAAAGTATTAAATAAAATTTTTAAAGATAAAGTGACTTCAAACTCCTTTTGATAGATAAAAGAGTTTAAATTTGTTGTGTGAGTCATATTGACTCAATTTCAATAAAATTCGAAGTGTTCGACTTGAGTAATATAGATATACGGTTTGTGTTTTGAGTCTTTTGATTTATTTAGAAAACTATCAAATTTTTTTTGGTTGAAAAATAAAATGGGAAGACGAGAGTCGTTTCATAAATAATGCACACTAATTATGTTTATGACTGTTGATAAGTTAAATATGGGTTGTAATTCCGTTTTTCGTACTAAATATTTTGTTCGAATTTTTAAAAATCTTTGGGGTTGTTGGATGAGTCTAACTGGCTCACATTAGTAAAAGTTATAGGCCTAAGGCTAGCGAGTGTATGTGTTATGAGGGTTATGTAGTAAAAGACTTAAAACAGCTTACAGAAGAGCTATCGCCCTAACTGTTGGTACATGTGCAGTAGGTTGCGTGACGTGGAGGACGATTGGTGAGAAGATCATTTTCGAAGAGTACGGTTGCCGTAGAACACTGTGTTCTAGAAAAGTCGGAGGCTGAGGCAATAAGTGTTAAAAAGATTCTGAATTTCTAGTCTGGGTGTATTCCGTAAGCGTTTTATGGCCGTTGACTCACTCCATACTCTTTCTCATTCCCTTTGTTCCCAAACGAAGATAAGGTTTGCACAGCAAATTAAATAAACAAAGACACCAACAGAAACGAGCTGCTCTCAGCATAATCGACTGATCGCCCACGTCGTCTACCGTCTTTTAATCATATCCAAAAGATAAGTCTAAACACCCTGTTCGCTCTCGATTTTCCTCTCCTTCCAAGTATGAGTTTGACGTCGCGAGAAAACTGAACAGAACCAAAAGGTGGAAGACATAATTGTGGACACTCGGTCTCTTTCTCAACTCAAGTAGGCGGTGGGCACAAAATCAGACATCCCAAGACGAAAACCTGGATTTTGTACCTAATTAACCCGATAGGAGCTAATATTAAATTTTGCCGAAACCGGTCATGCGGAAATTGTGATTTCCTTCTTTACACGGTGGGCTTTCAGTTTATGTTAATAAGTTTACATAAAATCTAATTAATAAACTTTTCAGGCGCCTCATTCAAACCAACCTGGTCCCTGCGTTAAATCCTTAACCTTTTATTTCTCTCTATCAACTCTTTGGCTCTTTATAATTTATTTATTTTATTCCTATCAACCTTGACAAAGGATGTCATCAAGAGACAGACGAAATCATTTTTGTTGGTATGTTTATCTCACCCCTAGCCACCCACACGAAAAAGGACACAAAGAAACCTTTACAGAAACAATTCCTGGCTTTAACTCACCTAGATAAGATTACAATTTTGTGTTGTATTCAGCAAAGATAAGTTTGAAGATGAAAGCAGCAGGATCCCAAGTTTAGTTCGTAACTCTGCCATTCTTCTCAAGAACCTATTAAACTGATTTCAGTCAAACTTTAGTATTGCTTGAGTATAGAATGCCTTCTATTAATACTAATTTATTTATTAAACATAAAACTGTGTACCGATGTTCGTCTATATTATTCGCACAGATACAGTTTCGTTTACTAACATAGATTCCATTACACCAATCACATTTTAATAAATAAATATATGATGACGTCAGAGCGGTGGAGGGTTTAAACGACTTGTAATCGAAAGAATTGCTGACAGAATTCTACCCTCGAGGGCATTTCCTTGTTTTCTTCTTAAGTAACTAGATTAATTACCGGAAAAATGTTTTTTTTAGAAAAAAATAGAATCTCGAAAGAAAAATCCAAAATTTTCTCCTACGACCTTCTTTGTTTATATATTTTTGTTTTCTGTTGTTCCGACAAACGAATCGAAGAGGAGGAAGACGAGGGAGGGATGGTAACGGAAATCGTTTCAAAAGGCCCCGGGGCCTCTTCATCATTAGAGCTCCGACTTGACCTCTCTCTCTCTCTCTCATTCTCTCCTTCCACCCTCTATCTTCTGTTTGTTTACCTTTGGATCAGGTTACCTTATTATAGGCAACTCCGGGCTGAAAACGATCTTCTCTCCGCCTCGTTTTTGTCTTTTCTTATCCCTCCCTCGCTCATTTTTACCTTTCTGGCGTATCTTCTCTACAACCCCAACCTCCCAATCTCTTCTTTTATACTCTCTCCTGTTTTCCGGAACAATTATCCAATTAACCGGGTGATATTTACAGAATATAAAGTCTAATCACAAGTTAACTATGAAAGGATTAGAAGATGGGATGAAGGGTTATGAAGATCCCTTCCTCGTCAGCTTCCTCTAGACCCCATTCCTCCGTGTCTATCCAGCCGACTCTTCAGCTCTTTTTAGCAAGTTTTTGATAACTCTTAAATTTTTGTCTTTTCTTTTGTTTTGACGATTTATTTTAGCAAATCGGAGTCTTGTCTCGTTGTCACGAGAGCTCTCCGTGTCCGTCACGAGTCACGTAACTCGAAGGTTTTCGCATTGACTGATTTTCCATGAATCGATACGTAGACACGTGCTTGTTGTTGTGTGACCTTCACTGTATACACTCATCAACCTTCTTTGCGAACCGTTTTGTATGCATCCGTACATCGGGTTCCGTCAGCCAGTTAGCAGTCTGCGAGGTCTTTTGGGGTTTATGTGTAAGAATTTGTTTGTCCGGTCAGCACGTGATTTTAAGCTGAACTTTAATTAGTCTTTCTCTTTCTTTCTTTCTCTCTCTCTTTTAACTTGATTGTTTTTTCTTTTTTTGGTCACGTATTTCCATCTTCGCTTCGTCTATCGCAGGAGGTTGTAGTCACAATTTTTTTCTTTAATATTTACGTCGTGAGGTCAAATTACAAAGGATCGCGTAAAGGATCACTGACATTTTGTTTTTAAAAACTGTCATCTTCACAAATACTAAAAATCCAAGATTCGTTTTATTAACATTAAAATTAAGGACTTGGTTTGTGTACATGGCTTTCCCAAACTGAGTCAGTTTGACTCATTCAATACAACTCAGTTTCCTTTGCAAATCAAAAATTTATTGAGAATCAACTTGTGCCAAAGATTTACATTCACAAACATAAACGAAAACATTTTATTTATAAACTGTCATGAACAAAATTCAGTGTGCATTACTTATGAAATGGCAGTCGTCATTCGCTACTTTTCCATTCATCTCTTACAAATCTGTCATATTATTTACGAATGAGACCAAATCTATTACCATAGTGAGTCAAGTTGTCTCAGGGCAAATTCGAAGGCAATATCGATCGAAGGTTACACAGGATATCTCATCCGGGAAAGTGTGCGAAGACGGGTTAGTTAATATACTTAAGATTTATAGGTTGAGCCAGTTTGACTCGTTAGGAATCAATGGAAACAAATTTTTTTTAAATGTTCATGTTAGTCAGCTTGTTAATTTGTTATTTAAACAATTGATGTTATCTACAAGCTGGGTTTGACTCTCATCAATAACTATTCCATAACCGTACATATATTCATTTCATAAATACTGCACTCTTACTTCCTGCTTTATATTTTGATTCATTTTCCGGAAGGCTGTGGTGAGTTCGAATCCTCTTGTCGGCAACCTTTTTCAAACGGCCGGCCATTTTCAAAATAAAATTTTTTACTCGGGACGTATATTCAAATGTAACTTAAATATGCTTTATATACATCATATAATGTTTCAGTATAAATATTATTGAGGATAAATATATAAAAAATTAATTTTTCTGACGTCCTGTAATAACAACAATGTCAGACAACAAAAATTTTAAAATTCTAAAAGGCTAAAAAAAGAAAATACAAGTCCAGTTATATATTAATATAAATATATTTGTGCTTTGGTGGGCGCTA
Source organism: Columbicola columbae (assembly GCA_016920875.1). Lineage (NCBI taxonomy): Eukaryota > Metazoa > Arthropoda > Insecta > Psocodea > Philopteridae > Columbicola > Columbicola columbae. Next base: position 7,518,613 of record JADMLL010000004.1, read on the forward strand.
CAAAAAGTTTCAAAGGGCCACAGGTTTCCGACGACAACCGCACAATGGAGTGAAAAGCGAGATCAAAACTCAAATGAATAAATAAATATTTGACTCATTAATATAATAATATGAGAATGAAATCAAAGTATATTGTTTTAAGAATAATAATATAAAACTACAATTAAATAATAAATTTAACCAAAATCCATTCAGTCGCTTCAGAGTTATTATAGAACACATTTGTCCATTTTACTTTGTATAGAAGACAAAGAAAATCGAATCGAGTGGGTTTGGATTGTGGGCTAAGCTCATCACTGACCTAAACCATAATCGCACCAAATTCAAAAAACCTTTTTCCGGTTTGTTCTAATACAATCGGGTCTGAGATCTTTTTGAAAATTACAACATGAATACAAAAAAAAAGTTGCATTCGAACGCATCGCTGAGATGACAATATCCGAGTCTTAAATTACCTTGTTTCGAGTTCATAATGCTCGTGCTGAATTGCGTTTTTGTATTCCGCCGTTCGAAATAGTAAAAAGATGATCGAGGCTGAGGACACACTCAGCCATCATTCCTTTATACCCAACAGGAAAGAAGGAAAAACTTTATAACCACTCATCTTCTATATATTTAATTATACCAGGAACCAGAGGTCCCCAAACTTTTTTGTGTCGTAGACCCGTTGCCATGTTTTTGGGGTTTGGGTAGACCCCCTACGTACCTGATTTTTGTAAATTTCTCACTGTAGTGAAGTAAATTGTTTGCTTCACGGGTACTTTAATAAATAACGTGTTTGTCTTTATATTATAAGATAGTATAATGTAAGTAAGTAGGTACTATTAGTGTATGTTCGTGGACCCCTAAATTTGCTGACGTAGACACCTTGGAGATTGTTATAGACCTCTGGGGGTTGATATAGACCATTTTGGGAATCAGAGTCTTAGTCAATAAATTTTTGCTGTTAAGCTGCCCAGGTCAAATTTAGAATGGGGGGTGATAATATTATCTCATCCTGTAGTGGTAGTATCCACCCAGGTAGAGCCTCCGTTCAACTTGTCACACAATCATCATGACTGGGGTTATAGAGAGAGTAGTGTTCTATAGCAGGGAGATGATAGGTCGTTTATAGAGATCATATAGCGGCATTGGATGGTTTATATTTTTATTAATTTTATTGTTAGACCTTATTCTTGTATACTTTACTTTACTTTACTTTTCATGGACCCGCTTATCCGTTAGGGTCGCGGGGTGAGGGAAGCAATCAAGGACTTCCAACTGGAACGATGGCGTAGGGATGTGGCGACCCCACCGCCCAGTGATTCCGCACTGCAATCAGCCTCCCAACACCAGGGAGGCGACCCGTGCTGATGGGGTGCGTGGTACAAGGGAGTTGTGTCGTAAACGGAGCCTCGGGGATACCTGGCGCCCTCCCCGAGTAAGTAGCCTTACCCAGGTACAGGGGACACTGCCTGGGTGGACCTTCATCTTCCCCTTAAACCCCCTGCAACATGGTCATTAGCAACAATGGACTCGCCATCCGTTTTGGGGATCGCGGGGGTAAGGCGCAATGTCCGAGGGGGGGCAATATGGAACGGACAACTTATTCTTGCATCGGTTTCAAATTTTTCCGGCCCCGTGGAAAATTACTGGGGTGGTCTTCGAATTCATTTCTTAAACCAAATCATCTCGAACAAAGCCACCATTTTGTCATGGCCAACTTTGTCAAAATCCTATTTAGAGAGGAAGCAATCACCACACCGACATTTATTAATAAATAAATACATAATTCGTCTTAAAAACAAAAATATAACGAGACATCTATAAACGGAACTATTTTAAATGAGTTAAGGAAATGTCAAAAACGTGTCGAAGGGAATAATTATAAAAACAAAGGCTCTTCCAGAGGAGACTAATTCCTTTTCCTCCCTCTCACTCTCTCATGATTAATTAATCAATAATGTTAACCGATTGGAAAAAAAGAACTGGAGGAAGGCGAAGAACGTTTGTTTGTTCTCTCTCTCTGTTCTTAACGGCATAAAGGAAACCTTTATTAAAATGAAAAGTAGCCCCCGAGATTAACGACAACGGATTTTTTCCCTTTTTTTCTTTTTTTGTTTTGCAGAAATAAAATCCGATGTCGTAAAAAAAGCAACAGCCATAATTTTTCCCTGTTTCACTTTTTAATCTTCCTCGTTATCACATTCACGGATTGTATACTTCTTATTTTATTCCCTTCTATTAAATTTGATCGAGTGTGAATCAGTCATTTTCACGGTTAATATTGATACGAGCCTGATTCTTACTCTTTTGTTCCTCTCCAACTTCCGGTTTTAGGTAAACCAAAAGACTTTCAAGATGGAGGTCGGTTTGGATGGGAATAAGTCTTAAAGGATGAGCTTTGGGAGGCTTTACCACTTCCGGTGATGTCATTATGGTTTGTTTCTTCTTTGTGCTGTCTTTTGGATTTGTCTGAATAACTGCACAGGTATCGGTTTGTCACAAGCGGACTCGTATTTCATAAGTAGTGCACACTTTCATGTCTTCTCACACTTCCCAAGATTGTATTTAAGATTAATCCTATAAAAACAGTTTTTAATATTTGATTTGGGAATTTCGAGTTTGTAAATAAATAATAATGCTCTCTTCGAAAGCAAAATTTTAAAACTGAGCCAATTTGACTCCTTTAAGATTTAAATAGCTCAAAGTAACAAATCGAATTTTAAAATTTATTTCGAACGGATTTTGATGAATGAAAAGTTTAATTTCGTTGTGTGAGTCAGTCCAAGTGCTGTATGCTAATCATGCACCTATTATTAATAAATAAAATGAGCCGATTTGACTCGTTTTAATTGACTACTATTTGAAGTTTTACCGGAAGTAAAGGCGGTAGTGTTAGCATTTAGGATTCATACTTTCGATTTCCTATTTTTTCGAAACTTTGACACAGGATTTGCGGATGACGATTTTTTTTGAGCGAGTCAATTTGACTCAGAAAATCAAACTAAAATTAATTTAAAAATTGATCCAATGCTATCGTTCAGTTCTTATGAAACGAGGCTTATTATGATCATTTCGGAGATTCCAGAACAACAGAACCAGAGTCAATTTGACCCATTTTAAATTTTATTAATTATGACTTTCAAATTTGGTTTTTGATTAAATAAAGTAATAAATAAAATTAAGTATATAAATAAATAAATTTATTTCGAGGTACTTTGGATGAGACAAAATTTTAATTCGGTTTTGTGTGTAAATCTCTCTCAATTCCAGTAAAAATTGATTTGTGATTTGAATCGTCTTATTGATTTAAAAATGCTTCAAAGCTAAATTTAAAGAGACTGAGCCAAGTTGACTCTCTAAAAATTTTATTTATTTATTTATTACTTAATTGGTTTTGGGGTAGAAAATGACAAATAAATTGACTCAGTAAAAAAAGTTGTAAAACTCAAAATTTTCGAGAGGAGTTACCTTCATAAATAAACCATCGTACTTATGATGAATTTCAAAAGTAATGCACACTCGTTTTATAAAAACAAAACGATCACGTGAAGAAATTCTTCAATATAAAGTCTATAATATAGCTCAGTGGTGCGCAAATTTTTTCCGACTGCGACACCTTCAGTAGAGAGAAAATTTTGGCGACCCCTTGAGGTTGATGTTCACAAATACGATATATAGTTCGCGTATTGCTTTCAGTATATCGAATAAAAATATCATCAAATATGATACATATTAATTATAATTTTAAGAAAATACTTTTCATACAACATAAAAATCAGTAGAATTGCCCTTTAATGAGATGTATGAGGCTGCAAGTTTCTACTTATCTCATCGAAATTTAGAAAAATTTGGCCCCCAACAATCTTCTGACGACCCTAGTTTGCGCACCTCTGATCTACCTTCCTCAAATAAATTTCAATTTGGGTTTGTGAGTCAAATCGACTCGCTGACATAAAAAAATATCATCGTCCATAAATCCTATGTCAAAATTTTGAAAGAACCGGAAATCGTTTCTAAGTACGAATCCCGAATGTCGTCTTTCTTGTCAGAACTCTCAGGTTCGAACCACTTCAACTTTCATTAGACACAAAGAATCCTGCTAATGGAATTCCGCTGTTTCCGCAACGGGATAATATTAGCGGATATGGAGATGTGAAGATGATAGAGAGAGGAAGGAGGAGAGAGAAATATGCGTGTTCGAGATGAGAGGGCAGTAAATCAAATCGAAAAACGGAGAGAACGCGTGGAAAGATGAGACAAAAATATTTAGAATCCCGATTTCTGTTAATGACCCAACTAATTTGGGCGGTTTGTGTCTCTTCATCAGAGGGGAACATGATTAAAAGACGGGAATCGGTTATGCTTAACATGGGGTGACGAGATTTCTTTACTCGGGTCTTACTAACTAATAAAAAGTGGTGACAGGTGGTGTAATGGTTGGAAATACTAAATCAGCTTAACAGGAGCGAAAGTAGTTTTCAAATCTGTCATCTCTCCCCCGCTTTCATCTTTTCTTTTTTGTCTTCATAATAATTAATATCTGCCTAGAATCATCGGAATTTATACAAATCTGAGGAAATATGAGTTTGTTTGCCCGTGCGTTTGTACCACATTAATCACAATCACCGACGAAACAGTATTCAGGTCCGGAATGTCACTAATGATTAGTTACTTAGTTATTAAACAAATATTTGTGCTAAGCAAATTTATACAAAAACAAGTAAAATCTGGGAGAAAAAAATTTTTTACAATGTTATCTATATTTAAAATATATACAAGTCTATCTTTTAACAGTTCTTAAAGGACTGTCAGAAATTGATCTACTAAATTGAGAGAACAAGATAGTGACTAGAGGGAATCTGCTAGAAATATAATCAAATTATTTTGCATAATTAATGAGATGAATTTATAATGAGTGTGCATTATTTATGAAATTGATTGTTTGTAAGTGTGCAGTATTTATGAAATAAAGAGGAAGACAGCGACGAGAAATCAACCATGTGTCTGTAGGGGTTTTTATTTAATGACACCACAACCATTGACAGGTTGTATTTTAGTTTCATACATACAGACTGACAGACACTGTATTTTTGACCTAATTGTAGTGAGAGGTGGGTGGTAAGTGTAGTTGAAGGCAGAAATTGTGTTTGTGGGTTTTTGCTATCCAAAGCTAACTGGCATCCCTTAAAATAGGATGTCACTTCTTCTTCCAGACAATCATACAAACCTTTTTTTTCTTTAATATTAATAAAACTACAGATCCTAGTTCTCAGGAGCTAAGAAACTCCTTTCACCCCCACCCACCCCTCTACATCTCATTGACTAACCCAAAGTTACGAGAGATTATTCTGAGAGCGAGCTCCTCTGCCAAAGTTCTTTCAAAACAAATTAGACCACTTAGTTAAATGTTTTATGGGTGACGCTCCGAAGTGTTGTCAATTGATACTTGGAGCTCCCAAGCTCGACAAATCATTGAAATTAAAAATAAAAATGGCGTTTTTCAAGTTGGATTCTTTCGCGTTTTACTCAATGGAACCGTCCTTGCCTCAAGCTATCACTTTACATGTTCATCTGGTTCACTTTAGGTTTCCAACCTAGCTGCAGGTCAGTTTTCAATTTCTTTTTCCCAAAAATAGGCTTCCTTTTCGTTCTGTTCTTAAAACTCTTTCTAAGGTCAGTCATTATTACAAAATGGCTGCTGTGTTTTGGTTGTTTTTCTGGAAGAGGGAAAGGAGATAAAAACTTCAAAAGTGGTAAAAAGGTGAAAAACAAAACTGTGAATTAATTCAAGATGGCTGCCGTGTTGTTGGAACCATTTGAGGATTCTGTGAACGATAGCAAAAAGTATATCAAAAGATGATAACGCCAACTGAAATGGACGCTAACTAAGACGACTATAAATCATTTTCAATGATAATTTTTTTTAAATGTTCTGTAGTTTTTATCGCTGTCGTGCAAAAACCAAAATTCTTTGTAAGCTTTCAAAGCAAGTGGTGTGGGTAACGGAAATCTTCCGGTTATCAGGGACCCGAATCAAGAAAAACAAAAGAAGAAAATTGTTTAGATATCATTTCAAAGAGGACTGTTGTTTTGTTGAAACAAGAAGGAGGAGGAGGAGGAATGAAATGGACGCGAACAATAATTTGACTCCGATGTCGAGTTAACTTTGTGTTCCCTACCGTCAAGGACACGCATGAATCTTTTTTTATGCGAGCGCAAAAAAAAAGAGAGACGTGTTAACTAGAGTCCAGGAAAGCTTTTATTGGTGCAAGTTTTCGGGTCAAATCTCTTGTTAATTCGAAAAGTAATAAACACGTCATAAAATAAACTAAGAATGAGGCCAACATTCTGACAACCATAACAGTGTTGAAGGACATGCGCAGATTCTTCTGCAAACTCCTTCTCCTATACCTGTCCATCATCACCACCTTAACTTTGATTCCCTTTCTGATGATACCTTGCATTAATTGGTAACAAAACCTTGACACTAGAAGGAGGAGTCAATTGAGGTTACAGGGGTAGATGGAGGAAGTTGGTACGCTTGGGTGGAGTTTAGGATGTACCCAGGTAGACTACATTGGTTGAGAACAGGTAGTGTGGCAGTTAAAAATGGTTTCACATTCAACCTTCCTCTAAATGGAACTATCATCTTTGATGAGCTAGTGACTCATAAATAACTTCCGGTACTTAGAAGACATTTAAAATTTCTTTTTCAAAAATACTGCACACTAAGTCCTTATACCTAAAATTTTTGAACATACAGTCTTATCTGAATCCTATGGAACTGGAAGTTAGTAGAAGGCTGAGGTTTTGGACCCATATCTACAGTTTATGACATCGTGTTCGATTATGAGTGTAAGACGTAACTGTAAGCTAGTCCCTGACATTATTCTCGTTGCTTATACATTTACAGTAGCTCTCTCTCTCTCCGTTTTCCTGTTTCGTCGGAATTTGATTCAAAGCAGAACTTCGAAGGACAAATGATTAATGAAAGGAAAAGTTCTTCCAGTTTTATTGACCGGTTCATTAATGAGCCATCCAATTTCGAAACTGTGGGAAAATCAATAAAAGTTTTACTGTGAAAAGAATTTTTAGGACTTTTGTTTGTTCTCTTGTACAGTACTAATTTCACCCGTTATTGATTTTGTTCTCATCATCGTAAAAGTAAAAAAAAAATGGAGGAAAGGCAACATGTTAGAATTTCGCGGTTGTTGAATTGAATTAGGCGGAATCAAAAAACTGAAACGCATAAACCATGCGATCCTTGGAATTGTTCCCTCAGCCTGATTGAGGACTGCACAGCTTCGGCTTGGATGAATTTTAGGTTTGGTTGAGTCATAAGTAACTTCCGATGAAGCCTCGTGTCTTATATGCGATCTGATAGAGACAAACGAGTGATTGCACACACTTGTGGGAAGAGTATCTTTCATAAGTAATGCACACCCAAACACTCCTCAGCCTTGTTGAGGGGTTGAGAGTTCAACGTGGCTAGATTTGTGGTCTGGTTGAGTCATAAATAACTTCCGATGAAGTTTCAAAATTAATACAGACGAAGGAGTGAAGAATTCATTTCATAAATAATGCACACTTGGGGTGTTATATAGTTTAAGGCGACGTAAACAAAATGAGTTGTCCATAAAACTGTGCAGTACTTATGAAACGAAAACCTATTCGAGTGTGCATTACTTATGAAATATGGTCAACTGAACTCTATTCAAATGGAACGCTTCAACCTTGTTGAGGGTTGAAACTTCAAAGTTAAGGTTGAGTCATAAATAACTTCCGATGAAGTTTCAGAATTGATACAGACAAACGAGTGAAGAATTCATTGCATAAATAATGCACACTTAGGTTGTTATATTGTTTAAGATGGCGTTATCAAAATGAGTTGTCCATAAAACTGTGCAGTACTTATGAAATGAAAACTCCATTCGAGTGTGCATTACTTTTGAAATGAAAAGTCCATTCGAGTGTGCATTACTTTTGAAATAAACTCCTCAAGGTGCGAACAACAAAACAAATTCTTTGTTTAATTTTCTCAACAGCTTAGAGTCTTCAAGTCAAACTCGTTGATCTCAAATTTCATAAACTTAGCCGAGCATTGGACGATGTAGAAAGGACGTGAGGTCGACTGAAACCCTTCAACAACTTGACGAAACCTGAAAACAAGTCAATTTTATTAACATCGCCGAGATTAATATTAAAAAACAAAATGGCGCTTCATATAAATGTGTCATTCGTACGTATATCGCCAACATTGACAAAAAGAAAACAAGGAATCAGGGTCCACATTCAATACCTTCGTTTCTCTTTCTTATTGTGACGACTGAGTCATTGTGACATTTTGGGTCACCAATAATAATGAATTAATCTATTGTTCTATTCAAGAGCAGGAAGAAGAGAGGCGGGGGATTTGTCCAGGAAAAGTAGATTTCTGTCAAGGAAACCCAAATTCGAATACAGCGGCATTTTTTCGGTTTTAGGGAGGAAAGAAAACCGAAATAAAAAAATCAAAAATCGAAATTTCCTCAGGTATTAGTGTTAGTGTTGTTAATAGGTTGTCTATTTCAAATTTCAATTTTGGTTTGGGTCAAATTTTTGGGATGATAACAGAGTTCGTCACTTATATACTTTTACCTCGCTGAGATGTTTCGCCTAATTTGAAACCTGCAGACATTCTCATTGGGGGATGTCTAAATTTTGACAAAATATTTATGTATAGTATAAGAAATGAGTTCTTAAGAGAATGTGCGCTAATCATAAGATACATTCTAATCGATAATGTGCATTACTTATGAGATGAAAAACTAAAAAGAAGAATTTGTTTCGGAAATACCAAATGGATACGTTGAAGAGTTCCACTTGAATAGAATTTTCATTTCAAAAGTAATGCACAGTTGATTGGAGTTTATATTTCATAAATAATGCACACTTGAATAGATTTTTCATTTCATAAGTACTGCACAGTTTTATGAACAACTCATTTTGTTTACGTCCCCTTAAACTATGTAACACCCCAAGTGTGCATTATTTATGAAATGAATTCTTCACTCGTTTGTCTGTATTAATTCTGAAGCTTCATCGGAAGTTATTTATGACTCAATCAGACCACAAATCTAGCCACGTTGAAGCTCTCAACCCCTCAACAAGGCTGAAGCGTTCCATTTGAACAGAGTTTTCATTTCAAAAGTAATGCACACTCGAATGGAGTTTTCATTTCATAAGTACTGCACAGTTTTATGAACAACTCATTTTGTTAATCGCCTTAAACTATATAATACTCCAAGTGTGCATTATTTATGAAATGAATTCTTCACTCCTTCGTCTGTATTAATTTTGAAACTTCATCGGAAGTTATTTATGACTCAACCAGACCACAAATCTAGCCACGTTGAACTCTCAACCCCTCAACAAGGCTGAGGACTGTTTGGGTGTGCATTACTTATGAAAGATACTCTTCCCACAAGTGTGTGCGATCACTCGTTTGTCTCTATCAGATCGCATATAAGACACGAGGCTTCATCGGAAGTTATTTATGACTCAACCAAACCTCAAATTTAGCCACGTGAAAGCCTCTCAACACGTCAACAAGCTGAGGTTTGTTTGGGTGTGCATTACTTATGAAATAAACTCTTCGTCGCAACCCGAGCATACAAATTAGGCGATACGTCTTCTTCGAAGCTGTTTTATCATTTCGAAAGATTAGAGTTGAGCGGCATTGCAGCCAACATACCAACTACAGTAACATGTGCCGAGTATTCTGTGTAAAATGTTCGAAAACCCGGTTCCACTTCCTTCCCTTGTAAAACGAGACACACATGCAACGCACACTCACAATGTGACCGTTAAGGTATCGAATTGTAGCGTGGGACGATAACAAAAGAAATGAGATCCCAAGTCATGTTTCATAACTCAGATATGTTGTTGAGCGAAAATCATTGGATGCCCACAAAGGACTCGAAAAACAACAAAAAAAATTTTTTTTCTTCCCTTCATTGTGTTCTTAATTTCATTCTTCTCCTTGCCGCCATATTTGTTGCTGTCGCCCCGGAATATATCACGCGAACCTTAGAACCTCTTTGCGATGCTTATTTATTTACAAATGGAGTTCGTATTGGTATTTATAGTTGTTGAATGGATTTTAAGTTTATTTTTCCAATTACGTTATGAAAATCGAGTCATAAATAACTTCCGTTTTTTTTTGTATTTTTTACGCAACGTTTATTTTGGTTTAGAACTCACGAATGAAATTTTGTTTTTATTTCTTTAAAATAAACGATGGACATCTTTCAAGCAGTGCATTTCAAAAGTAGTGCACACTTCACGAGTGATCTCATTTCAAAAGTAATGCACACATTTCAAAATAATGCACACTTCACGAGTGATCTCATTTCAAAAGTAATGCACACTTCAGGAGTGATTTCATTTCAAAAGTAATGCACACTTCAGAGTGATCTCATTTCAAAAGTAATGCACACTTCACGGAGTGATCTCATTTCAAAAGTAATGCACACTTTAGGAGTGATTCATTTCAAAAGTAATGCACACTTCAGGAGTGATTTCATTTCAAAAGTAATGCACACTTCATGAGTGATCTCATTTCAAAAGTAATGCACACTTCAGTGATTTCATTTCAAAAGTAATGCACACTTCATGAGTGATTTCATTAAAAAAATATTGCACAGTTGAATGACTAACTCGTTTCATAAATAATGCACACTCTTACCAAGCTTGATTGATTCAAAATCTTTTAATAATCAAATAGTACGAATGGGTCGTGAACCGAAGTCTCTGTAAGAGTGTGCATTATTTATGAAATAAAGCCCTTCAAGGTTTGGGTTATGATATTTTGGAGGCTCCTATCTGGCGAACTCTATTTAGTACCAACGCTAACCAAATTTAGATTTGCTGTTTTGATGTTGTTGTTATCACGTTTTGTAGTGGTTGTTGTAGTGATCCAAGACTTGTTTCAAAGAGTTTTCTTAATTTCCCACTGAAAAACTGTTGAAAGGACTATTCGTAGCACAGAAAACAGTTCCCAGTTGGACTAGGAACCGATCAATCCGATCAGGTCTTTACGATCAGAAACCTGAATGTGATACCTAGTAAGTTTAGCACCCCCTGCACCTATTCCCCGTCCCCTCACACGCTCAACATATCAACTGACCTAGAACAGGTTCAAATAAAGCTTTTCTTTGTGCCGTTCAGATAAAGATCGGTTCGAAGGAAATTTCCCATTTACGCGGTCACTCGGAGGAGGTTTCTTCGGTTAATTCAGGCGAGTACCTCGAATTTCTGACAGGTTCTAGGACAGCCTGCGTTTCAATGTAGAACTCCTTCCTTGAAAGTAGGAAGTTTAGACTATGTCGCAGCCTGTTTTAACATCAACACAGGCTTCATTATTCTAAAAATTCAAAAATATTTTGTAAATCTTTGTGACTTTGTTAGCCATTTGAAAAACCCGGTGACATTGTTTTGAGCAAAACCGTCAAGGTCGGAGGAAGCCTCCATTTTTTTTTTTTTCCCGAACGCGTGCAATTTTTGTTTTATTTATCGTTTCGAATTATTTAGGTGCTGTGTTTAGGGGTTAAACACACCTGGAAATGACGAAAACTGTTGTGGTTCCTTCAATACCAGGTGTAGTTGATCTTCTGCCGTTCTGAAAGCTTTTCAACTTTCTTGTTCTGTTGTATTAAACAAGCAACTCAGTGAAGGTGTGATCCATGGTAATTAACTTCTGGTTTTCTCTTGTACAGTTTATCCAGAAATCAATTCCACCATTTTGACTCCACTCAAGGATGGCATGGCACAAAGCAACGGAGGCAACGACATCGCGGACGTACTCTCAAACCAGATGCATTTACATCAGCTAATATCAGGAAACAACAGTGATAGTTCCATCAATTTGACACCTCTCGACGACCATTCTAGGTAAGTGGAACAGGGCCTTCTTTGACCGATCGGTGACGAAAATAATTGCACCGACTGCATTCTCGATAAACAAAAACTGGGTCAAATATCTTAAGATTGGGAACGTGATAAGCCCGTGCTAAATTCGTGGGAAACGGAAACAACGGCCCGTGCTCTAAATCTTCTTCTTGCTCTTCTGTTTCGAATTTGCTGACGATCTGGTGACAAAATTTTAATTGAAATATGGGATTTCCATGGATTTTTAGTCCCAACAACCAGTCTGATTCGACGACCACGGCAGCAGCCACGACGACAGCGGTGTGCAAAACTCCAGTACCTTCAAAATCTCCGTGTGATACCGGAAGAGTTTCGTCGCCGACAACGACCTCAACCATTCCATCGAAATGTGAAAACTCGACAGAAAGACCACCCTACAGTTATGTGGCAATGATAGGTGAGTCATGTTTTCGATAAATCCGTCAATATTTTCAAACCGCTTCTTGTCTTCTTACAACTTCCGTTGTGTCGATCGTTATTTATAATAATCGCGCCTAAAAAAAAATAGAAAACAAGACCACGAGTTAGATTAATTTTTAAAAAGCCATAAGTCGTTGTTATTAAGGGACATTAAGCTTAAAAGGTTTTAAAAAAACATGTTTTCACGTGAAAACATCCATAAAAATGGCCGCACAGGAAGTTTTCTTTTTAATTGCTGACATTTGGCTGACTGTCAATTTAAAATAAATAAAAAATGAGAGCAGTCATCGGTACGACCACGTTTACAAGAAACTCCTTCTGTTTTCGATATTAACAAAGAGTTTAAACCAAAATTTGTACGGATGAAAATTTATGCACCAATAAAATTTTATAACTGAATGATTGACTTTTGACATGGTGAATTCAAGATGGCGTCACGCACAAAACTTTTCTTCTTCTCTTCGTTTTGAAACATCTCGTTTGTGTTTCCTGCCGCAATTCTATCGCACAAAAAGGAAGGTCACTACTTTAACAATAATCCATCTTTGAAATTTAAGGAAAATTATTTTGTAACGGTTCCATCTTTCCGAACACTAAAATTGGAGTTTCTTGGGTTTGTAGTGCATTACAATGGGTTGTGACGTTTTATTTTTTTCGGGAGTTCTGAAGAACTGAATGTTAATTTTGAATTTAGGACTTAAAATCAGACATAATTTCCGTCCTAACGTAGTTTCATCAGGCGGTGATTTGTGATGGATGTTCAAGATTACACTCAAATTTGGCGTATCAGGAAATTCAGGGAATTAAATTAACTAAATTTTGTGCAGTATTTATGAAATGAACTCTTATATACAAGACTCCTGAGTGTGCATTACTTTTGAAATGGATATTTCGTAAAAGTGTGCAATATTTTTGAAATAAGCCCTTTTTAAAAGCTCAGAAACGTTTCCGCAGAAGATTTTGTTTTCACGTTAACGAGTTCTTCGTGGGTAATTAGTAGATTATCTAGACGTCATCATCATCATCTCCTTTTACTCTTCATAAAAGTGTGCATTATTTTTGAAATAAGCCCTTTTAAAAGCTCATAGAAACGTTTCCGCAGAAGATCTTGTTTTCACTTTAACGAGTTCTTCACTTCAATCATCATCTTCATCATCATCTCCTTTTACTCTTCATAAAAGTGTGCAATATTTTTGAAATAAGTCCTTTTTAAAAGCTCATAGAAACGTTTCCGCAGAAGATTTTGTTTTCACTTTAACGAGTTCTTCGTGGGTAATAGTAGATTATCTAGACGTCATCATCATCATCTTTTACTCCTCTCTGAAGCATGGGGCTTCTACAAAACTATCTACCCATAACCCATCTGTTTGAGTAATGAAACAATTTCCAGGACTTTACCATATCATCCCAGTTAATTTGCAGATTTCCTGACTAATGTGGACATTAATTAACTACTGTACCTTAAGAGTAACTTATACCCTTCTATAGAAAAGGTATAACTTTATTATAATCAAACTTCGAAGAGTGTTGTAAGCGTTTTCCGGGAATTCTCCTGGTTGGTTGGACTTACCATCAGCAGAAAATTTTAACAACGAAAATTTGTACAAAGTGAAAAATCTTAAAACCAACATGGCGAAATTTTATTTTATTTTTTGTTTCTGTTATTCCAGCGATGGCGATTAATAGCAAAGAAGATAAGAGAGCGACTTTGAGTGAAATATACAGTTACATAATAACGGAATTTCCATACTTCGAAACGAAAGACAAGAAAGGTTGGCAGAATTCGATCCGACATAACCTCTCACTCAACGACTGCTTCATAAAAGTACCAAGAGAAGGCGGCGTAGAGAAGAAAGGAAATTACTGGGTTCTGAGTGCGTTTCCATTTTTTCATTTCTTTTTAACACCACCACTATGATTTCCGTCCACTGGACGCAATTAAATTTCTTCAGAAGAGAAAATACATTAAGCTAAACGACTTGACGTCTTGCTTATTTGCCAGTTGCTTTCGTATATGTAATAGTTATGGTTAAAATTAGTCATCGCATTTTAAAAATGTTAATGTCGGTTGAATTTTCAACAGAACTCGTGTACAATTTCTTTTTTTTTAATTTTGCTTTTTGTTGCTTTTCTAGGCATAGAACCGGAGAAAATGTTCGAGAACAACAACTTCAAAAGGAGAAAAAGGATGAAGAGACAGCTTAGAACGCCCACCGTGGCTTATTCAAAGTCGTTTTTGGAGATTCATATCCGAGTCATTTACCTTTTAGACATAGGAACCTTTATAATGCTGCAAGGTACACACCATATGGGAGGTAAGGTTGCCCATGTTTTATTAAAATGGCTTCCAATTAATTTAAATAAAAAATGTTTGGTGGGTTTTTAATACTTTTTATGAGTCATTGGATAGTTGAAGTTTTAAAGAATCAAGAAACAGGGAGAGGAAATGACTTTACTGTTGTTGCTTACAGTCCGCCACCTTGGAATTTGGCTTCCAATATATCCAGCCCACAGATACCGGGTTACACTAACTGTCAAGTTCGAAGCCCTAGTATTAATCCATATACTCAACTTCCTACCCAGGTGATTAGACTTGATATATGTTCTTCTACCCTATTTCCGCCATTTTCAGATGATAATTAATTTGTCTTCTTATTTTGGTAGTTAACATCCCAGTTACAACCAGTTCAATCAATGCAAATCTCTTCCATGAACAGCTACAACCAATTCGCCAATTCTGTCAACGGTTATAATCAATTAAGCACTTCATTAGGTGAGTGAGAGACAACTTTGGGTACTAAACTAAAGAACATTTATACCTCAACACTAACTGAAATTTTTCGTCTCAGGAAGCGGATCACCGTCTCCTGTTGGAGTAAGCAGTTTTGCATCGGGATTTTCCTCTTGCAATAGAAGACATGACACCGTCGACGTCAGATACTCGAGTTATTCATGGCCCGACGGTAACATTTATTCCAATCACCATTCTGAGACTGAAACCTCGAAAAACATCAACGGATTGAGCGTACCACTTTTTCTTTCTTGATTTCAGCAATGATGCCATCAGTTAAAGACGACAGTTCCTTTACAACGGGAATCAACAGTGCAACTTTTGACTTTTCGATGACGGGAGGATCTCGAAAATGTATAATGTAAATTATAAACAGATTTAAAATTAAGTAATGAATAAAAAAAAACAATATAACCAAAAAAAACTTTTATACTGTGTATTGTAAATGAATATTAAATTAATTAAGTAGGAAAATATACAAATAATTAATTATTTAAATAGTTAAAATGTTATTTCGTGAATTGTAACAAATGTGGGATTCCGAAACTTAATGAATCCATAATATTTAAATTATTGTGAATGAGGAGCAGAGCAAGTGAATCGATTTTCAATATTTGTGTAAAGAAAAAATTTCTACGATACTCAAATAAGAACTTCAATAATGGTGTCAATTACATTTGCTTTCGTTAAAATTAGCCATTTTACAAGTCAATTACAAGTGTAATCGATATCTAATTACATAATTAATAATCTTAAATTGTCACTTTCACTATTTTAAATTAATTGTATTATATTAGATAAACTTTATTTAGATAAATACGTTTGAAGATGAAGTTGTCTAGCTTAGCTTAAACACGGAAACTCCAAAAAGTCGATTGAAGCCATTGAACCAAAGCAAACACGAACAATATGAAAAGGCGGTGGTTTTCAAAACTCAACGGATTTTCATTTTTTACGAAAATGGCGGACGTTAAACAGGGATTAACCATTTTTTAAGTCACCGTGACTGTTTTTTTGTTCCTATAAATTTGATATAATTGTAAAACAATATTCAAATACAAAAATGTTTTTTACAAACGTGAAATTACTCAAAATTCAGGACTCAATGAGAATAATTTCACATTATATCGTGTCACAAACTAAGTTTGAAAAACTTGCGTGTGACAATTTTCAAAAACTGCAAACTTCTAATCTGTGAAGAATTAAATCCGAAACCACAAATTTCAAAATCGTTTTTGTGAGGCTGTGAAAAGTTTTTTTTTTATCTAAAAGCGAAAAATCGAGTTTCAATACTTGCATATTAAAATTTGCTTGCTTGACGCCTTTATGTAGTCACGATTTAGGTGCAAGTGTACGTGCTGTTTTCGGTTTTGTTTTGATAGCTCAATAGGACCACATGGAGACTAATGCCAAAGTGAGATTAATCAAAAATTGCTTAATAAAGATAGACTGGTAGCGTTCAGACGGATCAAGAGCACGGATCGACAGTCTTTATCAGGTCTGAAGGTAAGTTTTGATTATTTCTTATAATTCAAGTCATTCAAAAAATTTCAAGACATTTTGTGAGTTGTTTGTGACACATAAATAACCCTTTGTAGCCTCTTGAGGGAAGAGAAGGAATTTGACTATGCATGGAAGAGATAATTCTAAACACTTGAAAGTATGTCAGGAAAATTTTAAAATGCTTGAAACAAAAATTATAAAATTGAGCAAAAAGGTGAAGAAAGTAGTTATGGGGTCTAGATGATGGTTTCTAACAGTTTCAACCAAACTAACTTATAAAGAAAATTTTAGACTTTTTAGACTTCTCAATTACAGAACAGAAAGTTTTTACAAATTTCTTGAATGGAGGCAAGGGAATAACCCAAAATAAAAGTTTCTGGCTCAAAACAAAAATTAACCAAAACAGCAGTAATAAAAATCACTTTCATTCTTCTCCTTTCTGGCAAGCCAGAGGACTATTAAAAAAAAGGGAGAAATAATAATTTAACAATATTTTGACAACCACATACACTGTGAGGAATAATGTTTTGTAAACAAAAGAATTTGTTGGCTAAACGAAATCATTAGAAACGAGATTTCTGTGCATATTCTAACAAAAAAATTATTTAAAATTATAACATCACCCACAAGACTTTAGACATCTGTTGTTGATATTTTAGGAAGTTAGTTGGTTTAAATTTTGTGGTCTATCAGGTCTAAGAGTGACATATAGTTTCATTTATAATTGATACATGATTAGGGGTGTATGATTATTGACCCAGTCAAATTGTTAAGAGAGCAGTAAGAGTGTTCAGTGAACAATGGGTGGGAGTTGAGAGGATTGAAAAGAAATGAAGGTTGTGGTGAATATTATAATCATACTAACATTATATTGTAAACACTTTCAAACAAAACAACACATTTTCTGGTGACGGTAGACAAGTAAAATCCAAGGTTTAGGTTTCTCCTAAAAGAATGCTGGATACTATGTGGAAAACGATTAAGAGTCCATAGATGGTCTAAATATCGCCCTTGAATAAAAATAATTTACTACAGTTACGGTCCGTAAAAAGGAAAACCCATTAATTTGTTAACTGGTAGAAGAAAAAAAATTTTTTTCAACAATTTTTCTCTCCTCCTACCCCCTCCTTCGAATATTGTAAATGATTATGGACAGGAATGTCATGCACTGCCGGGAACGGTAATAAGGTGTTAACTACTTTAAAGCAATTAACTTATTTTATATGAGGTGGCGAATTTGATTCCTTGGCTTGTTCCAACCAGGCCATTAGACACGAGATTGTCATGCATTATAAACGACGCCATTTTGTGTGATTTTTGAGTTCTTTGTAGGCCCGGCTTTGGTGTGGTTCCCAATCGCTGATTTTCAACCAGTTGATGAGTTCTCTAGAATAAGAATTTGAAAAAGAAATACTTTGTATAAATCTCACTTAGGAACTTACAAGACGATAGGTACCAACCTTACAAGGGATGAACCTGTTGACAAGTTTTCCTTGAGTCCCAAGTTCATAAAACTGGAAGCGTCTAGAAAACTGTTAAAAATATTTTTTGCAGTTTTTTAGGTTTGTCGCCATTCTAATTTTAGGTTTTACTCCAAAACAATGTTTACTGTATGGTTGGTATGTGTTTACTGTATTTGTCGATGCTTTAACTACTTCTAATTTCTTGGGTCTTTGGCTAGTTAGTTACAGATTTTGGAAGAAGTAGATACCTAGCTCTATAAGTAAACAAACCCTCGCCAACTTCACAATGAGTAATAGTCCATTGCAGTACTTCTGAAAGATTTGATAAATTAAACGAAATCGGAAGTAGGAAGTTGTGGGTCGTTATTACTCACATTTGTTCTGATACAGTCATAGAGATGATGGAATGGCAGGTAGCACTCCAATAACCCACAAATCAGGTCTACCAACCCATCCACACCCTCCTGACATCAAAATCACTAATGAAGCAAGTTCTCCCAAATTAAGCCAGAAGTATATCAATCTTATAGTTCACCTGTGATTCATAAATTCCTTCCATCACAAGAAATAAAAATGAAATATTGATTCTCATTAATACACAATACATTTCCCATGTCAGAACTTAAGATATAATTAATAATGCAGAACTGATTAAGCAATTATACTGAAAAACAAAATAATGGAAGGATTTATTATAATAATATTTTGGATTGTTTGTTCTCAAAATGTAAGCAAGCGTTGAAGTGAATATATATAAACAACTTTTACAAAAATAACCTTGAGCGTAATATTCGTGAAAATTGTCGGTTAAATAGGTATAGGAAGGGCAAAAAAAGTGTTTTTAACGCTATTTACATAAATTTCTAACCTAGACCCAGTATCCTACGGAAACTTGTGTTTGACGCTTATTTTTCTTACGTCGAAGGAAAATGGCGAGCCCTAAACGTTTAAAGCCACTATTGTACGGCACATTAAACAAAATGTATGTAGGAAACGTGCTTTTCGATGAAGATCAGTTCACTGCAACCATGGTAAAGAACACGACTTTGGTATGACATAAACAAGGGGTTCACAAACTCCTGCTACTTTTTTTTTTTCTTTTTGTCCTCTTTTTTCTTTTTATTCCTGATTCTCTGATATATTTATGTTTTACTACTTTGAGTGTTGCTTAGTCATTTCTTTTCAAACGGGTGTGAGGATGGGTGAGCATCTGAGTACCACTGGAAAATTAGAAAAACTTGGTGAAAATTCCTTGACGCTATTCTTTTATCTCACTTTCAAGACATAATCTGGATTTTCAAGCTGAAATACTTTTATAACTTTATTTCCTTTTTACATTTTTAAACAATTATTCTTCTCTTTCATTCAAATCATTTTTATTTCCCATTTTTCTTCCTTATCCAAACTCATTCCTGGCCTGTTAGCCATTTTTTAAATGAAAACCCACCGCCTTCCCGGCAAACAAAATTTTAAGTGTCTATACCCAAAGTTTTGGGCCCTATACCATGATAACGCTGTGGAAGAATAATTTGAACAACTTATTGACGCAGAATCATAGCTAATTTGCAAAATGACCGGTTAAAGTAATATTACGCTGCTTATTTCCAATATATCCAGTACTGTATATTAAATATTAGCCACACAACTCGGCAAATTCCAAAAACTGGTCGTAACATATAAATTTAAAGATCCCTCTAGTGAGTGATGGTGAAAACATTATCTACCTCAAAGGGCCACAAATAATTGACATGTAATAAATATATTTCCTTTATATATCAAAAGTAACTTATTTATCCGTGAGGGAGTAGATAAGTCTGTTTTCACACCAAGGGATAGAAATAAGTGACTACTTCAAATCAATTTTAAATTTAAGATAATTACTGAACTCCATTTTCTGCATTTTCCCTCTCACTCTCCCAGCCTATATTTGTGTATTTATTAATGCTGCTTTGTCATTTTTCTGCCTTTCTAAATTGTTAAGTTTGATCAATTAATACTTCTTTGACTATATTTTGTCTTTAAAACAATTATCCTAACACAAAAATCTGTTTAAATATTAAAATAAAAAGGAAACAATCAATATCCAGTCATACTTAACACAAGTTGGTTCAAAGAAGTTGTTGTGTCTGTTTTAAAGGTATGCTTAGTACAAATAGTTTTAGTCTTTCTAGTGTTAAAAGAAAACTCAATTTGACTTCGATTTCAGGGTTGAAAAAATAAAATCAAATAAGTCACAAATGACCAAAACAGAAACCATTGGTTAAGAGACAGAATGGCAATAAAATATTATCGACAACAAAACAAGGCCCTTGCCAAATTTTTAATAACCTAACTTTTCAAACTCTCAATCACCTAAAAGAAATCACTTCAACTTATGTACATAACTCAATCAATTAATTTATCTCTTATACACAACTGACTGACTAAAACTGAACAAAAATTCTTCATTTTATTAACCATCCCCCCTTATTCAATGTCTGTTTTGAATATAAAACAAAAAGGAAGTGAAGCAACCATTTTCAAGTTGTTACAAAACCATACACACATGAGGGATCAGAGTAGTTTGGGAATGGAAACAATACCACCTTTCATTTTTCAATTACCTAATTATCATTACACATTAAAAATTCAATTTTTCACTTTAATGATCAAATTTCTCAGGTGAAGTAAATTCTTTAATGGTTAATGAGGTGGAGGGAATTTTTTAGAAATAATTAAAACGGTTTGTTTAATGCAGTAAAGTTGTTGGAGTTCCAAAGATTTTATCCTCATCGAGGTTTGAACTATTTAAATAATTTGATTAATTTTATTTATTAAGGTTTAAGTAGTTAGATAATCTAATGAATAAAATGTTATTTTTTATTTATAATCTTTTATTAGGAGTTGAAGTGTACATATAAATTCTCATTCATAAATATTTTATGTGTGTAATGTGGATATTGGTGAATTTGATTTTGATGATGGGTTTGTTTATTCACCTTCTTGTTTCTTTATATTTTATGAAAAGAAACAACCTTTACTCATGTTAGATAAACTTCTTATTTTATTTTGTTTTCTTTTAATCTGTCACCAAGGTGGGAGGAGTATTGTAGTGGTTAAGTTCCTGTCTTAGACACAATGGTTGTGAGTTCGAATCTTCCTCCCACATCCTGTTATACCCCAAAAAGGGTGAAAAATGGGATCAAAACCACCACCATTTATCTGTCTCCAAGAACATCTCACCAAGTCGTTTGTACTTTTTAACTGTAGGAAACTAACCTATTATAATCTCAAGATCAATCTTAAGAGGTTGTATCGAGGGACATGGCTTTAAGACAAGACGAAGGACAATTTCAAGAGATGAAGTAAAAAATATTTCCTTAAATCCTGTTACAACTATTCCTGGCAGTGTGTGACAATCAGAATCTTGCCCATTACCCAACTCTTGAAATTATTAAATCCCATCAAATTATAAATGTTTAATTTAAAATCGAACATTTGCCTCAGTTATTTTGTTCTTATACTCATTTCCCCACAATATGCAAGAATGCTTCTATAATAGCAGACATGTATTCTAACAATTTTTTATTGTGAATTAGTTTTAAATAAATTTTATAGGTAATCTGTATTTTCTATTAGATTTGATATATACTCTGCCCAATGAAGCCTTTCTATTTTCCAATAATTTTCTGGGTTATACTATGTCAATACAATCCATTCATCAAAGGCAAATAGTTGTGAACCTTCAGAACTTTTCAGCTGTCATGTAAACATGTGTTAAGGTGATGTACGGAAATTTTATAATTCAATTATTTTTAAACAAAGGAAAAACGTACCCTTGTTTTTGATGCAGCTATGTTAATAACACACCGAATTATTATTTTTAACTACAATAAATTTTTCATAATTTTTTTATTAAAACAATTCAGAAGTAACAAACCAACATCAAAGGAAAGTCACTTCAAACCAAAAGAACGTTATACAAACAAAGAGAATGAATCAAAACTTGATTAATATCAATGAAATTATTTTAACAGCAAATTTATTCTTAATTATTGAGAAAGACTTAAACAAAAAATATAAAAACAAATTTAAAATTTAAACGATACTCGTGCGTCAATATTGAAAAATAAATAAAAACGAAAAAGTTTGACTTTTCGGACTAACTGATTTCCGGTTAATCGAGATCAGGCTGAGTCGTATCAATAACATCCGGAAGATGCGCAAACCATATGCGCATTCAAATTTTTTCGTCAGTAAATTTTCCTTGTTAAAAAGTAGCCAGGATAAAAGAACGTAAGTAAACAATCGATATTTTGCCGTTTAGTATATAAATTGTACATCGTAAGGATTTTCCTATAGTGGGAAAAATCATTTAGAGAAATACTTTTAATTCGTTCGGGCGATAAACTAGGCGATATTATGTTATTTGAGGACAAATAACGGAGCCCTAGATTACTCCCGTAAAAATACACGGTTGCCAATTTTCGTTATAAAGAATTTTAGTCGTATTATAATTTGTAAAATTGAAAACACAAAGAAAATTAACTAATTTCTCGAATCGAACCACTTGGAAGTGTATGTATTTTATTTACCGTGATTTTTTTAACCTTTATTTATAATATTCGTTGGATTTGATTTATGTATTCATCCAACATGGCAACTTTTTTTTTTCTTTGACAACCTAAATTATTGAAACTGTCTGATTTACAACAAGAAAAGTTGTAACTCATAGGAATTTCACAGAAATCCGCGATTATTTATAAACTATTATTCATTGAAGTTTAAGGAAACTGTGGTCTATTTATTTATGGGGTGAGGAAAACATCGAAATCAGGTATCTTTGTTTGTCAGTTCAATATGGTAAATTACAGGATTGAGCCTATCTGTAATTGACCTTTAAGAAAATCAAAAGTGTTTACTAATTAATTCGTTCGATATTTTTTTTTTTTTTTAAATAAAGGATATAAAAATAGAATCTAAGTCGAAATTTATCTAATTAATGTAAATCTTTTATTTTGTTTATTTTTTTTTCTAAACCAGATGCTGGATGTTTCTAGAATTTGAAAAACTACAT
The DNA here is from genome assembly GCA_016920875.1 of Columbicola columbae. Taxonomy (NCBI): domain Eukaryota; kingdom Metazoa; phylum Arthropoda; class Insecta; order Psocodea; family Philopteridae; genus Columbicola; species Columbicola columbae. The sequence goes on from JADMLL010000004.1 coordinate 7,541,798, forward strand.
AAATAATTTTTTTTTTATGGTCAGAGTTTTTGACACCTATAATTTATTGAAAGTAGGTTTATGTGATTTTTTTGCAAGGTATATTTTATTTTTATAAGGTATTTTGATGGGTATGGGAGTAAATATACCTAAAATAAAATAAATGATGTTGTGTTAGTGTCAAAACTTTCATTTGTGTTATTTTTTTCATCATCTTTTGACTTTTTCCTTTATTTGATTACTCAATTGGAATTTAGCAATTATTAAAAATGGCTCAATTAAAATTTTTATTACACAGTTATATTTGACAAGTGTTTTTTTAATAATCTGGCTTTTTCAAAGAATTTTTTATTTATCATAATTTAATGGTATTTAAAGTTACAAATTAGGTAAATTTGTTTTTGTTATTTTAATAAGTAAAATAATTAAAGGCTCTTAGATGTAAATATTTAACTTTGGAATTTTTTATTATTATTTACTTTTATATTCTTTATACTGAAGGGATGAGTTTTGATTGTGTGCAGTAAACAAAATTTGAAATTTTAATTAATAGTTTTGTCGGAGGATATTCAATATAAATAACTTGTGTAGATTGGTGTCATTTTTCATGAATTGTTAGTTTTAATCCCAGGATGTTAGTTAAAATGTAATTTTATGATATTTTTATGAGGAGATGTTTAAGAGAGAGGAGTAAACATGAATTTGTGATGTGCTGTAATGTTTAATCGAACATAAATGATACACAGTAGTTGATACTCGCTTATTAATTCATTGGAATATTTTAATTTGATTAATGAAATTTTTTTTGTGAATGTGGTGGTGGTTTTAATCCTGCTTTCCACCCTTGTTTTTGGGTATAGCAGGATGCGAGAGGAGGATTCAAACTCACAATCATTTGGGTCCTATTTAGGAACTTTAACGACTACACTACTCCTCCACCTTTTGAGGCTGATTTTAAAACGAAGGGATATTTTAAAGAAGTGTTAAAAGTTTGAAAATAAATTACAATATCGAAATTAAGCAGTCATGAAAAAAATGCCATTCATTAGACATTTAAATAGCTTGCTTGGTGATGGATTAACTATATACAACAAAGAGATGAGTAAAATGAGAAAATAAGCGATAGATTTGATGTTAAATTATAATTACAAATAAACAATGTAGGTGTTTAATATAATTTAAGATGTGTAGTTAATCAATTTGACATGTGAAGCACCTATTTAAAAGTGATTTCGATAATTACTTTGTTTTAGGGTAGGGAAATACGAAGGAATTCAAAAGTAACACCAGTGGGGAGTTAATACTCATAATTTTTTATTGTGTCAGTTCATTTTGCCCCCCTTGACCTAGGATGATGTAATAACACACATTTGACCAATTTTTGGTCTGATTATGTCATGTTGAATCATTTTTCTATTAAAAATCCCATAATTGCAGTGGTAGGGTGTTTTGTAATAATCAAACTACAAACAAATACCTTATCTATTTGAATTAGCAGCGAAATTATTAATTTATAAGTTCTTCTCGATTCTTTTTTATTGACTTTGTTGGTATTTAAATTTCTTTTTTTCTTTTTGTTTCAGGATATTTTCTTCTAAAATCAAATACATAGTACTGAGTAAAATTCGACAGATTGCTACAAAAAAAAAACTTCCTTCTTCAAATTTTTCTTTCTTAACCTTCGTTTGGAATTGTCACAGATTTCATTCTTATTTTAACTGAAACTTAATCAAAACAAAAAAAAATTAATTCTTGTCTATTAGTTCTATTAAAAAAAAATCAAATTCATCAAGGAGGGAAGGAGGAGTGAAAATTGAATAAGAGTTTCTAAATTTAGATTATTTAGTATTCAGCTTTGCAAGATTTCTGTGTGATCTACTTCTGAAAATTTTTGAGAAAAACTTGTTTAGAATGAATCAGAGTGGTGATGACCAGGCAGAATGCCCTCTTTGTATGGAACCATTTGAAGTTGATGACCTTAATTTCTTTCCCTGTACTTGTGGATATCAGGTATTGTGAATATTTTGAGTTCCTTAATTTATGTTTGATTTATGAATGAATGCCATGTGTGGAGGTGTCATGAATTTTTCTTTTTGTCTTTTGCAGATCTGTCGTTTTTGCTGGCACAGAATTAGAACAGATGAAAATGGACTATGTCCAGCGTGTAGGAAAGCTTATCCAGAAAATCCTGCAGATTTTAAGCCTCTGTCTCAAGAACAGGTAATTGTTGGGTGTTGTTTTGATGAGTCGAGGAATACCTGGGAATTAATGGTTTCTTATCACTGATTGTGGTGGCCTAAATCAGTTTGATTCTGACTTTGTTTAGTGTTGAGACTTACTTCATTTCCTTGTTTTTGAGAAAAATTTAGCTTTATTTATTTATTTTTGTTGAATAGATTGCATTGTGCAATAATAAAATACTTTCGGCTTTTATCTTTAGTAATTATAATCATGTTTTGCAGTTTTTATCACACATCCTATATAGTGTAACTTCTTTTTCTAAACAAAACGGCTTAAACGTTGTGAAGTGTTTTTGTATTTGAGAAAAAATTTTGCTCGTTTGATTTTGACAGGTGGCTAAATTAAAAGCGGAAAAAAGACAGAAGGAGCAGCAGAAAAAGCAGAAAGCAACAGAAAGTAGGAAGCATTTAGCTAATGTAAGGGTTGTACAGAAGAATTTAGTATTTGTAGTTGGGTTACCAATTCGATTGGCAGAACCAAATGTTCTTAAGAAACACGAATATTTTGGTAAATTTGGAAAAATACAAAAGGTTGTCATTAATCAAAGCACTTCTTATGCCGGAGCTTTGGTAAGTGCCGTCGTCAGTTTCTGTTCTTTTCCCTTTTTCGGAATTCTTGTCGAATGAAATCGTAACGTTTTTTCTTGTAGGGACCCAGCGCTAGCGCATATGTCACATACAACAGATATGAGGATGCATTAAGAGCGATACAAGCTATTAATAACATTTGGGTAGATAACCGACAAATTAAGACATCTTTAGGGACGACAAAGTACTGTTCACATTTTATAAAAGCACAAACGTGTCCGAAACCAGACTGCATGTACCTGCACGAATTAGGTGAGTTGCAACACTGCACTAACGCCATTAAGTAGTTAATGTCTTTCTCTTTGAAGTTGAGATTAAATTGTAATAAAGATTCGACAGTATGGGTGTTGAGTGAGGGTTTTATTCACTACGAATGCTAGCTAACAGGAATTAATTTGCCGTATTTGTAATTTTATTTTTCTAAGGCGATCCCGAGGCTAGTTTTACTAAAGAAGAAATGCAACGCGGAAAACACCAGGAGTACGAGAAAAATCTCTTCGAACAGTTTAATAACTCGATGTCTCAAGAACGGAAAACAACGCCATCTCCACCAGCTTTAGGAAACACATTGCCCAATTCAGATTGCTCTTCTTCTTTCCCTAGTGTCAATAAAGAGGCTTGGCCTTCATTACAAAACGGCACAACTCAAGCTAACACAGGTAGATCAAAATAATTTATTAAAAACAACAGCAAGAAATTCAATATAAAAAAAGAAAACAATAAAAGTAAAAAGTCGGAATGGCCCTCGGTCGAACACCATAATTTTAATGTTGGTGTGAGATTTAGTGATCTCGTTCACGAAAACTCTCCATCATTGTTATGTCTTTATCGTTTCTTCCTGGGAAAACAAAAACTCTGATTAGAAAACCTTCAAAATTACGTATAAAGAAGCAATAAAACAGATAAAAATCTGAGGAAGTGCCTATAAAAATCGATACACGATTCTGCAAGACTAGAAATTGAACAAATCACGAACTGGGTTCCTAACTGATTTCCGGTTTCGCAATAGTCTACATGTTGTCTGATGCAACTTATCAAAATATTGAACGATTCCTCTTTGTTAAGATCGTCAGTGAGTTGCTTTTTGTTTCCTTTTGCTTTTTATTTTATTCGAAGCAGTATCATCTTAAATGATTTGTGTTGCTTTAACTGTAGGAGTTAAAAGAGAAAGGAACTAGAGATTCAGGTCGGAGTTGAGGCATTACAAGTGGCAATTTACTTTGGAATCGATTTTATAAACGGCAATTTTGAGTATTTTAGGCTCGTTACCATTTACAAGACTTATTATTTAATAGGTGGCCTGATTTTTAGAGAAAAAAAATGTGATATCTTGTTATTGTACAGAAAATTTATTATGAATATATGGAAATATTCTTTGTATTATTTTTTATTATGTGTGATATATGTAGTTGTAGTTTGAGGTGAAGGGCGGGATTGGAGAAAAGTTATTTGGAACATGTTGTGGGGTTTTTGGTTTAAACGATCTACCTTGTTCAAAGTATCGAATATGTCGAATTGTTTGTATTCGTCAGCGCTGTATATATATTTTTATTTATTTACACAGAGTATAGAAACAACAAAGAAAATTGCTGCTCGTTATTGTTGTACTTATCGTCTTGTGCAAGTGCTAAGGAATTTTACATAAATAAAGTTTTAGTATTTTCTTTCCAGTTGAGTCCGCCATGAAAAATCGCGTTACGAATTACCGTAACCGAGGTAAAAGCTTTTTGACAGAATTGAAAGAAAATCCGACAGCATTTGTAGAATTTTTTCCCCCCTCTAAATTGGGTTGTCGACGCGGAATTCGTTTTTTGCTTTTCACTCAAATAGGACTCGATCTCGAATCCTCTCGCACAATCTCTTACCGCTTGTCTTTCTTTTGCAGTTGGTGGAACGGTGTCAGCCCCCGTTATCTCTACTCCGGATATAGTTTCAAATTCAACGACCACTACAACAACCACAACAACGTCAACCACACCTACGAATAACGTCCAATCAACGGTGTCAAATACGTCGACGAAACAACAGTCAAAAACTAAACAAACTAAAGAGAAAAATAATTCTAATTCTAATTCTAATTCTAATGAAAAATCAACAAATAATAAAAAGAAAGGCAAAGAAAAGCAGCTGAACGGAATAAATAATAGCAGTCAAATTAGTAACAACAACAACAATAATAATAACAATAATATGAGCAACAACAACAATAACAATAGTAGTAGTACCAACAACAACAACAACAATAGCAGTAATATTAATAATAATAATATAAATGTAGTGGACAAACACGATTCTTCGCCTAAAAATAATAAAGAAAAGGAGAAAAGAGTCAGCGGTGGTGAAACAGGACAAACGGAAAATGGGATCAAGGATTCAAGGGTTCTCTCGCCCGAACATAGGTCGTCTTTATTCGGCACTGATAACTCATTTTTTCCAAATAATAGTTTTAGTAGAAAATCGCCAACAGGTAATTAGTTACAATAACAATTTTTGTAGTGGTTATAGTAGTACTAAACACTTTTTCTAAGGATTTGTGTGTTGGTTGATTGTTTGGAAGATGAGGAAGGGAACCAAACACCCTTTGGAGGAGGGGTGTGGTACAAATTTGTGTTTCTCACCCATAGCCACTAAAAATTGGTTCCTCACACAATTAATCAGACAGCTTAGGTTACTTTAAGCAGTTAAATTTGGTGGCTTTAATCCCGTTTTTCACCCTTTGGGGGTGTAACAGGATGCGGGAGGAGGATTCGAACTCACGACCATTGTGTCCAAGTCAGGGGCTTTAAGCACTACACTACTCCTCCCACCTTAAGCAGTTAAATTTTAGAATCAGTAGACATGTCAGGACTTGAGTGGTTTAGTTGTTAGTTTGTTGGATTAAAAATTTTTAAAAATGTTTTTTGTTTTTTTAGGTTCAAAAGACTCACTTCCGTTGCCTAATGGTTTTATCAAAGTACCTGAAAACGTAGGAAATAATTACGAAACGGATTTCGGTGACATGAACAGCCATAACGAGAAAGGAAGCCCAGACGTAGAAAACGAATTATTAATGATAAACGAAAACGAAAGGGTGTCAGGAGCGGATACGGAAACAGAGAAACCTTTAGTGAACGGATATTTAACGGAAAGTCTTAGCGATCCATTCGAGAAAATCAACTACAATCAAAAGCATAACTACAATTACCAAAACGGCGGTTTAAGTTATTCCAATAATAGCAGTTGCCAACAAAACATTTTTAACAATTACATGTCGTTAAATAAATTCGGGACTCAGCTTAAAAATGAGAATCTGGTGTCGGAAAACAACGAAGGTTTCATGAATCAAAACAATCACCTACTAGGACAGCAAAATTATCTTATGAAACAACAGTTAGCGCAGCAACAGCAGCAGCAGCAAAGAAATCAGCCCAGTCTCCAGCATCTGTTAATTCAACAACAGCAAAACGTGTATCAACAGCCTCAGAATCAATACTCGCAAGATTTTAGATTAGTTCAACAGCAGCAGCAGCAGCAACCGCAGCAACCTATGAACGGTCTGCACTCTCAATCGCAACACTATAGTTATATGCAACAGTCAAATCTAAGGGATCAGTTGCTAATGCAACAGAAACAAAATCAATTAATTCTAAATAATTATTCATCGTCCGGGAACAATTATATTCACTTGCCCAACAGCGAGGACTTGGTTTCGGATAATCTAATCCCACAGCATAAATATATAGAAAACGGTTTGAATCACGCCAATTTGTATACGTCCGAGTATAAAGTGAAGGACAACAACCGGGTGGTAGGAAGAACGATGACGGACTCGGTGGTGAGAAGGGTAACGTCGACCTCAACAACAGACTCGGAGACGACGAATTAGGTTTCGATCCGTTTCACGAGACTCAAAAGGCTTTAGCAGCGGATCTAATGGAGAAGGAATTGCTGATACAGCAGAACAAGCAGGCCCTTCAACACAAAAACGATCAATATTACCACCAGCAGTCGTCTCAGAATTATCAAAATCAGCAGGGCTACGATAATTTTCAGCGCGGGTTTAACCAAATCCAAGTGAACATGTTAAATCAGCAAAATCACATGATGGGCGGCAAATTGTTGGCTCAAATCCATTCTCAACAGATATTAAATTCAAATAATCAAAAGTAAGCAATTTTTGGGGGGGGGGAGATTTTTGGTTTGGTTTGTCTTATGCTTAATGTTTATTGTTTCGTTTTAGATCTGGAAATAATAGATTAGACGGGATTAGGTGCACTTTACCACCTCCGGGATTCGCTTCGCCAGCTCAAAACGGTCCTCCAGCTCATTTGAGTAACTACGGACAGGGGGTACAGAGAAATAGCAATTCGAGGAAAATCCTTCCTTTTATGAGTCTTTCAAACGGAGAAACCTCTTATCAACCACATTTTATATCTAATGGTGAGTGTGGAGGGCTTGTGCGTTTCTAACCAAACCTGAACAAACTTCACTACCTGGGGAGTAAACTGTTATGTGAAGAAGTGAAAAAATGAGAGATTGCTGGGAATGGGATGGGATATTGATGGAATAAAAATGGTAACAACGTACAAGAGATCAGGTTTGAGATGTTCGCGACGGTTACTTATTGGGTTATTGGGTTGGTTATTGTGCGACCCATGTTACGTCAGATTTTTGGGGATGGAATTAGAGTTTGTACTTCTCCCTCGTCTGAAGGTTTTGTCTAATTTGACAGCTGAAGTTTAATGAGGAGCCTAATTCAAAAGTAATGCACACTAGAGGGAAGAGTTTCTTTCATAAATATTGCACAGTTTTATGGATAATTCATTTCAAAAGTAATGCACACTTGAGAAGAGTTTCTTTCATAAATATTGCACAGTTTTATGGATAAGTCATTTCAAAAGTAATGCACACTTGTGGGAAGAGTTTCTTTCATAAATATTGCACAGTTTTATGGATAAGTCATTTCAAAAGTAATGCACACTTGTGGGAATCCATTTCAACATTAATTACTAATTGTAATGAAAAGATCATTCCAAAAGTAATGCAATCTTTTGACTAGAATATATATATATTATATACAGTATACGCCCTTAACACGATTTCAAAAATGATGCACAATTATGACAACGATTCATTTCAACCTTTAGGTTACTTAGAGTCACAAAGTTTTGGAAAGAAAATGGAGTAACCAAAGAAAGCCTATCAAATATATTTTTTAATAATATTAGTATATTCTTAGTATTGTTATTTGTAATTCAGTTGATGAAAAATTTTCTTTTGTTGGTGTATTCAGGTGTTACAAAATCGGAAGACTGGCCAGAAAGTCTACGGTCTCTCGTACAAGATGGAAGCACCTCTTCACCTTCGTCGAGCTCTCCTAGTTTTTCATCAGCTTCTAAAGGTATAGTTTTCGTTTTGTTCTTTGTTGACAAATCTCGACATGTTTTTTTGGGTTGGTATTAAACTTGTCCGATTATCTGTTGTCAGGTTGGAGTAACGTGGGGAATTGTTCAGATTGGACGGCCCTCGATCCAGCAATAGTATCCTCTTCCAGACCGCAGCACTTGTCACTTCACACTCAGTCTTTATTAAATAATCATGTAAGTTGGTGAAGAGTTGAGGGATCAAAGTTGGATGTTGTGTTGGTAATACCAAATTGTAGTTAGTAGATAAAAAGTTTTTAGAAAATTCGCCTGGATGAGTTGATTTTTGGAATCGGAATTGTAATTTTTCGTGATGTCAGTTTTTCTATGTTGCAGGGAATTAGTCAGTTACATCAAAATCAAATGTGTCAGTTAAATATTGGCAGCGTTTTAGGACATAATAATTGGTCAGCACACAGACAAAATGATGATGCTTGGAGCTCGCACATTCAAACCACTGGTAAGTGATCTAACCCAACCGACTTCATCTCTACTCCAACATTGACTCGGTTTTACATAAAATTGTTCTTTGACTCACTTAGTCAGTTTGACTCAATTTAAATTTTGATTTCGTTTTGATTGTTGATCATGTCAATCGTCTCTTTGTCTTGGAATGTTCGGACTAATGCTCTTAGTAGTAAGTGTTTCTTTATGATTCAACTCTCAGCTTTTCCTCTTGTAGATAAAATATCTGGGTTGCTGTCGGAGTTAAATTGACTCATTTCAGTTAAAATGGGAAATTGATTTCGAGTCGTAATGCTCTAATTTTAACTGAAGTGAGTCAATTTGACTCCGACAACAACATGACTTGACCAAGAAATTCTTTTGCTATTTTAACTGAAGTGAGTCAGTTTGACTCCGACAACAACATGACTTGACCAAGAAATTCTTTTGCTATTTTAACTGAAGTGAGTCAATTTGACTCCGACAACAATCCAAATATTTTATTTGCAAGAGAAAAAGCTGAGAGCTGAATTAAAAAGAAACATTTACTATTAAGAGCATTTATTTGAAATAAATATGTTACATTATTTCAAAATTAGTGCACACTTTGATCAAGAATTTATTTCATAAGTAATGCACAGTCTGAGGATTGTTCATTTCTTAAATAATGCACAGACTGAGGATTGTACGTTTCATACGGAAATAGTTCTATTTCATGAGTAATATCGCGATTTTCTTTCTCAATTCGGCTGAGTCATGTTGGCTCACTTCCAGAAAAAGAGTAATATAGTTCTCACGTCTAGTTTCAAATGTTGATATATATTAATTAAGAGAATGCCAGGTGCAAAATATTTGTATAGGCGAAAGTTGTCGTCGTAGGCGGACCAACACCCGATAAAGGACTCGCCTACGAGGTTGTAGTAGTGAGAAATCGGTGGTATAAGAAAACAAAATGGCAGTGTTGTAATCGTAAAATTTTTTTTTCTTATTCAATTCACAGTACCGCCCCCCGGATTCACACTACGCCACACGGGAGCTGAAATGAAGAAACAAGTCATTTCCGGAATCGAAGGCCTTGAGTAATGCGAAGGGAAAAAAATGATTTTAAAAATTTAAAGAAGTAAAACAAAAACGACTGATTTGGACAAACTATATATATACATGTATATATATATATATATATATATATTATTGATGACGATTGAAAGACGGTTGTTGTTGATAACTGCGATAATAACGGTTGACGTCGTCGATGAGGATGACTTTGACCAATTATTTTTGTTCCAACTATATCATCTTTTCCTTTTCTTTTTTCTAAAAAGCAAAAAATAATTAAAAATTTAAATTAATGAAAGTTATTTTTCTGTAGTTGGTGCTGGATGGATTATCGAATGAAGAAAAAAAAAATCAAAGAAAAAAAATTAATTTCTTTCTTTTTAAATTATAACAGCTTCCTTTTCTGCAGTCATGAGATAGTTAATTAATTGAGCATATTCATTATAAAAAACGCAAAAAAAAAATTTTTTTTTGTTTTTAGTCGATTCGCCAAGAACCTGTGTTACGAACCTGTGAACTCGATTGGCTGCTCACGGTGATACTATATATAAATCGTCGGTAATAATAAATTGAGGAGTCGGGAAAGTTTTTTTATATATATACATACTGAAAACGGAAGGACCTTCGTTTAGATGATTAGGAGAGAGAGGAGGAAGGGGTGAGGGGGTGAGATCTAGTCCAGATCATTATTGTACTCAATATGAAAATCTAGATCTGACTTGCAGACCCTTTTTTTTTGTTTATTTCTTTTAATTATTTGATTATAACTGGCGAATGATTTAAGCAATGAAGAAGTTTTAAAAAAAATAAATAAATAGATCACAGCCTGTGTTATTGGGCATGAGAACACTTTTTGAGAAATTATTAAAATTTTTAGTTCGAAGCTTATTTAACGTGTACATTTACAATTTTTTTTTGTTTTTATTATTAAACCGATGTTATCTTTGTTATTATTTAAAAATAAAAATAATTTTATCGATTCGCAATATTTACTAAACAAGTACTTAGTAGGAAGGTTGGATGGTATTTGTCGTTTTTTGCTACCGTTCAGAGCTTTTTTTTTCTTCTTCGTTCTAGTTTAATAAACTCGAGAATGATTGTGCCGATTGAAAAAATTTATTATCTCTAATTTTGTTTTGATTGATAGAACGACTACGGTTTAATCATCTTATTTTGTTGTATCTTTCATCCAGACAATAGTTAAAAAGGGGAGCAGAACGTCGACATTTTGTTTTTGCGTCAGAAAAACCGTTACGAAATGAAATCGGAGGGGAGGGAGAGAGGGGAAGGGACGACGGTTGGGAAGGTGACTTACACAAGGCAAAACGAAAGGTGCCTTAGTGGATGTGGATAAAAATTGTGGTCTAGATAATTTTTGAGGAGGTGATAATCCCCGTTTATATGTTGTGATATGTTTACACGAGTTATTATTATTAATTAGCCTTTTAACTCTACACCAAGTGAAAATGAGTGATTGATTGATGTTTCTGAAGTGATGTGACTCCATCTTAGCGCGAATTTTCTTTTTGTATATCCGGTTTTTGTCCTAAAATGCATCTCTTCGGTTTGTTTTTTAAAAGGTACTTATTTGATAGTCGTCGTATTTATTAAAACTATGTATGCGTTAGGTCATTTTGTAATTTTCTTTTTAAAAAAATTTTTTCTCTGGCGTGGGAATGTGTTTAGATGATGTATTTAAAAGATGTCTGTCTTTGAATGACGGCTGTATTGACTTTTTTCTTGTGGGTAAGGTTTCCGTTTCTCTTTTTAATAATTATTATTAATGTTACTTATTGATCCATAGAATTTTGGTTGAACTGGGTAACTATCCCGTTGTGCAATTGTTTTTTAAAACTAGAAGTGACCTTGACAAAGTAATTACTAACTACTGGCACTTTAAATTTGTCAAATCGTTTGGAATTTGAATAAGAAAAAAGGAGAGAATTATCAATATGGTATAACTATGTAGTAGATAATTAATTAAATATATGTTAGGCGATGAGTCCTAAGATATTCGATTCCAAACCGAAGTGTTTCCTTGTGCTTTTCGACGTTTTTTGTCGTCTTATGTAAGGGGTTCAAGTGCCAAAAACGAAGAAAATCATTGGTCATAATTTTATAAATAAATAAATATACCATAATGGAAACCTGATGTCTGATTATAAATTAATACAAATTCGTTCGCGTCAAATTTATTTATCAAAAAATGAAATTTCTCAAATGGGATAATCTTAAACACAGGTCATTATTTTGTTTATTTATTTTTTTTGTCCGAGTCCGATTATTGACTAACTTTTAATAAATAAATAAATATGATTATATTAAAAAATAAATTATTTTATGTAGTAAATTATCTCATAACTGGCTGTCCGCTTGTCAGGAGAAAAAAAATTTCGATTTTTGAAAATAGAGATTTATTGTAAGATATATTTACATCATATCTTGTGGGTTCTTTTTTTGTTTCTTTGCTTTTCATTTTCTTTGAACTCGAAGTATACACATAAATAATCCATTATACACGTAAAGGTATATATGTATATATATACTTATATTTTGGAGCTATTTTTCTTTTTCAATTTACAATCCTTGATTAATAGCGAGTGAGAAGGAGGAAGAGAGAGTTTGTGTTAGTAGATGGCTTTCGGTGAAGATGTTTTAATTATATATATATTTTGTATTAAGATTTCATTTCAAAATTATTGCACACTTTTATTAAGAATTCATTTCACCTTGTATGGAGTTGGATTTGTTGATGATGCCCAACAGCAGCAAAATACTGTTTCAAAGATGAATGCACACTTCTGTTGAGAATTCATTTCCTTAATAAGATTCAGTTTGGTGAGGGGTGTGTTTAGAAATTAATGTTCTTGACGAATTCATTTCATAAATAATGCACACTTACTGCTAGAACCCATTTCAAAAATAGTGCACATTTGTTTGTTGCAAAATGTTTATTTATCGTCACTCCTTTATTCTTTTCTAGTATATATCATCCCATCCTATATACTGTACATCCAGTCATGTAATAAATAACGGTCATCCAGAACACATTTAGTAAATACGGAAAAGTGTGCATTATTTATGAAATAAATTCTTTATAACACTATGCATTATTTATTAATCGTATTATTCGTGAAATTGTGCCGTATTCATGAAATTCATTTCCCTTAAAAGTGTCCAAACCCATTTTTCCGAAATGAGCAACCTACTGAGGACACTTCCAACTGACCAAGATGGCGGAACGTTTTGGCGAGGTAAGACTAAATTTTCATATCCTTTCAATAACTTCACATTTATAGGCATAAACATCTAAATAACTATCCTAACATTAATTACATTTCCCGGAAAGTTTAAATACTTACGATTTTAAGGGTTATGGCTTTTATTTTGCTACACCTCCATCTTGGTTTTGTTAGAAGCCATCTTGGTGGTATGATGGAAGTAGGATTGGAATGATGCGAAAGTGAGATTTGAGTTAAGACCAAAATTTTTGTTCTAATTCAAAATCAGATTTGATAGACACGAGAGTGATGTTGTTATTTATTTATTGGGATACACCGGAAATTAGATTTAAATTTGTTTCTACAAGTTTGAAATGGTTTTTGACTCATTCGGTTAGAATTTTTTATTTTCCAGTATGGAGGTGATATTAAACTGGAAGAAGGTTCTCACTGTCAGCGAACGCCGGAAATGGTTTTAGTGTTTAATGAAGGATGTAAACTTTGTAAATAAAACTTAAATTTCAAGTAAAATAGACGTGAAAGTTTAAAAATTTTTAAAAAGTTTCGTTCGACATGTTCACCCCCAACGAAAATTCGTCACGTTGCCTCGATATCAGAATTTGAATCAACGTTACGAGCGCTCTTTGTTTCCGGAACTTCATTGCAGGTTATGTCTCGCTACTCTGTTGGTCAGTTATTCTCAACCGCTGTGACATTGCTGCGGTAAGTTAATGACTCTCGTAATTCACTCCAATATCTCGTTAGTTTCGTTTGACAACGTTGAAATTAATCGACAAAAACCAACAACGCATAATTTGGGAATTTGTTTTTCTTTCTTTTTTATCAAAACATGTTATTAAAGTCTTTGTTTTTTGACACGACAGGAAACCCCCCCACAGAAAAAAGAGGAAAGTTAAAAAATTCACTCTGGCAGTAGTTTAAATCATAACTTTGGACCTCTGACAACGGCTACGAATATTTGTGCTAAAAATTTTGTTTTTGATTTGTGTTGTAGAACAAGAATGTAAGATAATATCCGGAAGGTTAAATGTTGTTTGTTGTAAAGTTTTTGGAATGTTTCGAATAGATTGAGTCGGGGAGGCGCAAGGTCGAATTAATAAGATAAAAGAGCACTTGTTTATGTTTATACTTGACACCACCTGCGGGCAAATTTTGCAAAATTCTATGACATAATTCGATGTGTTTGTGTTGGACATATTTATCTGTTTTTAGAATGTTTTTCCAAACGGTTTGTATCTTTCCATTGGAAATTTGATTGCCTTCGGTTGGAATTATTTAACATTTTTTTCCAATAAACAATCAATAACCAAATTAATTATTCAGTTGAATGTTGTCAGTCTCTGTGTTTGTGGAAAATCCATCTCTTAGTTCAAAATTTTGAATAACGAGTGAAACAGTGTTGTGCTCTCTTTTTAATATGTCCCGTTTAGTTTGAAAGGATTGAAAGTGAACTTTTTAATCTCATTATTGAAATTGTTTTATTTGTTGTTGACAGGGTGTTGTGATAAATTTTTATTTCAACAGATGGTCCTTGCTTTTCAAATAAAATTGATCAAAGCTCGACTAGCTCTTGGTGCTCAAAAGAGAAAAATTCTCAAGAAGCATAGTTCAAATCTCAGTTATTCTAGATAAGCCAGATTTTGAAGTAATTCTGATTGATTATAGATTATAATCTGAGGATGTAAACTTTTTTCTTTATAGAGTCATGTGAGAATAATGGAAGACCTATTGATGCCCCTCTTTTTGACTTCGATTCAAATCAACAAGTCCAATTGACTCATTTACGTTTCAAAGTTGAACCAATGCTCTCAACCAAGACTACAACATGCCATGTCCAAAAAGCTCTGAGCTTGATAAAAATAACTCGAGTAAGTGGTCTTATCAAATATTTATTCAAACATGTTCCAAGAAAAAAAAAATTCACTGCCAAGTAAATAAATTAAGGAAGTAAACAATTCTCAGCATTATTTCAAAGGTTTTTAATAGATTCAGGTGGAAATTATATTTATGTCTTCTCATGATTTAAAATTTTAGCCATATTCATGAAAAATTATAATAATTGTTCGAACAGTTGTCTTAAAACTGCTTTAAATGTTTGAATGATCATCGTTAAAAAGATTGCTGTGATCTAAAATTTAGTTTCAGATGATATCAGTGATAACACTTCAGAGGAAACTGCTTATGAGAAGCTGATGCATAGTCTCCATCACGATCCAAAATGGCTTCAGGAAGTAAATCTTGGACGAAGAGTTGGACTATACAAGTTTAGGTGTGAACTGGGCTGTGGGAATTTTTCTCAAGTTAAACTGGCCATTCATCAGTTGACGAAAGGTGATTTTTATAATTTTTGATAGTCATTTTACTGAAAGATGAGTCAATTTGACTCACAACGTTTAGTGTTTGTTTGGAACATAAAATAGTTTGAGTTAGTTCCAAAACAAGTTCTTCAGCTGATGGTTTTGGTGTGCACTACTGACAAAATGAATCCATCATCTAATTAAAACTGTTTTGAACTGAATACCTCATAAAAAGTGTGCATTATTTATGAAAAGGATTATCTATGAAGGTTTGAATATTTTTTGTTTGCAAGCTGTCCCCCAGCAAAGTATGAAATAAGCTTTTCGAAAACTCCATTACTTGAGAACCATACTTTTTATTGAATTGAGTCAATTTGGCTCATACAGAAAAATTTGTTTTTAGCCAAAACAGTTAAAATGTGGCTGTTAATATAAATTAAAGATAAATTGTACTTCTACATAACTTATGACTCAGCTTAACTGACTAATTTGTGTCTGATGAATGAAATGTTAAGTACCACGCACGAAACTATAATATTTTAAGTGTCAAATTGACTCAGTCTTCAAATCTAAAATCCAATAAATGCAAAAGTAGGTTTAGAATCATTTTGAGAAGGCTGTGTGGGGATGGAAATGAGAACGCGTTAGAATAGCAATAAAAAAAACGAAGAGAATCGTTATTGAAAAAGGAAGAGGAAAGGGTGGAGAGGGATGAAAGGGGTGAGAGGGGGTATGGAAACATTATTTCCACTTTATGGAATTAAGGGAAAGTCGGGGCGAAGGGGGTTGATGAGGCAGGGGGTGAGAGGGGAGGTCAGTCAGGTGTTTTTATCGTTATCGATTGAAATTAAAGAAGGCCAAACAACTTTTATGACTGAAGACTATTCGTTCTCATGGAGTTAATCCCTGGTCTCACTTTAAAAGCAAAAATTTTTCATTTTAATTAAGCGTGAGCCTGTTTGTTGGATTAAAAATTGTTTGAGTATTGTGTGCGTTATTTATGAAATGTGCTACAGGCCTACAGTCGTGAAATATTTTGAGGTTGTTTCCATGTGGTGGTGGGTATTACTTTCTCAAAGGAAATCATCGAATTGAGGTTTTGAGAAGTGAACTTCCGAAAGTGTGCAGTACTTTTGAAATGTGCTCATCAAACTGTGCAATACTTTTGAAATAAGGCACTCATCAAACTGTGCAATACTGAAATTGCAAAACTCATCAAACCAAAGTAATACTTGAAAGAATAACTAACAACTGTGCAGTACTTCTTTGAAAGAATTGCTCGTGCACATTTTGAAATAAGGCACACACTGCTTTCAGTAGACTTTTGAAATAAGGCACATCATCAAACTGTGCAATACTTTTGAAATAAGGTACTCATCAAGCTGTGCATTATTTTGAAATAAGCCATTCACCAAACTGTGCAATACTTTTGAAAGAAAACATTCAACAAGCTGTGCATTATTTTTGAATAAACCATTTTACACAGACACAGGTGTATACTGTGCATTACTTTTGAAAATAGTTCCCATACCAAATTTAAATTTCGATCAGGCTACTTATAGAAGTCTGTCCCTCGATTTTCCCCCAAATTAGTTATGGGAAGAAAAATTTTTGAAGTTCTTTCAAGGTCTTTGCCCTCCTCATTTGGCTACGGATCCCAGTCTATCATCAGTGATTTGAGGCCAGACACCATTCAGACAATAATCAATCAAATCAATCAATCAATCGATCAATAAATAAATAAACAACGTGTTCTACTGACGGAGTGGAAACTTTTATTTTTCTTTGTCTTCAAAGAAAAATTTTGAAAATGGGGAAGGGGAAGGACAAAGCTGGAAAATAAAAATTCCTTGACTTCAAAAAGGGAAATGGAAACTGTGGCAGGGGCGAAGGGGGGAGAGGTCAAGGTCTTTTTTAAAAAATTTCGGTTCCGTTTTTTTTTCATTCATAACTTTCGCGCCCTGATCACGATTTTCATTTTTCCTGTAGTAATAAATCACGTGGGGAGGCGGGGGCGGGAGGGGGCAAAACCCCAAAAGAAAAACGTTAATTTGGGTCTTATCGCACGGTTTCGTTAATAGTTTGGTACGATTTCGAAAAGGGAGATAAAAATTTTTTCCTGTTGTTTCCTGCAGAAAGGGTCGCCATTAAGATCGTCGATAAGGGGAAATTGGACGAGAAGATGATGAGAATGCTCAACCAGGAGATATCGACGATGGAAGCGATTCATCATCCGAATTTGATTCGTCTCTACGAAGTCGTGGAAACCTACAGCAAATTGTACCTGGTGATGGAATACGCGAGCGGAGGAGAGCTGTACAACAAGGTGACGACCAACGGGAAATTGGAAGAAGTCGTCGCGAGGAATCTATTCGCACAAATCTGCTCAGCAGTGAGTCACATGGTGAGGGCCAACGTTTTGGGAGCTGTCGATTTCATTTTTTTGTTTTTGAACCTAAATAATCGTTTGTTTGTGTTTCAGCATGAAAGGAACATAATACACAGGGACATCAAAGCGGAAAACGTTTTCTTTTCCGGTCCCAACAGAGTCAAACTGGGAGATTTCGGATTCAGCGCTCAACTGAGAGAAGGTTTGATGACCTTATGATTAGTGGTGAAATGGTTTTGAGAGGGACCGAAACTTATATTCTTACTCCATTTAGGTAATAGTCAACGTCTGAATACTTTCTGCGGGTCTCCACCCTATGCCGCTCCTGAATTGTTCTGTGAGGAAAATTACCTCGGAGGCCCCGTTGATATTTGGGCGTTGGGCGTTCTCCTGTATTTCATGGTCGTCGGTCGGATGCCGTTCAAAGGCCATAACGTCCCCACTCTCAAAACTAATATCGTTGCTGGAGTGTATAGCGTTCCCAAACATCTGTCGAAGGAATGCGCCGATCTGATTGGTAATTTATTTGAAGGTATAAAACTGTTGTTGTAACAGTGTGAAGTTAGTTAAATAATTGCGTTTTGCTTTTTAGAGGGTATAATTCAACAGAATCCAGCAAACAGATTAACGATGCCTTCAATCCTTTCATCTGAATGGCTCAAAGGAATCAATTTGCCTTTCCCACCCGATGCTAATAAGGAGTATAGTTTAGCACCTACCGTATCCAGGTTAACAGCGTCCGGTGAATCGGAGAAATCACAATACTCAGATGTTGAGCGAACGGCTCGAGAAAGGTGAGGAATAAGGTAAACGGATTCGTGAGAAGGTTTGGTATCCCTCCATCACCGTCTAACTCTGTCTCTGATTTGTTTAGATTGGAAGATTTGGGTATAACTAGTCAGCTTCTGGAATCCCACCGTTCGCAGGGGTCCAGAAGTCACATAATCGGTTCCTACCGCATCGTGATCCATCGCGTACAAAAACAACTCTCTTCTTTCGTCGAAGTGGACGGATTCCTGGCTCCGTCGGAGTCGAATCAAACACTGAAACAGCCAAATAAAAAAGTAGACAATAAATTTCAGCTGAGCAATTTATTGAGGAAAGAAACTTCGAAAGACGATCTCTTTTCAAATTGCTGGAAAAGGAAAACATCTTCGTCGGACGAGGGAGATGCCAAAGATTCAAACGAGACCAAAGATAAAAACGAAAGACTGTCCTTGGGCGAAACGGAAAGCTGTCAGAAAACGAGGTTCGGTTTCATCCAACAGAGATCCTCTCGGTCTGCTAAAAATGATCCCGCGAAATCTGGTGTCGTACGTTCGACGACGTGCATCATTTTGTGACTTTAGTGCCCAGAACAGTCGTTAAGAGAAATTGCTCAGGTGACTCAACAGCAGTTAGTGTCGTAGGGGTTTATTCAGTTGGTCTAACACACGCACATGACGAACTCGTTTAGATTAAAATTTTTTTTTTGTTAAATCGGTTTTACAAATTACAGAAGAAATAAATTATTATATATTATATATATATATCGTGTCATAGAAATTGTTGTGCTAAACGTTCAGTAGATATTTATTTTTTATTACAATTATAATTTATTATTTTTTTATAAATTTTTGTTTTCTTTTCATTCTTTCAAGTTACCATGAAATTGTTTTGCGGTTATCAAATTTAATGTTAGTATCGTTGTTAGCTGGGAATTTTAGAGGATATATTATATTATATTTCAAAAACTGAGAAAACAATAAAATGATACTAACCAAAATAGAATTATATTTTAGCGGGTTTGATTTGTTAGGTGTCATACAAACAGTATCCAACCACAGGTTAATATTAATATCAATACTCTTATACTCTTATATATACTCAATATTCATAACACTTGAAACGAAGGCTTTATTACAACTTTTCAGGGGCAGATTGTTTAACCTTTTTGTCTATTTTGTATCTTTCTCTCTTAGCACATTCCAGTTGATGCAAACAAATAATGTTGCTGTGCAGTATTTTTGAAACAATCATTAATCAAACTGTGCATTATTTATGAAATTGCTTAAAATAAAAATGTGATTCTCCCGAATTGGAGTCTAAACCAAATTTATTGTGGGAGGTTTGTTTAAAAATTCTGCAGTTACCAAGGCCAGAAAAATTTGACTTGGGGGTGGAAGGATCCATTTTTACTTCGTCCAGACGTTTTGGCTACTTTGAAGGTTTCTTTTTGTCTTGGAAATATTTTTATACAAAAATCGATTTTATAAGGGAAGGGTTGTCAAAAGATTCCACTCGAAAACGTTTATTGGAGTCACACGTGATCGAAACGCGTGCAAAACGTGGTCGTCGTAAGCAGACAACTGACACACGTCTGCATCACGTTTGTCGGAGTTAGGTGGATTGATGAGACAAAACACACAAATCCCAACCTAATACACGCTTATTGAGATGAATGATCTTTCGATAGACGTTCGAGTATTTCGATGATTGTTGGCTGCACTGACTCACTACCAGCTTGGTCGCGTGTTCTCTTTAAACGCTTCGTGCAGACTTTTTTTTCTGCAGGTCTCTGCATGTCACTTGTTACTTACAACTCAAGCGTGTTTCATTCTGGTAGTTTCTCGATTTTGTTGTGGACTGTTAGTTACTGTGGCGACCAGATCAAACGTCTCGACTCAGCGAAATACAAAGTTAAGGAAACACGCTTGGACTTATATCAGGCAGACCATATACCTTCTACAGTCTGTAGTCGTATAAATGAAGCGTGCGACCATACAGCGCAGTACCACTACTCGAACGGCTAACGGAACAACTCGGATAGTCTCTAAACGTGTTACCTTGGTCTCCACGGGTTAAATTTCACATCAAAGTCTAAACGTCGATAAAATGGAGGAAGGAATACACGTGTGAAACACATGAAAAGGATTTCATTAAATAAACACCAAACAACAAAACATTCATATAATTATTTATTTCTGTGTTATTTACCGACCTAAAACTTATTTCGAATATAACAATAAATACAGAAAGAATCCTCCTGCGTGAAGAACGATCAAACAAAGCAAATATAAACACGTCAATAGAGTCGGAATGAATAAAGCGTGCTCCGCACGACAAATCATAATTAAAAAAAGAAATTTAAAATTTTCCAAACATAGTTTTAATGAAAAAAAGGAAAACTCAAAACAAATGAAAAACCAACCATTCACTAAAACCGGATCATTTCTTGCTCTCTTACTGGCAACACTAAATAAATAGATGTGACAAAAACAATTTAAGGACCAAAATAAATAAAATCCTAGCGACTAGTTCAATAAATGGGCATGCTCTAAAATTCTCTCCAGGTTTCCTGATTTTTCAAAGAGAATGCAAAAGAAGGAGGATGAAGGGATTTATCAAGCAAAAAATCTTTCTAAAAGTAAAAAAAACAAACAAACAACCGAATTTGAAAAAGAGTGCGAAAAACAAATCAGAAAACTCAGCGAGAAAACTTATCAAAAAACGACACAAATCATTTGTCTCTCTCAACATTAAATAATTTCCTTTTCAAAGAACGATTTAAATTTAAAATCGAGAAAACAGGGTTTTAAATATTACTCTTAAAAACAGACACATATTTCGTTTACATAATATAACGTTATACATATATATAATTATATATATAAAGTTTAAAAGGGCCTAAAATCAAACGACCCGAGTCGAATAATTTCCAAAAGAAAAAAAAACAAAAATGGTGCAAATCCTTTGACAAAACACGAGAATAATTATTTATTTATTTATTTATTTCCCTATTTATATGAATAAAATGATCAAGAAACGTTTTCATTTACCTATTTTTATATTTCTCTAACGATCAGACGAGAAAATTCGTTTGAAGCCATTCGACAAAAAAAAATGGCGGCATTCTAAGTTGGCAGCACTGTAGTCGATCATTCAAAGATGGAGAACGACGAATAGTTTTCTCAACGGTTTTAATTTGTACTTATTTTGTCATATCCGTAAGTTTTTATGTATTATTATGAACTTTGTCCCTTATTTTCTTTTTTATACAAGATATACATATATAATTGAAGTATAATTTCGATGCGCAAAACGAATGATTATTATTTTTTTGCGAGAATCACTTAAAACACTTCTTTTTGCTTAGACTTTTCTATAAGCTATTCTTTTCCTTATTTTCTACACGAATAAAAACCACTTCTTAGAACAATTTCTTTTTGTACAATATATTTTACAACTTACATTATAATCCATAATACTTATTTTTAAATAGGTTAGGACAAAAATAAAACACAAAGCGATTCTGGATATCTAATCCTAGTTCCGTCTCGACACTGGCTAAATGACCGTCAACATAATTACAATTCAATTAAATTGATGACAATTTATTTTGATACTTATCACTGAGACGTTTTATCAATGAACACTTTTCCGGCCACTCCTTCGATATAAACATGACCTCGATTGAGGGATGCAAAAAAAGTTAAAAAGAGAAACGACAAAATGACAAAACGTCCCATAGACCAAAAAACAGTTTTGGAGGGAGTTGGTGAACCGACAGAGTAATTAATATATCAAATCGATATTATTGATCTTATAAGATCGGAAACAAAACCTCAGAGGTAACTGACATAATCAAACAAGACCAACAGTGGTGAAGTAAGAAAAACAAGACTTTTTAACAGGCTTTCAATAAGGAAAACGTAAACGACAATAAAATAAAAACAATTTTCTCAAAAAATCAATTAAAGAGGGCTGTGGCATGACAATTCGTACAAAAAATCATTCTGACGTATTAACTAAAATAAAATGACTAGGAGTTTATAAAAGTAATTAAAAAAAATAAAACGTCCGTCAATGGAAAAATATATGAAACGATTGTGACACTAACAAAAACAACAGGATATAAGTGATTTTGTGATGCTAAAATTCATATTAAATCTAAATTTACGGACAGAGCCAATTTGACTCATTTGAAATGTTGTTTCTAATACACCCAAGTCGGCTTTTTAATATTATTGTCTTTTATACAAAAATTTTCATTTAAATCGATTGCCAACTACTATTCTGCCAAAACTTTATTTTGCCAAGGTTCAAACTGTCCAACTGCACAAAATCTTCGACTCCGTCCTGAGTCAATTCGTCTCACCAACTAAGGAATTAAAATTTGAACGCAAATCTAACTCCCTCACTTTAAGTAATTTTAGGATTTAGTCAAATTCACTCATCACGGAATTATTTTAATTAGTCGAATTGACTCTCTGTTTGGTAATTGAAATAGACCAACTTCAGTTGTATTACTTAGGCAATTGGTTCGATTTGTGGCTCCCCTCAAAGCTTTGATTCTGTGGCGTCAAATCGGCTCACCTTAAAATGAATCCCACGACCCAAAGTGGTCGCTTTGGTACTACCAACTTGACCAACCAAATAAGACTAATCCACAATCGGCTCTTATATCATTGTTATAGTACGAAGTGCAATTCCCGAAACTCAAACCACCCAACTCACAAGAAAACCATCAACTCAAACTGGATGAGTCAAATTGGCTCATATACCAACCAAAAAAAAGATGAATATACAACCAGCATCCGTAAATCTAGAATTAATATGAGGATTTAAAAATAAGGAAAAGAAAAACGCCTTTGGTTTGATTACTAACAACAACAAAAATCAAAACTCAAAATGGACGCAAAAATTACCTCTCGAAAGTCTTGCAAAAACAAAAAAATAGTTATATCATAACAAAAAGGTGGAAAATAGTCAAAAGTCGTGCTTTTCAAAATCAGATCATACCTAATATTTATCATACTAATTACAAGGTATATTTTTTAAAGCTCTGGTCGAAATACTTGAGAGTGCAATTAAAAGTCACACACATCCATCAAATCCAAAATTAAGGAAAATCTCTCACAGACGACTTCAAATACCCGTTTTGTTAAAAATTAACAACTCTACACAATCTGACTGGCCAAATCAATCAATCAATCAATCCCTTTTGCGCAAAGACATGTTATCCATTACTTTTTTTAAATTATTGATACATAAAAAAGTAACTGTAAAATTATCATCATTAAAAGAGAAAAATTTTGAAAATCCCAATCCTGAGATTTCAGTTCTAAACAAAAACGTCTATCACATTCACTCGATAACGATAAATAATTAATTATTAATACATAAGTTACATTGAAATAAAACCCCCTAATTAAAGTTTTCTCTATTTTCGATTTTTAGTTTTTCATCATCCTCTCTCCCTTCCTCCCCAAAACAAGAACTAAATTATAATTAAAAATTATTTCTTTTAATTTTTTGTTATTCTACCATTTATTTATTAGAAATAAGTTATGCCTTTGGCTACGGCTACATTTCTGTAATCAAAATCCCACTCATCTAACATCAATTCTTCAATTTAAACGAACCTTTTCACACAGGTTCTGTATATATAAACTTCAACGAATGTCAAAATGTGTCGTCTTATAGAACCTTTGTCACATTTTATTCGACATCCTTCAGCTGATTTTCGTTTTTCATTAGGACAATACTACATCAAGTAAGTGTTGCAATATTTGAATAAAAAAACCACAGAGACAGTTAATCCAAAGTAAAAAAAAAAATTGATTAAAGACTGTTGTGTATCCAAGAGAGGGAGAGACACATTCAGGTATCATCAATTAACCTTCTTTTCCTTCTTATGCTATTCTTTTTACCACTGAGCTCTGGCGGAGTGAACGGGTGTTCCTTGCTGTGATAAACCTGGAAAGAAAATATTCCGTTTATAGCAAAATTCTGAGGTTTGGAGGAGTTATTTCCAAAAAAACAACAAAAACTCTGGTATTTCAACAAATTTTATTTGAATAAAATGCTCCAGAAACGTTTTTATTTATAAATTTTTTAATTTTCACATCCCCTCACCCAGTAACTTCATGAGAAGCCATTTGAAAAAATGGCGACATCTTTAAGTTGGCAGCACTGTAACCGTTTCCTCAAAAAATAGGGAGAGGGAGCCATCTTTATCAACGGTTTTAAGTTTTTTATCACCATCAACTAATTTCGTTTGTTTTTTATTATTTACAAGGTATTTATAACTGAGGAAATACATCGACACTCAAAACAAATGATTCATAAATCCTAACGAGACGTTTCATTCCATTATAATCACAACAAATCAAAACATGTACAAAAGTTTTTCTGAAATGAAAACTGTTTTATGAAATGTAAAACGGCCTGCCACTTGACTCCAAATTTAACTGGCCCACACATGATAAAGGTATTTTGGAAAACATGCGGTATTACGGAAAATCATAATAAGATTACTTCATTTGAGCCGTACTCATAAATCCACCGCCTTTTCGGAAACAAAATCCGTTTGGGAATCATTTTGCAAATGGCACGCACCATTACCAGACTGCGATTATTTTCAAAAAGGACTTGAGTACTTTTACGGTACTAAAATACTCAAATTTGATTAAAAATTTATCTTAAGCGTCAAGAAACTTTTTTAATCGCTACAAATTTGTAGTTACATAGTTTTACTGAGATTACAGAACGTATTCATGGCTTTTGCAATGTTACATCTTCTCTTCTAATATGTCGCATATGTCGATATCTATCTTTCCCAATCCAAAAAAAAATTTCAAAGCTAACTCAGCTGGGAAACGACAAAATAAAAAAAAACTGAAACGCTCGATTTTTAAATTATCTCTGTTGACTTTAAAACACTGCTACGAACAATTCTAAGAATTATGCGATTTTATTTACGATAGAAAACTCTTATCAATGCATTCAATTCTATTTAAAGCGATTATAGGTTTGTGCCCATATCTGTATTTTGTTAAGAGTTTGCTTCTACTTTCAAACTAATTTTGACTTCTCTTTCTCTAATCCTCCATGAAAAACGCTGAATAAAAAATCTTCAGGTACCTGGGGTATATGTAGTTTTCTCTTGAAAATTCAACGAGGTACTTTCGTTGGCAGGCGGGGCCGGCATTACGAACGGATTAGTGGACGTTCCCATTGGTTGCGGCTGAGACACGACAGCCGGTTCACCGGAACCTGCTTCAGTTTCGAGATCATTTAACGGTTGATCTAGGTCATCCTGAAATCAAAAAGGAAACAAAAAGAAATTAACATAATTACCCCACCGAAATAAAAAAAGAAAATAGGTTTGTTGCTCAAGGAAAACAAAATGGCGATTAAGCCTACCTTTCAACGAAGGACCTAATCACCGAAAATCATGGCAAATAATAATAATAATAATAAATTTGGTTGGAAAAGCAAAAAAAGAATGGCGAAAACAATTTCTATACATTTTGCCTCCTCTAATTATTATTGGGGGATGGACTACTTTTTAGAGAATATCTCCAAAGAGAAAAATATTTCAAAATTTCGGTGGAATAGGGAAAAGGGTCAAATCGGGGGCTTCAGAACGTTGAATAGGACTTCCTTTTACAACCACGTTGCCCATCGACCTTGAGAGACAAAGAAAAAAATCAAATTTAAACAAAAACTGTAAACTGTAACGAAGACCTGTCTCATAAGATTTGAATCCCCCCGTCGAGGCCCCCTCAAAAATTTTAACAATAAATAAATAAATTTGAAATTTACCTCGGGCTTCAGGGTTTAATACATTCAGTCAATCTTCAACCAAACCTTTTCGTAACTTGCTCCTCCTAGAGATGGGAATTCGATGTGATTCCTACTATCGTATTTATTTCCTTAAAATTTTTTTTCTTATTCATTCTTTCGTTTTCTCTTTCTCTCTCGCTCTTTTTTGTGTCGTTTGAAAACCTTTTTCATTATCCCTCCGACTTTCTTTGTATATATACGACCAAACAAACACATAAAACATATTCAATACTGACCTCACTGGAAGCTGGCGCAGTTTTTGCAGACGTTGGCTGAGTCGTGACAGGTTCTTCTTTCTATAATTGCAACAAGATAAAAAAAACTCTCTAATTAAGTCTAAATGAAATAAATTGACAATAAAAAACAAATCAAAAATAATCACGACAATAACTATGAGTAATAAATAAAGAAAAACAAACAAAAACAAAACTAACTAAATAAAACTCAAAAATAAAAATTCCGACCGATACAAACGAGAAAACCCTTAAGAAGAGACAACCAGCTCATAAGCACAATTTTTCATAACACTTCCACGACACCCATTGTAACTTCCGAAAGGTTTTCTAACATCCTATCCAAAGCCTGACAAATAAAATTAAAAACAAAAACAAAACTGACAACCTAAAACAAAAAGTACCTAACGATGAACAGAGACTAACTAAAATTTACTAACCTCTTATTTGTAGATTGAAACTTGGACACCATTTATTTATTAACATTCCCAAGCAAGTCGACAAGGAATTTAAAACAAGGGATGCAAGGATGCAAGTGCAAGCAAAAAAGCAAATTCAGATGCAATTTACACACACACTCTCTCTCAAATGGACTTCCGAGTAAGTAAATCAAAAGTTATCACAAACACCTTAATGGTTTTATGACACCCAATTTCCAGTGATAGGTCTTGTAAATTAACACTAGATTTACTCAATTACACTTTTCTTTAATTAAGTGAGTCATTTTGACTCAACCGAATTTTTTTGCCTTTAAAAATTAATTGGAAATCAATTTAGATGAAACATTTTTAAAAGAATAATTATTATTTACAAATGACCCAAATTGGTAAGTATATATTATATAAATAAATCAAAAGTCAGTCATTATATTATAACTGAATTGAGTATAACATACATAACCAAATCTCGTTTTTATAAATCATTTCGATAATTCAAGTACATATTCCAATATATTTCGTAAGTGATGCACATTTTCATGAATAATTCATGTCACAAATAATGCACACAGTATTCAAGGCCTCATTTAAAAAAAAAAAGTCCGTAAAACTAGTGTTAAATTTGCAAACATCACATTTTTTAATAAGATATGTACATAAAGGTTTCTTTTTGATATTCTTTCTCTATTTATCCACTCTTCTCCCTCTTCCTCACACCCTCATCTCCATCTTAAAAGAAACTCCAAACACGCCCAAACAATCTTATGTGAACAATAAACAAGAAGCCATGTTTACTCTCTTATCTGGTAAATTTACGTCTCTTTCTCTGAACTGCAATTCAGAAACCAGATTCCTCTGATAAATTCTGTCGCTCAACAGCTAATTCCGCTTTAACATTCTCTTTCCTATTCCTAGAAATATGGCATCCTTCACTTCTTCACCTTAGGTTGTCTATACCTTGATCGCAACCCAATTAGATCTATTAAGTAGTTGACACATAGATTCTATGTCTTAGCATTTGGATAGGACTTGGGATGGATAAAGGCACACACAAACTGCTGACAAACCCTGTTATATCTCTCCACCCTCTCTACCCCCAAAAACGGTTGTATCTAATTCTTTTGTACCAACCACACTTTGGTTCGGGGGGACAAATTAACACTCCAATTCAAGTCAACGGAAACTCTTGGAACATTTAAGTCAACAGTGATGTGTTCATTGCATCGACAAGGTGTTAACATAGCCTGAGTTCCAAAGTCACAGAAACGACTCTCAATGAGAACTGAGTATAAAAAAAATTTTGAATTGTCTCAAAATAATTAATTTCAATTAAAAATTCTCATGTGTACATAATTGATGAGGTATTCAGGTCTTCCCACCCAATTAAAAAAAATAATCATCACAAATCACTTCTTTCGAACAAAATTATAAACTCAAACTCCATCACAGATTACATTGTGATCCTGTCAGTCAATCAATCGATGAAAGAATTTTTAATTCAATTTATTTCATTCAACTAAATTAACTAACCTCCATCACCTTTAGAAGAGAAGTTTCAAGGATCATTTCCAAGAGCCAACCTTTTATTCTTTCTTTTTATACTCTCATTCAGTTCCTCTCTAACAGGTTAACACGAAAAAAAGAAAAATTTGGGCCTGACCACTGTTCTGAACTCATTGACCTAAATTGTGAGTTTAATTTGGTCGTACTAAGTGCTTACGTTGCTTTTTCATGCATGGTCTGATTTACTTGACTCTGAAAGTCGCTGTCTTTGTGTTCGTTTTGATTCTATTCCGGTTTCCCTAGACAAAAGGCCTTGCTTCATGCCAAAACACCGCATGACAACTAACAAAGATGATTTATCAACTTACATGAAGCGTATGATAATCGCCCGAATCTTCGGGCGGGCGGGGTTTGCATTTTCCGCAGCAGAAATTACAACAGCAGCAGAAACAGCAACAGCAATAACATCCGGTAATGACTGCGCAGAAGAGAATCAACGCCTAGAAAAAAAAAAACAAAAAAGGAAATCGTTAGGTCGATGCTACCTCTCAGAACAAAAGAATTATTTCATTTTCATTTCACAACACTAAACGGTGTGTTGTGAGAGACTAAACGAACCAAAAAATGGTCCTTCAACATGACAAAGGAGAAAACTATTGAGAGTTGGCGCAATTGCATTCATCAAAGCAAACAACAGTAACGTCAATGTCTTTTGATTTTATTAAGACGACCGTGATAAATGAAACTTACTTTACACCATCCTGAAGAAACCAAGAAATACGCGTTCACGTTTTCTTCTCCAAATTGTTCAGCAATATACAGGCCGAGAGATCCATAATTGTCGTAAATGTTCCTTTTCGTCAAATCACTTAATATCGAATGGGCTCTGTTTATTTCCTTGAATTTCTCTGCCGCTTCAGGATTGTTCGGATTTTTATCCGGATGATATTTCAGAGCCAATTTCCGATAAGTTCTTCTAATTTCTTCGGAATCTGCTGTTTTTGGTAAGCCTAATATTTGGTAGAGCGTATCTCCAGATGTTCTAAAACCAAATTTTCAATTATTCCCCAATCACACCAAAATTTTTTAAACTCAGATCCAAACTTTCGAGGACAATAGCAAAATGTTTCTGAATCATCAATATACAAAATTTAGTAGGCCCCAATTAGGCCCCTAATCATTTTTTACTTTATTTAAAAACTCATTTTAATATCACAACCGAATTAATATCATATTTAGAAATCACATTCCGACTTGTTGGGAGTGACTAATACTTAAAACCCTTATCAGTTCAGTATTGGCAAAAAATAATCATATCTATATAGTTCATATGAAAAAATTAGTAGCTACAAATTCTACATTTAAACTTACACATCCAGTTGCTGACAAGTTATATCACAGTTCTCGAGAACTACAACATAACACAAACCTTCCCCCCAATCGAAAAGAAATTTTAATGTTACATATACCTTTGAGTGACCTCAGCATGGAAACCCACTCATGCTTGCTGAACAAAATTTGAGAAAAGTTTTCTGTATGTCTTAATAGAAGAATAAATAAAACATAAGTACATAGGGTGTAAATTACAAATGATAACCAATAAGAACAAATCAAAATGAATACAACAAAATTTTTCTCTTTTTGCAACCTGTGTTAGGTTTTAAGCTTCCTGATTCATTCTCATGAGTCAGTTAGGGAATAAAAAAAGATTACACGTATAAAAAAAGGATTTTTAGGTATGTTTGAACGGTCATGAGTTGTGTGTTAGTTAAAAATATAGCAAAAAGGGCTGTGAATAAAGGAATTCAAACATCAGGTCAAGTGATCACAGGATCCTGTCAGATTCAAAAAATCAATATTAATACATAATACTCACGACAATTTTCTTTTATCCATTATTATCTACAAAAGTTATTAACACTTAATTATTAATTTACTACTGAGCTAATCGACAAATTAAGTTCACAACGTTACTGTAGAATAAACATTTTGCTTTATGGCGAAAAAATATACATTAAATACTGCAACCGTATTTTAAAATAGAAAATGCCAGCAAACATTAACAATATCGTAGCAGGGTTGCCAACTGCTTTCACGCCGAAGCGTGTGACAGTCAACCCCGCGCTTTTTCCCCACGCATTCTGAATAATTCATTTCCCAAAACTATTCTCCAGTCAAATGGATTGGAAATTATCTTAATGACAAATGCCTTTTACATTAAATAAAAGAGAAGTTAATCCTGAACGGATTTGGTGAAAATTAGAAAAAAATATTTTGCCAACGAGTGGATTCAGCTGCAAAACTCTTTTTTGTAACTACATGAGTGCAAATTTAAATTCAGCTATTCCTTGGCTTTTTTGAGCTCAAGTACTCACTAAGAGCATAAAAATTCGTTAAATATTTTAGCCAGTGTCATAATATTAAATTTTAAAATGTCTTCTCTGATCTCTGTCTTTCAATTTATCTTTTGACCTCTTGATACTAGAGCAACCATTGTTAAACTTATTAGAGCAGTAATTGTAATTTAAATATTCATTTTCAATTATTTGGTGTCCTAGTTGTACGTTTCTGCCCTATTTTATAGCTTCATAGATCAAGGTTTAACCCACCAAGATTTACTTCTTTAAATTTCCTCTAATTCTAGTGTGTATTACTCTGCACTCTCCCTTCAGTCTGTCTAATCCATTCTGTCTTTCTTTTGATATTACTGCGACCATTTTCAACAGTAATTCCTGTAATATATACTTTCATTATACAGTAAATTGTTTGTCTAGCTGGTTACTCACTCCTGTTCTTTTCAGCTAGTTAGAACCAGGTTTAGAACCTTTATAATGTCTTACTCTACCTTCTTCCTTCTCTTTTAAACTACTAAACCATACAGGAATGGGTTTCTTCTTCCTTTTGCTTCCATCTTCATTTCATGGTCTTCAACATAGATTCTGAAACCATGTTCTAGCTCTAGAAAAAGGTTTGCTAGCCAAGAAGAGTTAGGTTGTCAGTCAGAGTCTCTCCCAAACCAGTGGCCGGTTATCTGGGTGGCCTTCATGTTCTCCATCCTTTCTCATCCTCTAAACACTTTATTGGGTCAATTCCAAGGATACATACAACAGAACTTTAGGAAGTCTTTAGCCATTTTATAGAAAACTTCCGAATCTTTGGAGGGAAGGGAAGTAATTCAAAATCAAAATAAAATTAAAAACAAAAACAGAAAACCATAATTCTTGATTTTATAACACAAACTTATATTAATTAAGAAAACTAAATGAGGATAGGAAAAAGAATAATAAGACACTAATCATTAATGTCATGTATACATCGTTTTATTTACTATAACACAACGTTAAAGGGGCATCGGGAAACAGGAATTTCGCATTTCAAATATAAATTATGAGGAAATCTTTTTTTTTCTCGTTTTTTTAAAGACAAACTAAAATAATTCGACCTGTTTCAACCCGTTTCCGTGGTGGATTTAATAACGAAAAATCTCATTTTTATAGAAAGCGAAACTCTCGCCAACCATCCACATAAGGCTTGAAAAAGGCGTTCTCTGCATGACAGCTTTCTTCAAACTTTGAGCAAAAATTGTACTTCCACCTACGTTCCAAATAAGACAACAAAAAGAAAAAAAAAATAAATTAAACATGCGAGAACCTGTTTTAGTCTTGTGCCACCCTTTTTTTAATTATTTTTATTTATTTATTTTTTTTCATCATTTCACTTAAAACATTGACTAATCATATCAAAACAGTCTTTTTAACTATTTGCAACGAATCCAATTCTGAGATCGCATTGTTTATAATATAACGTTCGTTTTATTATTTCAAAAATAAAAATAATAAAAAACCAAACAAAAAGTAAAGAAATCTATTCAACATTTTCATTTCCTTCTTATTGATTCAAGAGAATAATCTAATAAAAGCTAACTCGACACGTCAAACTTTTACTTCGAGACTAACTTCCATACCTAATTACAATTAGAGAGATTAGGGACATCTAAGGATGATATTGGTCAGTGAATAAAGGGCTGGAATCGATAGGATTTGTACCCTAATTAAATCACAATCCGTTTGTTTAACAAAAGGAACGACAATAAAGCGACGACTCGTTGCAACCCTCCCCCGCCCCTTCCCAACTACACACACTCAGAACCTTGCAGACTCCACAAGAACCAAAACCAAAACCATTCGGGTAACATTATGTCCCTCCATTTAGAATGTTACAAAAGTGATAATCGTTTTAACTCTACAAAAAATTTGACAGAAGTGCTTCGATTGGGAGATGAGGACCACCCACACCTCCCCAAAAAATTAACATCCCCTTCGAAAGAGTGAGAGAGAGAGTTTAAGAGAATAAATCTGACAAAAATCCCAACCACCGTGATTTTCTTTCCAGACGACTGATATGATTATTCAACATTTTGAAAAAAAAAATTTTTTTTTTTTGTTTATCTCCAATTCTATTATCTACCTCTCTACTACTTAAATAATGTGAATTACTCCTTAATAACTAAGCTTATCTACTGCACTTAAAAAGATACACGGTTACAGATTGTCCGAAAAAAATTAAAAAATAATTAGACAAAAATTAAGACGCACAAAATTACATAAAAAAGGTGTTGAATAATAGATTACCTTAAGGAAACACACTAATAACTAATGACATACGTAACTATAGTTTACAATCGTTTCATCAAACTTATTACTTCGGTGGAATTAAAAATGTAATTATATCTTATAAATAATTATTACAAGGACGTTAATATTCCAATATTGTTATTATAATATTATTATATCTTCTTTGACATAGTTCTCGTCGTCGTCGTCATCGTCGTCGTCGCACTCCATTGCAATTCATTCGACCTGGATCCATGTTTGTGTTGTCGTCAGGTGTCTTTTGTGTCTCCCAGTCCGGCTTCTTTTCATGTAAGGCTTCTTTATTTATTAAGTCTTTTTGGGTTAAATATTTTTAAAATGGCTTTAAGTTTAAGCCGTCCTGAAAACGAGAAAAATGATTTAGAGACTAATAAAGGACGCGGTCAATTTAATATAATAATCACATAATGACGGCTCACCGCGCTTACTCACCCTATTCGGCTCCGCAAGATGTTAAACTCTTCATGTCTCCCATAAGAGAGCTCATCTTCTCCTCTCCTGAACCTTTCGAACCTTCGCTTCCTTCTCCGTTTCGAACGACCTCGCTTCTCTGTAGTCCCTTCAAACCTTTTCCGCTTTTCCCCTCGTCGTCCTCTTCTTTGGCTCCAATACTGTGTTTGATTTTTATCTTGAACTCTTCGTTCCCGGTGTTGTTCTTAACCGTTTCGCAAACGTAGCTATCCTCGTTGTCTTTCTCGCTCACCATCTTACTGTCATCGTCATCATCTTCTTCTCCGCTGTCGTCCACATCCTCGTCATCGTCTTCTTCATCTTCGTCTTCGTCGTACTCCTCTTCGTCATCCTCATCGTTTTTCATCTTAGACTCGTCGTCGTCCTCGTCCGTCGGATTCTCGTATTCCATCTCAGATTCCATTTCCTCGTCCATCTCCTCTTTCACATCTCCCTGATAATCTACGGAAGTTTCATTTTCATCCTCTTCCATCTCCTCCTCTTCTTCGTCTTCTTCTTCCTCGTCCTCCTCGAGTGTCTCCACTTCTTCCGCTTCATATTTATTTACATTATTAACAATACGCGTTCTCGAACTTCGAGGTCGTTTCGAGGGCGTCTCCACCTCGACTCGCTTTCTCTTTCTCCTTCCCATTGGCTCCTTCTCTGGTTTCGGGACTACTTCGCTCTCGTGCTCGGCACAGTGATTCATGAACTCGTCCTCGTTGTCGTATATCTTGCTACATACCCGGCAGCACATGTACGGCGGTCCATGATACATCTTCACGTGTGTGGCCACTTTGAACCGATTCGCGTACGTGTGTCCGCAAAGACTACAAGTCAATTCTTTCGAAAGTACGTACTCGTGCTCGGTTTCCACGTGTTTCCGGAGGGCCTCCGCATTCGGTTCGATTTTCTGGCAAACGGCGCACATGTTTTTCGGTCGCTTATTACTCACTGGCTTTTTGTTAATTTGCTTCGGCACGAACACTGGAGGATTACCTTCCTTATCCCGGGTGTGTAGTCTCAAAACATGATCGTCTAATTTGTCCTTTTCTTTATATATCATTAAGCACACTCTACAGCAATAATTATTGGGATGATTTTTTTCTACGTGACAGAATATGCTATATTTGTATTTTAATACTTTGGAACAAATCAAACACATGTTTCTATCAGCTAGTTCTTCGAAGAGGTCAGAATGAGATTCCCTGATGTGAGTTTCTAAAGCTTCCTCCGACGTGTTTCGAGTGCGACAAAGAGTGCACGTCAATGAATCTAATTCCTCTTGGATTCCATGCGTCATCATGTGATTCGCCTTCTCCTCCTTATCTGTGAACAACATTAGGCATTTCCGACAAGTCAGATAAGTGCCACCGTGCTTGTTTTCCATGTGATCGTAGCATGTGTAAATGCTTTGGTACTTTTTACCGCAGATCAAGCACGAATAATCCCGAAGATTCGGATGATTTTCCTTGACGTGTTCGTGCAACAGCACGACGC
This sequence comes from Columbicola columbae, assembly GCA_016920875.1. Classification (NCBI taxonomy): domain Eukaryota; kingdom Metazoa; phylum Arthropoda; class Insecta; order Psocodea; family Philopteridae; genus Columbicola; species Columbicola columbae. Next base: position 7,576,820 of record JADMLL010000004.1, read on the forward strand.
TATCGAACGACTCCATGCAGATCATGCACTGGTGATCGGTGACCAGATCCGCGTTTATGCTCCGATCGCCCACCGCGTGCTGTTTCAGGTGTTCCTCCAGCAAAGCCGGATCCGTGAAGATTCTCAGACAGACTTTGCACGGCTTGTACCGGCTGTCGTGAGTGTTTTTGTGATGATCCAACACCTTCGCGTTACAGTTGTATTGCTTGGCACAGATTTTACAAGTGAAGTCACGTTCCATGATCTTGCTGTGCATTTCGTAAGCGTGGGCTATCAGTTTCTCCGTGTCGTCGTGGACTTTTACGCAAACGCCACAGATGTACCTTCGAGATTCTTCCGATCTGTGTTGGTGGAGCATGTGAATCCTCAATTTCTTACGTCCTTTAAATATGTCTGCGCAAAATTCACATGTCGGAGGATTGTCTCTGTTTTTGTGATCTCTCATGTGCTTTTCCAAATCCGCTTTGGTTCTCAAGAGCCGTCTACATTTCTCAGACGTGCACAACAGATCTGGATGATCGCTGTGTTTTTCTTTGCAGTGATTGTACAGATCAGTTTTCGATCTGAACTGAGCCTTCTCATCCGGTTCGCATACGTCGCAGGTCACTAAGCTGTGCATGTAATCCACGTGACTGGCGTAGGCTCGTCGATTGTTGAACTGTTTCGGACACCACTCGCATTGAATTTCGACGGGCCCTTCTTCCTTCGGTGCTCTTTCCTTCTTTGTTCCGCAAGTTCTTTCGTGACGACGACAGTATGATCTCTTCGGGAATTCTTTACCGCAAACCTTACAATTCAAATTAGCCGGATCCACATCTTTTATTATTCTGTTCAGGCAGGCTTTCTCGTGTCTTCTCACCAAGGAACGTATCGGGTAATACTTTCCACATTTCTGACAGTTCAGATTCGTCGGATCCGGATCGAAATTCGTTTTTGTTAGACACGTTCGCTCGTGACGGCGAACGAGTGACCGAATTCGGAATTCCCGACCGCATCTCCTGCAATTCAGATTCGTCGGATCTGGATCCGGTAAAACGTGCGGGTTTCCACCTTCAGACACGACGTGTCCCAAAAGTATTTCCTTGTGATTCTTATTTATGTGGCCTCGGAGTTGAATGCGACTCGCACTCGTCTTTCCGCAGAACTCGCAAGTTATTTCCGGATGATTTTTGTGACTACGGTTGGTGTGCTTCCATAAGTGACTAACACCGCCGTAGAATTTCGGACACAAGTCGCACGGATATAAGGCATGAATGTTACGTCGGTGAGAACGCAATTCATCTAAATCGGCAAAGGTAAGATCGGGACAAACGTCGCACCACAACGTATCCGGATTCTCTTCGTGCTCCAAGTCGACTAGTCCGTTGTCATCGGGATTGACTTCTATTATTTCCAAATCATTCTCGAAATTTCGATTTATCTTTGGGATATTTAATATTTCGTATTTTCCCTTTTCCGGAGGAGGAGGCTTGTTTCCTTTCAGCAGTGTATGCTTCAATATATTGTACTCGTCGCTTTCCGGATCGTTTTCGTGTATCAGTCTATGACGTGTCATTTTTGGTTTTGAAGAGTACCCACGACCGCAAATGTCGCAATTGAATTCCGCCTCCGAGAGAGGCTCGTGAGTTTTTATGTGCTCCTTCAATTCGTCCAGAGTCAAGAACATCTTCATGCAAACCCCGCAAGTCAATCCGATGAGAGAGTAATGAACGCCAGACACGTGCTTCCAAAATTCCATCTTAGTCGTCCACAGCTTCGAACATATTTCGCAGCATATCGGATACTTTCCCTGCATCGCGTGGAAATTCATGTGTTCTCTCTGAAAATTTTCAGTCGGCATTATTTTTCTGCAGTCTTCGTTCGAACACACTAATTTCTCTTCGTTCTGATGTTGTTTGTAACAGTGTTTCCAACGCTCCGTCTTGCTCGTCGACTTTTCCCCGCATATCTCGCAGTCGAATGACGAATAGTGGAAACCCGGCTTGAAAGATTCCACGCTGCTCGGACTATCGCAGCCCGGCTGTCCGGGAATCTTTCTCGGCGCCTTGTGAACATTATATCTGTGTTTCTGCAATTGTCTTGGTGTTTCGAAAGCTCTCGGACATTCCGAGCAACTGTACATCGATTTCCCCGAATCGTCCATCATGACCGCGTTCGTCGGAAACTTGTGAACGTTGTAACGGTGTTTCGTCAACTGTTTGGGCGATTCGTACGTCTGTCCGCAATATTCGCATTCGTACACTGGATTCCCGAAGGAATCGTTTCGGTATTGCAACCGATTTGGATTTTTGTGAACGTTATACTTGTGTTTGGTCAACTGCAATGAAGTCTCGTAAGTCCTATAGCATTCGTCGCAACGGAATTTGTTCATGTCTTCGCCTTGATTCATTTCCGATTTGTTTTCGTCCGTTTTGACGTTATCGAAAAATGACGAGGATTCTAGAAAATGCCCAGAACCCTCTAGAAAATTTTGATAAGCTAATTGATCTCTATAATTTTGTACTTCGTCATAGTAATTTTGTTGTCCGGCATTCGGATACCCGTTTCCAGTGAGGCTGTTCTGTGTCGAGTCGTTCGTTATGTCGAGCTCTTGCGAATACGTGTCTGAATACTCGCTCACATCCGCCTCCATGTAATCTTCGTATTTCATTTTTTCAGTCATGGTTGGGTTTGAGGCAATCAAATTATTTACATCGAAATTTTCTCTAATGTAGTCGTCATTTAAATTATGAATGGAGGTGTGCGATTCTAACTTCTTCTTTGAATCGTGCTGCCTATAGCAAATCTTACAGTAATATCTCCTCTTTTCGCTCTCCATTTGATCCTTGCAAACGATTGCATGTTCCAGTAGTTCCTGGTAGCTCGAGAACAGTTTCAAACAGATCCCGCAGGTGCAACCGGCTTCCACCTTGTGAGAGTACAGCATGTGCAACCACAGCGAGGACCTGTCCTTGAAGTCGCGAAAACAAACCTCGCATCCGAATATCGATTCCGATTCCATCACGTTCTCGATGTTGTCTCCTCCTTCCAGTTCTAAATCTAATTCTAACAAATCTTCCGGATTTTGAAATTCCGAGTTTTGTTCGTCGCTCGAGGTATACATCTTCTGAGCTTTTGCGAATCTACGTCTATTGTGGTCAGTATCCTCGTTTCCAGATGCGCTTTCCGAATTGTAGTCATTGCTGCTCTTCGAGTTTCCCGTGAACACTTCCACGCCGAGATTTTTCAATCGATCGATCATCGACTTGTTCTCGTTCGCCTTGTTCTCACTGATGCTTCCTCCAGAACCTCCGCTACTCCCGACTCGTATGTCCGTGTTACCCACTGTGATGCTCGTGTTACCGAATTTAATATCCGTGTTACCGATTTTCACGTTAAAATTAGCTAGATCCGAATGCCTCGCATCTTGCAAAATGTTTTCAGTCTTATTGTTTAAAAAATTTCGTACTGTTTCATAAGTTTTGTTTTGGATTTTTGGGATGTCGTTGATCTTCTGTAGTTTTGGAAGCGGTTTCAGCTTTCTTTCCAACTCTTCCATTTCCTCTGGATGTTTATTGTTTTTGTGGAAGTTCAAATTGGAAACCGTGCTGAAGCCCTTTCTGCAAAATATACACGTGATTCTCGGATCACCTTTGTGGTTCTGTGACACGTGCGTCCACCTGTCCTTAGCCGAAGTAAATGAAGATGGACAGAGATCGCAAGGAATCGGTCTACAACAACAAAAAACATCAAAATTAATATTTGTTTACAAGGGTCAGGAACAACAAAAATAAACTTACACGTCGACCATATAAAGAAAACAGAAGCACAGCTATGGAACGGTTAGAAGGAAGCTAACAAAATGGAGGAAGTAGCTGTTAGAGACCTTTGAGTTACCATTTGGAAAGAATAGAGGGAAACAAAACGCTACACCTTTACAACAATTTCACCAAGCCTCTGTACTAAAAATTTTTTTTTTCCAATACCTTTCCGCGTTTGGTATTCCACCACCTCCTCCTGCCCCTGCTCCTCCACCGCCTTCTTCTTTAATAACAGGTGTAACAGTGACTGCACTCGTCTCTCCTCCTTCACCGATTTTGCTTTGAAGAAGAGTTTGTGCTCGAATGCAAGTTTCATAGAAATCATAATAATTTTCCAGATTGAACATGCATCGATAACAAACGCTACTGGGAAACCCATCTTCTTCAGCAACCTAAAATAACAACAAAAAAATTAAATGAGAACATAAATAAATAATTTAAATAAAAAGTTTCATTCGAAACCAGGATTAAAATCATCAAATATGCAGCTCAAGTCTGCTTCATTCGTTTTATATGAGGGCAATTTATAGCATTCCACACATGCGGGCTTCCAAAAGGCCTTGCCTTAGGCATTAACTCTACCTACAAGAATTTAACGTAAATGTATACTTTATTAATCGATATTATGTAGATGGAGGCAGTGCAAAATAGGTATGTAAGATTTACAAATCGAGCAACAGCTTGTAAATCCCGGGGTGTGAAACCCAATTAAAACAGGGATCGTTTAATATAGCAATAATCACGCAGGTCACAAATCCTCACAAAAATCATACTTCGGTATGAGATAATTAAAACATTAATTAATTATGTACTGAGAGTTAACACCTCCATTTCCACCATCACTTCAAATTCTTCACACCAAAACTGCTCTGTTTTCATTTTATGTAAATCGCCCGGGGCACTAATTTGACACCCCAGATGTAAATTATATACACGATTTGAGTCTCTTTCTAAACCAGAGGCTAAAAGTTTCATTTATATATTTACAAATATATATTCATATTTAGTGAATTATAAATCTCTTTGTATATTCTCTATAATATCTTTATTAATATCCAAACTTGTTTTTAATTTAAATATGGCCATCGGGAGTGAGTTGCTTTTTTGTAAAAAAAACGCAAAAAAAAATTATTTGAAACGAATTCAAATTACTAGGTAGAACGATCCAACGGGATCATCGTCGTTTAATCAAAAAACCAGGGCAGATGTACATCGTCTCTTTCAAGACGTGCCAAACCCTATTTTTAACTTCCCAAAAACTCAAAACGAAGCTAACATGAACCGCCCAAAGCCTTTTTACAGCGGGGAAATCGCTATTGGGGTGAGTTAAAATGCTGGCTAAGGGGGATGATGCTATGACTCAGGCCAACAAGGGTGCGTCGTAGGGTGAAGCGCTTCGACTCATGGATTCCTTAGCTCCCAAGTCAGAAAAATCAATGAAATATCATTCGGCGGAACACTGGCTTGCCAATTCGGAGCTTGAGCTAAACTCTACTATTCCGAGTTTAATCTTGGATGCGGGAAACTGAGAAAAATTCACATCCGGACCCTCTGGTTTATGTCACAGACGAAAACATCTACACCACTGAAATTTTTATTCATTTCCGTCTAGTACCCACATCTGAGATGAACTCATCTTTACCCAGAACCTGAATAAACTGACTCGAACCTCTATTAAAAAAATTCTCGACGAGGAAATTACTAGCTGAGGACCAGCTACAGACACAAAAAAGCTAAAACGCTAAGGAAAATCCAAACGAAAAAAAACATCTGTTACATATTTCATAATCGACGGAACAAAGAACTTGTTCAAGGACAGTCATGGCGAGGATGTGGTTGGGTATGGCGATAGAGAAGCGAACACTGAAAGAAACCTTTCAAACTAGCCGCTAAACCGGTGCTCCTTAACGAGCCCCAGCAACCTGGATACGGGTCTTTTGAACTACTTCGAGGGAAATAATTCTTCGTGCGCACAAGAGAAGCGTCACTCCACACAAACAAACAAACCCAAAAAAAATTTTTTTTCTCTATTTTTCACAAATAAAAACCACAAAACATTTCTCACCCTCAAAAACAATATTTTTAGGGGCTGAAAACATACAAATTCAACCCACAAACCACTATTAAAATAAATAAACGTTAAAACGAGCAAGTAACCCAATTTAATGATGGCCGAATCACTTTAAATTATTTAAATGGTTCAAATTAATAAGTTCTGGTTCCCTTCTACCAACTCATGCCCACCTTATTTATAAAACCTTTTAAATAAATAAATTTCATCAGTTTACTTGTAAATTTTTTTTTATGAGTACTAAACAATAAATGTGCGAACCTAAAAAAATTTTTAATGAGCTTAATGATGTTTTACAAATTGAAAGTGGAGTGAATGAAACAACCAAAGTAGAAATTAACTTCATAAAAACTTTTTAATTAGCTCACACTTACAAAACAAAAATTATCCCAGTTACCTAGTACTCTTGATTCTCATATTAAAAAATGATACAGTTAGATAATTTTATCTTTATCTTTTACTTCAAATGATTCTGATGATAATGGAACGTTTGTTTTTCATTTCCACACAATTTGTTTAAGTATAAGTTGGCCTGAAGAGATGGTATATCTAAAACCTCATACCGAACTTAATATTTTTGAAAAGTATTTTTATATTTCAAACTAAAATAATTAAACACTGACATAAGACACCTCATTTTGGAAGGGAAAATAATTTTTGATAGTAGTGAGCATCCCAGTCGGAAAACTAACACATACAAGTCAAAATAAAGTCATTCAATAAGAATGTCAAATTCCTCGGTCATGAAAATTGGTGAATTAATTAAGTCATTAACAACAGAAAAAAAAATTGTTCGTACTCAACAACCAAATTTGTTTTATACAGGGACCAAACTACAATCACCAATAAACACAACTACAACTACAACTACTTTTCAGAGGCTGAAAAAAAAATCAAAATTTGGAAAATTCCAGGTATAAAAAAAATTTTTTTTTAATTTTAAAAACATGCTGTTGTCTTTCATATCTCTAACCCATCTAAACCGAAATTATGGGTCAAACTTACAATAATAACAGTCATTATTGTGGGAAAAAAATTTTTTTTAGTCATGATACCTTACAGCAGCACTAAAGTATCTTCAGACTACCTACAGTGAGTTCATGTGTTCGATTATATGCTTTTGACATTTGGTTTATCCCCCCGCCCTCCCACCTCCCCCCAAAACTTTTGAAAATAAAATTTTAAGACATTAATTCTGTTTACATCATTACTAGTAATTTATTGCTTCGGTCAATTATCTACAATAGCAATTTTTCTCCAAGTTATTTTCACTTCTGTTGGCTTCTTCAAGTATTTCCTTTCTTACTTATTCAGTACAAATTCTTTTTTATCTGATTGATTTTCAGATTTTATTTTTTCTACAGCTTTTCCATTTTTATACCCACTTTCTTGTTTTCCACCAGGAATTATTTCAGTGGCCCTTCCTAAACTCACCAACAGAGTTATTTTCCAGAGTCTTACTAAGCTTTATTTTTTTTTAGCTTCTTTCTTAGCTTAACTTCTTACTGCTTTTGTTATTCTAGCATTTGAACTAATTCACAGTAGTAAAAATAGATTTCTAACCCAACCAATTGTCTGGGTCTGGTTGGATGCATGACCTTGGAATTTTAAACTTGGAGACGCCATTTTGAATGGACAATACTAGTGAACTTCTCTGAGAAAGAAGAAGAACACTGTCTCGGTCACCGTGTCTCTTCCCCTTTCGAAGGACCCATAATAATGTTTTTTTCTGGCATATCGAACCTTTCTCGTCATGTTTATATATTTTCCCCCGTCTTTTTAGTCACCCAAAGCCTCGCCCTTTTTGTCGTCCTGCCTTATTGAGGACACGTCGTTTAGAACTTTACCTTGAATCGTAGGCAAGTTTGTATTTTGACGATCAAATTCCTCTGTTTCCCTTCCGAGCTGAATATCGGCATTTTTACCGGATCAAAGGCCGCACATAAACGGCAAAGCTCTTCCAAGCTTTCTCCCATTTCGCTTTTTTCTTGATCGAGATACTTTCGTACAAAATTGGAATTCCGAACCTGTCTGACAACGAGGTCACCGAACTACAACCATTTTTTCGTGATCGCTTCTGTCCTTTTTTAAATACTGTTTTTACATCCTTCCTATAATATTCACATTCAACTATGGTCTTTAACACTATTCACTACATTTTCTCATCAATTTAATAACACTTTCACTGATTTTTCACTGAACGTCTGCAATATTCAATTCATCAACAATCCGACTTCTCTTCACGTTTTTTTTGTCATGATGCCATCTTGCAAACACTGATGCGTCACGTGACTACCTTCCATCTTTTTATGTCTTTTTACGAAATTCCCTTGAAATCTCGCCATGTTTCTGTCCACAAGTTTTTTTTCTTGTGGAGAAAGCTAAAAAGGAAAAAGGAAAAAAAATTAGAAATATAGACGTTTATAAAACAAATCCTTCTTTATGATAATTTTAATAAATCCATACAATTTAACGGCGGTTGTTTTCCCCATATTCGTATTTCCCTTTAAAATTTTTATTTATTTTTAAAGTAAAGAATTTTAAATAGTTTTTCGTTCAGAAATTTGAAGTTTAATCAAAGCCCTTAAAATTCATTCCTACATATGTTTTTTGAATTCGATTTTTTTGAAAGCTAATTTTTTAAATCGAGGGAAAATAAATAAAAATGACATCGTTACTATTCTCAGTTAAAACTATATCATACAAGGAGCTGTCTAAAAGGTAATTTTGGGTGGGTTTCCACCGGTCATTATTTATTTGGGAAAGGGGTGTACAAATTTCCTGCAGCGCCATGTTTATCATTTTTTCTTTATTTTTATCAAACTAAATATAAATAATGCCTTAGTAGCAAGACAACATAGAAGATTGTAAACGATTGGCCTGACCCCTGGCGACCATTCCGAAAGCTAAACTTTCGATTTCATGTAAATGCCTTTCAAAAGGTATTCTAAACGAAAAAAAAATGCGTTATATCAATTTATGGGCTAAATAGATTCATCTTAAATATAAAAAAACACCGTCAGTAAATTTTTTTATTTTAAACAAACAAACGGAAACGTATTCCGGCTTAGGAAAAGCTCAAAAGAAATGATTTTCAATTTAAAAAAAACGATTACTTTACTTCTTATGGTAAGAATTCACAATGGATTTTGGCGCGAAGAGACAGATTTCGACCCTCTAGCGGCACGCTGAGCAAACTGTCTCTCGCCTCCTTGACAGAATTTCTGTGAGTAAAATTGATATTTTTTTGTTAGAAATTATTTTATTTTAGCTAGGTAGATATTTAATTCATAAATCAAAAATCGGATAAAATTATTAGATTTTTTTGTTAGTTTTTTTCATAATTTTGTTTTGAGTTTCCACGAATTGGGTGAGTGCAAAAAAATAAATTATGACTTCGTTTTTATTCGGTGATTTTATTCCAGGCAAGCCGAGTTAGCCATGGCGTTTTACAATCCTCTGCTCGTACGATTATTATTTTATTATTTCCCATTTTGAAAATTTATTTTTTTCTCTGATCCTACGCCTTAATTCCGTTTTATTAAACGCGAATATTGTTGGTGAATTGTTTTAGGTTTTTTATTCAGTTAAATTTGGCACGTAGGCTTATTCTATTTTTAACGAAAAAAAATAAACTCGAGTTGAGATATTGTATTTATTCAAATTAAACTTTTCGAGAGCTCCTTTCTTGTCGTGGAGTACGCGCCGAATTCTGGATCTCGTTTTCTCAATAATCTAAGCACGAAATCCTTTTTGCATTTCGAAGGATCAAAATTTCCTTTTATCAAATTTCTACCCCGTAAATCGATTTTTACGTCCAATTGTTTGTATCATTTGAAATACGTTATTGAGGTACGTCCGATCGGGAGTTAGCGTTAAAAGGGGTTTACTCTCGGACAGCTAGCCGTTGCATGTATTACTCTTTTACATTGGACGCCATTTTACTTTTGATTTCGTTTTCTTAACGGCCGTTTTCGGCTTTTTTTTCTCCTCCTCTCCTCCGTTCATCTTAGTGTTTATTAATTTCCCATTTTAGGTTATTTCCCTTCGAGATGATATTTTTCTCTTTGCGAGACGTAAATATAAAAAAAAAATGGAGGAGGGAAAAAATTTTTTAAAATCGGGGGGAATGGCATTGTATTCGCTGTGGGGCTTCGCGTCGGCAGACTCGAATTTGAAGCTGTTCCCTAAAACTTTTCGGCTGCCATATTGTAGTTTTTGCTTGGTATTCGCACATAAGTTAAATATGATAACGCGATATTTCCATTTTATGTAATTTTATTTAGACTTTTCTCCCTCTTGTTGTGGGTTGTTGTATTTGAAGTATTGATTTTCTGGTCGGGTCGATTTAGAATTGGGATGGGACATGTGTAGCAGGGATCCCATGTCAGATTTTGTTATTTTGCACACACTCAAATTCTTATTCTGTTTTCGAGTCGAAATTAAAATTTTATTTTTGTATATAAATATATTCTCACATATCCTAAAATTCTCAGTATAATTTCAATCAAGTAGAGATGCGTTCCGATGTTTATTTTCGTCCGTCAACAATTAAATTTTTTTTATTTTAATTTTTACAAAAATCCTTCATTCCAGGTGGACTTTAGTGTTTTTCAGGTTTTGTAAGAAAAAACAAAAAAAAAAGAAACAAAATTTCATTCCAAAATGAGTGACGACGGAAACGGAGTGGTTGAAAAGAAACGGGGTCGCGCCGCGGGTAAAAGCGAAGCCAAGGTATATATCCCAAATTGTATATTTCAAATTTTGTATAAATTATAATTTATATGTGTTTTATAATATTTGTGTGGTTTTGTTAAACAGGATACTGCTAAAAAAGCAGAGAAAAGAAAAGCTGAAGCAAAATCCCCTGCCAAAAAAGAGGAGAGTAGTCCTCCCAAGAGAGGAAGAGGCAGGCCTAAGGGATCAACAAAGAAAGGAGCATCCAAAACTACCAAAGCCCCCAAAGCCAAGGTGAAGATGTTTTAAATTCTTTTCTTTTAGTCAATAATTATGCATAATCATTGTTATTTGTAAAGGGAGAGGAATTTGTTTTTGCATTGACAAAGAAACATTTTTTTGTCCAATGTACAACATGCTCTTGAGGTCAAATATTTTTTTGTCTGTCTCGAAAAGAAGGAAAATTAGGACAGGGTCTATACAGTGAATATTTTATAAACAATCTAGTTCCAATAGTTTGATAATGTGAGCCAGTGTTAAAATTTTGGACTAAACCCTAGGTTGAGGTGATTACCCAAATTGAAATTTTGGGTGATTAAAGATCACTATTACTGCTATAAATTAATATAAATTATTCTTTGACAGTCTGGAAAAGGTCGCGGTCGACCCAAGAAGGAAGAAAAAGAGTCGGCAAATGAAGATGATGAAGAAAACAACGACGAAGAAGAGGATGACTAAATTGCTTGATGTGAATCTCTGTACAAGAAAAAGTAAAACAAAACAAACAAAAAAATATTTTAAATTTGTTTTTCATCCCTTTTAAAGTCAAAGTAACAAAACAAAACAAAAAAAGAGAGAGAGTGTGTAAAAGGTTCATTTCAAATCAACAAATTTAAAATATTTATAGCAGTAATTATACTTGTTTCATCCAATCCTCATCTCCACTTTTTTTTAATTTAATAGAAAAAAAAAACAAATATGATATCTATATAATTTTTTGTATAGGATTAAATATTGATGTGTGTGTATAAGGTGTAAAAAGTCTAGAAGTCTTCATTTTCTTTATGATCAGAACATTCAAAATGAAATATTCACGCACTATCATCACTCATTATTTTATTTTAAGTATTGATTACTTCATTCATTCATTCATTCATATATTTTAAGTATGTATTCATTTAAGAAAGCAACCAAAACATGATATTTTATTTATTTAATTAATTTTGTTTGTTTGTTTAAGCTTTCTATGATGTTCTAGATTTTTTACATCTCCTCTAATTTAAGAATCTTAGTATTTGTGTTTATGAAAGGTAAAAGTAAGTCGAATCGTATCTTACAGGCTAATCGGTTTTTAAGTCATTTTGATTTACTGTATTTCCTACATTTAAAGACTGGATATTTAAGCAAAAACAAATTTTTAATGATATTTAAAACCAAAAAGATTTTAAAAAACGAGATACGATTTTAAGTAATGAAAAGAAAATGACCAGTTTTAATAATTAGTTTTAAGGAATTGCCATTTTTCTTTTCTTCTTTTTTAATTTAATTTAATTTAATTTTAATTTAAAACGATTTGAGATTGTAAAGAATGCAGTGATTATGAATTTATTTTAAGGATTTTTTTTTTGTAACCGTCAACTTTTTGTTGGATTGTGTTTGACTGCTCTTCAGTTTTCATTTTTTCAGATTTGTGAGAATTTAGGATGTTGGTCATTTTTTTTTGTATTCATAAAGATAGGTTAGGTGGCTTTTGTTGTCTTTCCCCTGTCTGATTCGCTGTAGACGTTTTTTTTATTAGGTTACTGCATTTCATTTAAATCGTGGATATTAGTCGAGTATTTTCTGTATTCTTCCCGACCTAAATTTCTTTTCCTTCCGTCGCAAACCTTTTTAATTTGGAATTGGTATTAATTGTAATTTTTGTGTCTGAAACTGTCAGTATTTGGAACTTAAGAGTAGTTAAGAACCAAGATCTCGGATTATACCAAGATTTTCTTCATTTTTATAATAAAATTTTTTAAAAATAATTTTGCATCTTGTTTATTTACTTTGAGTTGTTTCTCGAATGAACCTGGATTTGAAAGATGTGTTAGGGCAGTGGTCGGAAAATTCGTCACCCAAAAGAGTCAAATATAAACCATATAAATTTGAAATGTATTCAAAGAGCCATTTTTAACAAAATAGGTCTAAAAGTGTGCTGTCGAGCAAGACTTTGCTGAATACTGTATGTCCTAGCTTAACTAAGGGAGGGCGTCCATCCTTTGGCAGTCCATTGTCTCTGCTCCCGTCTTTCCTCTTAGGAGCTTGCCAAGAGGTTAGACTTAATCTAATGTTTGAAATGGCTGTTCTCTGTTCAGCACTTGAACGTATGCAACTCCGGATGGTCCAGTTTACTGAAGAATGTTAGAGACTTCCTCTGAGCCGCGTCTTCCATGTATTTGCTCCTCTACTACGTCCTTTAACCTTTGAAAATGTTTCACATTCCGTGGTCATATTTGAGTGTATTATCGACTGGGTTATAGCTTTAAATACGTTCTGGGTAACTTGTGGGAATCCCTCCGTCAAATACTACTACCCAACCCAGGGGATGCGGTGGGAGTAGTATGCTACTCCAACAAAGCTCTACAAAGGCTGGCGAAATTCCTGACGGAAGTCTTACGGGAAGAAAGCAGCGAGAGTATAACAATACTCCGGACCTGCACTAACATTTTATGTAAGTCACAGCCAAGGGGTACAAGACCCGCACTTAGTATATTAAAGGCGGCTCGCGTTTGGCAAATTTCGAACAAAAGTCATAACAGAAAGAATACAACAAACGTTAAAATGGGTGGAGTAATCATTCACTAACACAGATTAGGACTTACACCTCCAAACACTAACTTCATAGACTTAAGTATAATTAACAGCAAAGTGTTAGTTCCAGTAACATAGCTAAGGAACCCAGAAAGTTGTTATGAAAGGTGATACTTAAACGCTAAAACCAGTCGAACAAATAGGCTTAGAAAACGCTTCGCTGAGGAGAAAATTTGAATTTTAAATGTTAAGATGACAATTTTGTGTTTTTGACTAACGGATTTTTTATTCTGAATGTTGAGTTTGGTAAGATGTTTGACTTTATTTATCATAAAATATGTTACTCCCCCACTTGGTTGGAATTTGTAAGTTGTTACTAAACTGAAAGGAATCCTTGACGTTTTGTAGAAACGGGTTTTCGAGACGTATGAAATAAATTGATAGTCAGATGTCATGTGAGGAGGTAAAAATGCATAAATCATGTGTCAAAAGCTTCCTTCTTCCAACCCTTAATGGAGTTTTAACACATTTCGAACCCCCACCCCAGACCAGAGTGTTTCTTAGAAGAGTTACAATTCTGGCCAGTGAAATAAATTTTGGTGAACTGAAGTCTGATGTTTCAGCTTATTTTTCACAGTCCTATTTGTAGGGTGAGTTTGTATAAGCCAGTGGTTCCCAAATTTTATTTTACGGCCCTTTTTAGAATAAAAAATTGATTAGCGCCCTCTCTTTATAGCTTTATAGTCTAGCCGTCTTTAGACATGAAAACGTAGAGGAACACCAGTAACAGAGAGGAATACCAAATCAAGTTCTCTAAATCTCCGTCCTTTTATACTACCACCCTGTTGACTAGCTGCAGCACCCACTTTGGGACTCACTGATGTGTACTTAAGTTTGCTACCTGATACTGCTCACTGGACAAGTCGTTAAAGCTCCCGACTTGGACACAATGATCGTGAGTTCGAATCCTCCTCCAGCATCCTGTTATACCCAAAAAGGGTGAAAAACGGGATTGAAACCACCACTACAATCAAGATAGTAGTGTAGTGAATAGTTCGATGAGTTTAGTCCATAAATGAAAGTAAAACATTGTATTCAAGGACTCTGAAAGATAATCTAACCCATTTAACCCACCTAACCCAAAGAAACAAGCGTCTCATAATCAACTCCTAACACTCGGCTTGTAACTTTTGGAAGAAGGAAAAGAATTCAAATAGTCAGTTCAAAATTTTATTAAAAACTTTCTCAACAATACTTTTCCTGCTTTATTTAAATTCTTTAGTATATTCTACGCAAGTTGAGGCAAATTTTGAACTCGATACCGTTATATTGAAAAATATCGTTATACTCCTCTGAGAAAACATTATGCTTTAAGCAAGACCTGTTTATACGGTTTATACGTGTAATATAAGTAAGGCAAATTAGACACAAAAGTGATTTTGTATTACCGACTAGTTACCCGTTACTAATAGGAAATCACTTAAAACGTAAACGTCAGCTCTCGTTTTCTGATTAACTTCCAAAAATAGCTATCCTCATCTTATTCTGATGTGTGTAAAGGCAATTCAGACTGAAAAGAAAAAGTGCGCCGCCGCGAAAACGTTTCGAGTATTTTAAAAGCGCAGATATCTCAGATAGATAAAATCTATAAATTTAAACTTCAACCATTTTTGTAAATGTATACAGACGATTTCAGTATTTAAAACAAACAAAAAGAAAACAATTCAGGTCTTCAATTTTTGGGAAACCGACCCCTGCTACGTCTTGGACGAGACCTGGGACCTTGACTCCTACCCCTCTTCCTGGGATTAAAATTACTGTTGGCTCCTCCACCGGGGAAGCCCCTATTTGGAAAATTTCTAAAATCCATGTCGTTATTCTCCCAGATATTGGCTGACATTAGAGGAGGAGGACGGTTACCCCAGTTGCTATCTTGAGAAGGACCTTCGTCCCACCTTTGATTCTGATTAAATAAATTATTACTATTATTAAAATTAGGTCTGCTCTCGAAATTGTTATCTTTGTTATTGCCGACGTCGAAGTTCTCTCGATCGTCGTACCGATCTTCGAAACCTCCGTGTCTCTGATCGAAATCCCGGCCCCGGAAGTCCATATCGTTTCGCTGGAACGGGCCCGAATTCCGGTCGTCGTAATCCCGGAAATCGACGTCTCTATTATTGAAGTTATTCCTCGACATGAAATTATTAGTCCCGCCTTGGAAATCTCCCCGAAAGTTATTGTTCCCCTGATTGAAATCACTATTTCCGAACTGATGCCTTAAATCGAGGTCTCGTTGCCTTCCGTCTCCGAGCATCATTTTGTCTTCCACGTCGAAAGGTCTGAAATTGGATCCCATAAGTGGCGGCGGCATGTTAGGCTGATTTCGCAAATCTTCATCGAACATCTGTAACAAAATGTTCACAGCAAGGTTTAGACAATATATCTAACACATCCAAGGAAGAATTTATAAGAATCCGACTGAACCTGGTTAGGAGGTCGAAAGTCTTGATCTCTTGGTTGGTATCTCAAATCCATATCTCGCATTGGAGCTCCGTTACCGCCCATATTTCTAAAATCTCCCTCGGGATCCTGGAACAAAGAATCGAAATCCCAAATCAGCATCAAATGAGCACAATTTGTAATCATCGAAAAGTGAAGGACTTCATCGTTTCCTTACCAGAGGTCCACCGCGTGCAAAGTGTCTCAAATCCACATCGGTTTTACCTAAATCTAAACCACTATCAGCAAAACTGGATGGAGTGTCTTCGTCCTCGTTCGGCTCATCCAATTCCATCGAACTGGAATCAGAATCCGAGCCTCCAGGTTCTCCATCGCTGTCCATGAACGGGAGAACGTCTTGGAGTTCTTTGATTTTCCCCGATCTTATGTATTTATTTAACGCTTCCCTGCCCTTGAATATTTTCTTGTACAGTTTTTGTCCAGCTGCAATTACATTTTATATTGAGAACCTATATTCACCACCCCCTCCTACAGGAATTCCCTTCTCGTTATGTCTATGATAACCACTTACGTCGAACAGGTAATACTTTTCCAAAGACGACGACAGCAGTCGGTTCCAGGTCTTCAAGTTTCTTGACACCGGGTTGCTGTTCTATAAATTTATTTATCAACTGATTGATTGGATCTAAAACGGATTCGGTTCCATAACCTTCGAGTGCTTCTTCTTCCTCTGCAAGAAAAATTTTCCACATTGGTCCTGACGCTATAAAAACAGGTTCAAACACAACGAACAGGGTTCAATCAAACCTTCTGGAGTCATTCCTGTTTCGTTCCACTGAGCCATGAAATTCTTAGGAATAGGTTTCGCGTAAGGCTGTTTCTTCACCGGCTTCTTCTTAGTTTCCGCATCGTTGACGTCTTCATCCAAGCCGGGAATGACACCATCGTTGTTGTCCTGATTAAAAAGTGTTAAGTTCTCCCCTACTGGTATAGGTCCTTCGACTCGATCTTCGGGAGCCATTCCAGGTATGCAGGACATTTCATCTGTCAAGGTAAAGAGGTAGACATGAGTATTCAGACTCTGTATGGGAACAAATAAGAGAAAAAAAATTAATTTCACGCACCTATTTCGTTTTCTTCCATTCCAGGCAATCCAGCAGGTAAAGTGTTTAAGTTGTATTTGTCTTTCATGAGATCTCCAGGCCGGTTTCTCGTCCAGAACTTACTCGTGTGGTCGTTCGAACCCGAACACAGAATGTGGCCCAACGGATGCCAGTCTAACGTCCAGACGATGCTCTCGTGTGCAGCGTCGATGGCTCCGACTTCCTTATCCGCCCTAAATTAACAACAATATTCAGCGTCCAAAACTCAATCTGTCACGGGAGAAACACTAATTACCAAAGGGACTACAGTTCTTAATGAATAGAGTCCGTCGGCTATATACATACCCTACATGCCAGAAGAGTATGGCACCGTCAGATCCTCCACTGGCTATCAGGCCCTCGTGGTAGGGGTGCCAAGAAAGGCAACTCGCTTCTTTTTTGTGTCCCCGAAAAGTCTGCACGACCTGAGATAAGTTTCGAATGTCGAACAATTTCAAAAAGTGATCCCTGCTAGCCGTTATAAACCAGTTCCCGTTTTTGTTCCATTTGAGATCCATGACAGTCGACTTGTGAGCGTGAAGCGTGGTCAGCGACTGTCCCGTTTTCGGATCCCACAACTTGATCGGTTGCTGATTATCTTTACTACCGGATGCAATGAGACCTAACTGGGGATGCCAATCGCAGCATTTCACGTCCGATCCGTGACCTGTTAAAAATCACTTCCATCGTCAGCCCTTCAACCCTCTCGACTACTCTTTTGGTCACATTATCGTAGGGAGGCTATATATATATATAAACTTTGTACTAACCTCTTAAAATTCTTTCTTCGTGGCATCTTGCAAAATCCCAAATACGAAGCGTACCGTCATCAGAACAGGACACCATCTTCTGATCCGTGGGACTAAAGCTAAACAAAACGGGACTCGATCACACATCTTTGACAAATCATAAACAACAAAATAATAATAATGATGACGTCAAATTAATAAATAAAAATATAAAAATAAATAAAACAAAACAAAATATAGAGATACTAAAACAAATCATTCACTGAATTGTCTGACTTTGTTTATTTCAAGCTCTATTCACTTTCATCTAAACCTTAAAATGTTCGACTTTACAAATCAATAAACCTGAAAAAACATTAAAAGTCGAACCTGATCGGGCCTCAACCGTTTCCTAACTGAAAACCACATCCTAAAAAAAAATTTCAAACTAAACCCTAACCTGTACAACACCTGACTTAAGCTAGAACTTTAGAACCTAAGCTAAAAGCGAATTTGAAACTAGCACAAGCTGACATAAATCATAACCGCCATTTTTACGACTACTACCTAATGTCGATTAAATGTTTTCATTGTTTCCTTAAGAATGTCATTGATACCAATAACCTTCAACTCCCATATTAAAAATCCTTTTTCTCTTGGTTCATTTTTATGATTTGAATTTATACCCCAATCACAAAGCTGTTTCCATGTTCTAACAGCCAAAGGGTAACCAACCACCCCCACCCCAACCAAAAATTTTCAAACAAATCCAAGCAAACAATCCAAAGACTCGATTACATACATGTATAATACAAAGTGAGCAAGACCTGCCTCTACCATTATACATTTCCCTGCTACCCTAACTACCACCCCAGAGTTCCTAATATTAAAAGTAATTAATAACATAAATAAAAATTAAATAAATCAAAAGGGATGTAAAAAGATGGAAGTCTTTTCTGTAGCTTTATTAAGAATTGTTAATAAAAATTTTTGATAATAAAAAAAATGGACGCTTTTAAAATAATATAAAAAATATGATTTATTGAACAACAATATGCATTGTACAATAAATGTTTATAGGAACAACACGATAACGAGGCAGTATAACGAGGAACCACGGCTTTATTAAAATAACAAGAAATACATTTACAAAGACTAGATAATATCACCATGAAAAAGAGTATATAGGAATAACGAAGGGATTTATATTTTTTTATTTATCATCATCATCACCAATATTATCTTCTCAAACAAAAACATTATTTCAATGCTCCTTTTCAAAATAAATTATTTACTGTATTTATTTTATATACAAACACCACCTAGACAATGGAATTAGGTGTTTCGTCCACATCATTTCGAATCAGGTCCCCAAAGGATTTTTAAAAATCAAAACTAATCCAACAGAAATTTTTCTTTCTTTAACAGATACCTTAAATACACTCGGTTTTATTCAGAAGGAGGGTTTTGTTAACCACACATCAACAATACTCGATTTTGGGGTTGGGGTTGATTAAGGCTTTTGGGATGTTTTCATGGAAGTTAAGGTTTTAAAACTGCACTTACAACCAAATTTCTCATATTAAAATACCAAAAATTTTGATACCTAAAGGCAGGCTGATGGATATATAACCCAAAACTTTATTTACAGTTGTGCTTCTCAAACCATACCCAAAAATTTATTTTATCAACCTACGTTACAAGTGTGCTTTTTTTCAAATACTATTACAAGTAAACTCATTACAAGCACTAGCGATTTGTGATTAAATTATTATTATATTTATTTATTTATTCATCATTTTATAAACCTATACTGACCTCTATTGAAGAAACATCAATGTCGGGACAAGAATTTAACCCTTCGAGAACTAAGTTCAGTTTCAAGAATATTGTCACCTCCAGTGTGACATTCAAGTGGAAAGGGTTATCAGTTTGTGATATTGGAGGAAAAGTTTTTTATCAATACAAAGGGTAGGAGAAACAGGTTAGAGTGTAGAATGTTGTTGTTATTATTATTTAAACCCAACAAAAAAATTTCGAGGATGAAAGGATTGTTTTTGTTTTCTTTAATGTCTTCACACAGTGTTTTTTATAAAATAATAACAAATAAATAAACAAGTACCTGAGGCCTCGAATTGCTTCTTTATGAGCTTGGAACATCTTAACATTGTTCATGTTAGACTGCCAATATTTACAATAGCCGGCATGATCACCTGTTATCATCCATGCATCGTTATTCGACCACACCATAGAGCGAACAGGGCTGTCATGAGCCTGGAACAATCAAAATACAAACACCTATTTGAGTTGAGAAAACTCATTCGAGCTGGAGTGAATAAAACTTAAGTTATATATACATAATACTGAGCATGTTTCAAAACAAAATGATTGAAGCTAATGATTTACAGCGATGAACCACATCAAGCCATTATGATAGCAGAGCCAAGAATCCTTACAACTTTATATATGATATTGCGATAAGCAATAACTTAATTCCAACAGACCTGCAATATTGTTTCAAAATTAAAAGTCAGTCCATTCCACAGAGTAAACTCTCCACTAGAGGCCCCTGTTACTAATCGCCTTCCTTCAGGTGTCCAAGCCATGCAGAAAATTGGACACCTCATTTTATTTGTGGCTGTCTTTACGAATTTTGTTGTAACTGCATTTATGGGGTTATCTTTGTATCCAGGAGGGGGCAGAACCTCCGGTAGATATAGTACATCAGGCTGCAATGCGTGTCTGTCCCGATGATCTCTTTGCCATACTCTATTTTGTAATGCCTTAATAATCGCTGCATTATAATCAACAGTTTTCCGCATTGTAGATTTTCGCAGTCTCTTTCCATCGAAGTCATCGGGAAGGCTGTTCAACATATTATTATTGTGTTGGGGGCGAAAAGGTTGCCTGAATTTCTGATTCATATTTTGAGTTTGAGGCGGCAGTCTATTTGGAGTTATATTTATGTTTGCTGAATTGAAATTCTGCTCCATATTAGGTGGCGGTTTTGAAAAATCTGGTTGAAGGCCCATGTTACTGGCACCGACGCCCGCCGATGAATTTTCTGTTTCCATCATTCTGCTGCTTCCTAACCGTTTCTCTTTATTATTATCTTATCATCAGAACTAATACGAAATCTGTCTTTGGTATAATAACCATTTTAAATTGGTTATAAAATAAAATATAGCAATCAACTAGGTTCACAACTTCAACTACACTTCCTCAGACACATAGCAAAACATTTCAGCCATTTTTCCGGATGTGGATTTTATTGTTCTCTCAACTTCCGGTTATTTACTCCATGATTTCGACTGCTATGACGGTTTGTGACGTGTGGCGGGAAAACAAAATCCGTTAATTTACGAACTTCACTTTGAATTATAAAAAAGATTCTTTGAGGATCAGCTTGGGATTAAAGGATCAAAAGAAGTTGAAATGAAAAAAACCTTTGATAAAAATAAAAATTTATATTTTAAATAAATTCTTAACATAAATTCAATTCCAATACTGTGTGTAATCATTTTAATAATAGTTGCAATACAGTATTAAGGCAGTCAAAACAGCTCCAACCTTAAACACACAACTCTTAATGTGGGTATTTATGCTTAAAACTTTTTCAAAACAAAAAAAATTAAAATGTTTGAAATCAGTTTCAGTTTCGTGAGCAAAAAATAAAAATAACGTAAAATCGTATTTTCTCATTTTAATATTGTTCATAAATAAATAAAAATGTCTACTCACATCCTCCCTCCTTACCAAAAATAATAAATTTTATTCTTTGGTTTGAGCTTTTTTAAAATCTCAATATAATAAAAATTTCATTTATTTCACAATCTAGTCCAGGTGGTCGTAGAACAATAGATCCTAAAAAAAATCGAATATTGCAATTCTACTTTTGAGTCATTAACAACAAAACTATTTTTCCAAGCATGTAATTTATAATTGTAGTGAATTTGAAACAATCAAAAACTCTTTCGAATATATTATAATTATAAAATAAAACTCTGATCCAAATTAAAGTTAAATTCCTCTGTAAAAAGAATGGGACATAAATTTTCTTTTTAATAACAACAAACCACCCTGTCACAGAGACAGGCGTCTCTCATCTTGTGAGTATCCACTTCTAAAGTAACAAAAATAAATTTAAAAATAATTCATGGCTGCTCCACAAAACAAAACCCTCATTTTTGAAATAGTAACTGTATCAGTCAAGAAACTTATTTAACGGTCAGTAAAATAGAAATATTACAAGGTGGGATCAGTCCGACCCCCAAGGATGAGTTTTGGTGATACCATTCTAGCCGCCATCTTGAATTAAGTGATACTATAGTTAAAAAAGTTTAAAAAGCATTTTCGATATTTTAATCCCACAATAATTATACAAAAGCATTGGAAAATTGTTTCTTATAAAAAAATTACTCTTATCTTTAATATCTTTCAATATTTTCCTATTTAAATTTAAATTTCTTTCCCTACTCTACATCTTTTAAAAAAATATAAAAAAGACTTAAAAGTACAACATTTAAAATCAATAATCTGTCATGCTTGTGTTAAAAAAATAAAATAAAATGAATATATATATAATAATAATTTTCTATCTTAAAATAATAGCTTCAAATAAATCATAACATGATAAAAAATAAAAAGAAATAAAAAGGAAAAACTTTCAATAAATTCTAATAAAAATTATTCCTTTTGATGTAAATATATGAAGCAAATAAACTTTTGCGGTAGGAAATACTTATTCAAATTCCCTGTAAAGAGTTTGAATGAGAATTATATCAGGAGATATTTTTTTTAATATATATTGAGTTATATTTTTTTTGTTTGTTTTGTGTTTTTTTTAGTAATTATAATCTTGAGAGTTTCATCGTTTAGACTAATGAGGTTCCCGGTTGAAAATTTTCAAGATGTACGAACTTCGTTAATTGGTTGCGACGGTGGTTAGGGACGGTGATGGCAAAGGCATGTTTTCCTCGTAGATCATGACGAGCTGTGTGTAGTTATGTTGTTTTTTCTTTTTCCTGGTCTGCTGGAAAGTTATCGTGAAAATTCTAATTATACAATTATTTAGGCTGTTCTTTAAAACCTTTTTTTTAATTTTTTGCCCCTAACTTTGGTATTGATAAATAAAAATATTGGCCAACAGAGATGATATATATTGAACACTACTTGAAAAATCAAAGAACTAACTTTTTGAAGAGACGTTCCTTGTAATTCTTCACCGCTGCTGCAGCTGCTGTTCGTCAAACCTTCTTCCAGTTTAAGTTTCGTCGACAAACCCTCAAGCTCTAAATCGACATATAGCTGATGGAGTTGATCATCCACTAATTTTGGTTGGTCTATCGTTTTCAAAACTTCTAAGTCAGACTCGAGAACGTTTGTTATTTCTCTGTTGTTCAGCTGGTACCTGAATACTAGCTCTGGAGTCAAGTTTATTTCCTCTAACCATGGGGGTTCCTACAATTTAAATTCAAATTTATATTGCTGTACTTAAGAGAAACAAATTTTTCTGGGAGTGTTGTATCCGCCTTCTTTCTTGCTTACCTTCCGCATGGGTCTCGATTGCAACTCATCTTTATCATCTTTTCCCCATTGTCTTTGCTTTCTTGAAAACCCAGTTTCCGTTTCCTCAGAACTTCTCATACTTTCATCAGTCTTTAAAAATGAAGAATATGAAGAATAACTACTTTCATCTCCCGTTCCTGTACCTGTATCTCGGGTTAACCTGAAATTATAAAAATTAAATGAATTCCTCTATTGACACGTGTTTATTTAGCCATAAAGATAAACCGTAGAGACAATTACCCCGAAATTTCCTTCGTCTTTTCTTCATCCTGGGAGAAACACAGAGAATCTTCAATCTCAGGTGAATCCATTGATTTTTCCTCCTTTTTAGAACACTCAGAGAGAACCTACAGAAAAATATTCAAAAAACAGTTAATCCCTCATCCACTTAATCATAACTAATTCAAGATAAACAAGAAACTGATGTCAAGTCTTTCGCCTACCATGCTTCCCATAGCTGAACCTGGTTCAGCCTTGACGCTGGTAGCTTGCGAAGCAGGTCTTTGGAATTTGACCTGTCCTTTTTCATTCTCGCTTTGAATTTTACTCGTTTGAGGTCTAGACGGGACTTGTGGTGCCATCATGAGAGGAGAATACATTAGGGAAGGAGTGCCGAATCCCATTGCTGGATACACGGGGAAGGCGTTCATAAATTGTACTATAAAGAAAGGTTTAGGATAAGTCATATCTAAGGGTAGCGTTACTACTTATTTAATAAAAAATTAATTAAAAATGATTATTGTATACACCAAATATACTACCTCCCCTCCCTCTCCCCTTAAAGAATCTCAAAAATATATGGTTGTATAATAAACATAATATTATGAGTCTATCAAACTATAAACCTTGATTCTTGTCACTACATATACATATATCTTCTTCGGTGGTCAACTTTTGTATTTAGAAGCGCATCACCGGTGAAGAGAAATGGAGGTAATAACAAACAAAATGGCGTTTTTAGAATTTTCTCTAACTAAACCTAAAATGGTATACTAAATACTATTTTAAAAATACTAAAACGTGTCATATTTGTATATTACCAAAACAACAAACTTGTTCATGTCCTTGTATAACACTAACTTCTAACTTAATACTAAATCCAAGTTGAAGAATAAATTCATCAGCGTTGGAACCCATACTTAGCTTACCTTGATGCATAAATGTATTACCTCCCATAAGCAGAGGACTAGGAGGGCCTGGATGTTCATGTGGAGCAATTTCATTTCCGCTAATATTAACGCTGTTTTGAGAATAGCCGGAGTTGGAAGCGTTCAATGTTGGATTCCCACCAGTTGGAATGTAATAAACTGGAATCATCCCCGCCACTGGCATCCCTCCATTGCTCGTCGTGTATGTTCTACAAAAACAAAAATTTAGGTCATCGTTACCATAAAATCAGTTGTTATAAACTAAATTTTGGTATTAAAATTATAAACTCACGCATGGGGGGTTAGTGACTGATTGAAAGTAGTAACAGAAAATGGAGGCCATAGATTAACATTCGTCGATCCTTGTTGAAATATGTGAGGGTTATTCGAATCACCGCCATTAGTTTTGATGAATAACTCCGTTCGGGTGATGGCACTCCCCACGTTCAAATTCTTTTTATTCATATTTTGATTGTTAGCTTCTGTATGCCGGTGTTTAGACACTTTATCACCTTCCCATGATTGCGATCCGCTTCTCTTAACGCCATGACAATGATCCTAAGTGGATTTGAAACCAACAATTGAATAAAGCCAAAGACTAAATCATTATTATCATTTCTACAATATTATTTATAAAAAGGAAAACAAAAGAAAATAAAAAGAAAACCAAATAAAAATCAAATAATCTCATACCTGTAATTTTTCAATGGCATTTTTAAGACGTATTTCATTAATTTTACCATCTTTCACTCTTAAATCTCTGTGTCGTTTTATTAAAACTTTTTCCATATCTTCATTATGCCTAACAACAATATTTTTTTTAGTTTAAACTTATTATTTGTCAACATTTTACTTCTAAAGCTGCTACTGGATTTGAAAGGTACCGCAGAAAGAAATCAAAGGATAGGGAACTTTGATTTTGATACCATTTTGATGCTGGAGCGGAAGAAAAGACTTATTTTCAGGCAAAACCCTTCCACCAAACATAATCAAATCAAGTAGTTCAGACAGACTTAAAAACATTTTATGAAACATTTCCGATTACCTGGATAAAACTGCTTCGGTTAATACTGTTACGGGTTCGCAGTAGTCTTGATGTTTTGACGTGTTTGTCTCTGTACTATTCGTGCCGATGATGCAGTTTGATGCACTGCTCAGTCCAGATCCACTTCCGGAACATGTTCCACTTCCGTTGACTGGAGATCTGCATTTGCTGAGTGGAATTAACAAAACGAGGGATTAATTAAGAGTTTCAACAAAACAGATTCAGATGTATTTAGTTTCTTTTGCTGTTGTTACCTATTTTCGGCTACTTCCGGTGACACTTTCCCTTCTTCGTCCATGGGTGAATGGATTTTCATGTCGGAGTTTTCATCGCTGGTTGTTAGTGTTCTCGGCTTGCTTTCGAAGAATCTTTGAAGGTTTTCGTTATAATTCAACTGGTTATAGCTTGGAGGAGTTTCTGACGACGACTTGGAGTCACAATAGTCGTGATGTGGGGATATCTCTCCCAGCATGACAGAATCTCTTTCCTAAATAAACAGCCTCTTTTAGTATGTGAATCATCACAGATAAGCTAGAAAATCAGCTTAAAACGGATATGGTAACCTACCGAAAAGCTATCCTCCTCCATCTTAACGTCGCCGGTTTTCACATGTTCCGTTTTCGTTATCTTGTCCATTAAAGATTCCATGAACGTAGCCAAATCTTTGCATCTCTTTGAAACTTGTTGTTTAGCCGATTCTGAACTTCTTGAAACGGGTTCATTTAAAATCCTTTTTATGTCCTCGAGAATAACTTTGTTCTCTTTCATAACCTATAAATTGAATTTGAGTTGTTGAATTTAATTGTTTAAATAGTTTTGATTTCAAAATTAGGATGAATTCATCAAAAGAAATATAAACCAAGAGGGAAACTGTTGAATCTTTCATTCGTGTGAATTATCCTCCTCCGAAACCTCACGATGAATCAAAAACACCATAAAACAGCATAAATAATGTCCACTTTTTCGAAGAATCCATTTCATAAAGCTATTTTAAAATTTAAGATGACTTGTTTTTTAAAGTAATTGCAATAAACTCACCGTGGCTTTTTATATTTCATAACTTAAATAAAGAAAATGAAGGATTTTTAACGTTTAAATAATTAATTAATTCGATGTTAGGACCAACATTTCACGAACACATACCTCATCCGAAAGTTGATGATGTTCCATAGGCACGGCGAATACATCAGGATTTGGAGGGCCCTTGAGCAGTCGATGTTGGCCGATGGCAAATTCCAACTTCTTTGACCACGGGTTAATAAAGCTTGACCATTCCGTTTCCAACACTACGTAGCCGCCATTTTGTGTTCGAAAACGATAAGGTTTACTTCGATAAGGTGATCCTTGAACTTCTAACACTGAAATAGTTTACCCATTATGATTACATTTCCGGACGAATCCCATTTTTTTTCTTTTTATCCTCAACAGAATCACTTTAAAATACCTGATTCGTAGATCTCTTTGAGAAGAGGGAGGTCCTCTGGATGATAAAAGTCGAAAATGGAACGACCGATCATGTCTTGAGGTAGATACCCCAGATAGGAGACAGCTTCCACGTCGACATGGCTTAATAGGGTGTTGGCCAGATGTCTCGTAACGAATTTCGGAGCTTCTCTCATTTCGTCAGGACCTACTTACCAACATTAAATAATAATATTAGGCATCGATGGAAGTTAACAAAAATGGGGGTTGGGCTGTTGGATCACCAAGTGGGGATGATGATTTGACACTTTCCTGTCGTAAAATAATTTTTTTAAATATCGAATTAAGAACAGCCAGTAATCAGAATGAGAGTATCCTCGAGTTTATTGAAATTGATATAAGCTGTCAGATTTGAAAGCAGCATTTTCATGAACGTGACTCTCAGACTTAATAATTCAACACGGATTCCATTAGTGCTGAATTCTAATTAAATAAGGGTGAACGACTCGTTTAGGAAAAAAGAAAAATTTTCGGCTGATTGGATATGAAATTACTCACGATTATAGGCGGTTTTAACGGCTGATGCCGTGATCACCAACAGGGTGTCGGAGATCTCGCCTTTGAACTCTTTGAATGTGAGAGAGAGTTTGAATGGTATGTACTCGACGGCTTTGTCCTTCACTCCGAATCCGGAAGTTTTCAATCCTCGATATTTTCTCAGACAGCAGAAGAATGTATTGCTGGGATTTTTGCAGTTCTTTCCGGGAGACGGAATCGAATTGGATATCATGGGTCCTGCAACTCCTACGTAAAATCCATTCATTTACTTTTGATTGTGTTTTACTGATCTCCGCCTTTTTAAATCCTCGATTTGCTATTTTTCTTTCGGTCAAAATCCATATCGATAATTGTTTCTGAGTTGTGTAACAATATGATACCAGAATCTCGTGATTAAATCAAAGCAAACTTTAACACGTTAATCGTCATATCAGTCATATGTGTCTGACGCTATGAAGTTATACGTGAGTGGTGTCAGACATATATGTCTGACGCGTGCGATTTGGTGGAAGGCCACGTCAGTCACAGATGTCTGACTCAAAACGATACATTTTCATTATGTTTCGAAAGCTTGGCCTATCAGGAACAAAACCTGAAAATTTCTTGGCTTACTACAAACAATAAAACGAAATAAGCATAATTATATAATAATATATGGTTACCATGGCCCACGTGAAAAATTTTCTCATACTATCGTGGCGATTAACGTGTTAAAAGTAGACGTACGTCATCAAAAATCTTTTTTCATTCATCGACTAAATCTGATTTTGTTTTCAATCTTAAAAATTATTTCTTTCAGTCTTCTTCTTGCAGAGCACACCATGGAAAATACAGATGTTATGTAAATGTCACGACTCTCGAGCACTGTGCTCATTATCGATTAAGATAAACTATTATTTATTACTTTAAAATATTTTCCCTCAGTCTGAGGGACCATTTATTTATTTTTGGGGAGTGGGGTAGATGACATTTTGAAACAACTTACCATATGTTATGTGGTTAGCAAATGCAACTCTATCTTTTTGATGAACAAAGTCGATGAAAGAACGGCCCACCCACATGTCGCAGGGAAAGCCCAATACATCTGTCAGTGTGGGACTGGTGTATAGTACTCTTCCATCTTGCATTGACACGACCAAGCAAAACTGGCCGCTCACCTGGTTCATGGGTTCTATTTTTAAAGTGTTGAATAGATTTTCAGGAGTATTTGCCGTTTCGTCAACTTCAATGGATTCCAAATTCGTTTCTAAGTCTTCATCTGAATAAAACGGAGGAAATAAGAAAACGTGATTTTCCAAGGAGGAAAATTTTATTTACAAATCACATTCATTCGGGGACTAATCCAAACGTCTTAGGTTTCAGGAAACTCCAAAGGGAAGACTGGAATGGCTTCAAACTCTTTTGTTGTAAGATGATTTATATTTTGGGGAAGGTATAACACTACCTGTCATTTCCTAAAACCCATTTTTATCTTTTATGTGACCCTGGGTGTTGAGTTTGAGGTGAGGCTGTATTTCATCAGGAAATGGCTGAGCTGAAAGAGTTTGGTTCCTCTTACAAATGGTTCTTCTGTCTACAATAGGTGGCCGTTTTAATTTTGATTTTGGGTGTACACAGTCAAAGCGAAAACTTTTCCCAATTATGCTATCGAGGGAAAGTAACGAGTAGGGAAGAAAGAAAACGAGAGAGAACAGTAAAGCCTCGTGCTTTCATCTGCACGCTTATTGTCAACGAGACTTGTCAACCTTTCAGTAAAGGAATTTTTAAATTGAAAATGATTACACAACTCTTTCCGAGCTGGAACTCAACATCGATTGATCTTTATTATCCGTTTGTATTTCCGAAAATAATTATTTCCCACTGCAGGAAACACTTCGTTTCACGGTGCTTGACTCGGAAAATTTGAAAAGCTTCTAATGAGCAATTTCTAATTTGGTATCATTTTTCTTTCTTCCTTCCTTCCTTTCTCTCTCTCTGAATTTTTTAGTTCAAGGATTTTATTATGTGCGACGACTGCGCATAACGACGCTCGAGTTTCTTTTGTGCTGTTGAATTAATTTCCTTTAGGACATGATTCCTCTATGAATGTGTGAGTTTTTGTTTTACTTTACTAGACTTCACAATGAACACTAATTGACATGCAAATCATTCAGCGAATGAATGAATTTGTGGGAAGGTGAGGATGTGTTCAGGAGGCAAACTGTTAATTTTCGCTCTCCTCATAATCCTCGTTTTACAGCCACGTGACATGAGACCAATATTTTTTGCTGAACCAAAACCAACAAGGATGTTTAATTTATTAACTTTCTTCTCAAATCCTGAATAGATCTCTGTTGGGAATTCTACAAATTGTCTACACTAAATACGAACTTCTTCCCTTTCTTTCCCTCACCCTGGGTCATTTCAAAGAATTTCGAGGCTGAAAAGATATTCTGAAGAAAAACTTACCGGAACTCCGGATCTTCTTAATGCACTTCAAGGTCTGGGCTACGGCAGCCAGATGAAGAGCTTCGCAATTATTAACATTACCACTGTTACTGTTATTGTTCATGTTCGCACTTTTACAACCACTTAAATTGTTACTTCCACTTTTGTTAGCGTTAGTGCTCGCGGAACTGTTATTGTTTATATTGCTTATGGAAACAGGGGTAACTGTCGCGGAATTCCTTCCTGATAAATCGGCACTTTCAATCGTTTTGGCGTCCTTCACTTCCTCACTGTTTTTATTTTCATTTCCACTGATACCTTCTTGTATTTTATTTTTCTTTTTTTTATGGTCTTTAATTTTAGAAGATTTTGAAGAATGCGGCTGTGGGAATTCCTCAGCTGTAGTCGGTAAACCTCCATATCCGCTGCTGTTGCTCGAGCCGGAATTGCTGTGAATGGATTTGGAGCTACCGCTGGTAGAACAACAATCAAGATTAGTATTCGACTTAATATGATTTATTATATATTTCACTTTGAGTGAGATTTGTGATTTAGAAAGCTTACCTTCTTTGTGATTGACTGTTGGAACATCCGGTGGAGTATCCAGAGTCTGAAATCTTCGTGTTGTGCGTTTCTGCTTCGCTTTGTTGATCGAGATCGGTTCTGATTTAACAAAATATAATAATTAACAGATATTTCTTTAAGTATCTACTAGATGGTAACTTATATTTTTAAAGAATATTGTGGGAGGAGTAGTCTCCTGACTTGGGAGCAAATGGTCGTGAGTTCGAATCCTCCTGCATCCTGTTATACCCAAAAAAGGGTGAAAAACGGGATTAAAACCACCACCACTATTTTTAAAGAATCTTGGATACTGTCAGCTATCAGTCATCATTATAATTATTATGTAATCACTGTACTTGGTTATTCATGATATCAATGATGGTAATTATCAAATCAGTGTAGATTATAAATGTTTTTAGTATACAATTTTTTATAATTAAGCTTTAATATAGACAAGTTCCTCTCTTTGTCATTCCTGTAAATATTACTGATCTGTATATAGCTTAGTAACAACAGTAAATCTTTGTAATTAATTAATTTAGCCTTTTTAAAGTTGAAAACCTTGCATTAAGCTTTAACTCCTTGACGTACATGAGACAAATATGTGCCTTTTAATTAAAGACATACCTATAGACCGAAATTATGCGAAATTGGGCTCAGGGGTTTCTATAGAAGTCAGGCTATTATAATATGATGTTTGTTTTGCTCGTTACTACTACTCATTTGACCCGGTCACGTGGTAGAGCAAGAAAAACTTTTTTTTGTGAGCCACGGTCGTTTCTATTCTATGTCGAATTATTACCAGTAAAAATTTTTTCTAAGTTTCTTTTCTGTAGATTCCAAAAATCGACGTCCCGTTGAGAAACATGCAGAAACAAGCAAAATATGACGTCATAAATGCGTTGGGACATACATATCCCTATATACACTAAGATACACGTGCGTATTCCTTCAAATTATGGTATAAATGTGTTAAATCGCCTCTTTTAGACATATTTGTTTAGAAAAAATGTTCACCCTCACCTCAACCCTTATGTCAAGGGGTTAGACAAGACTTTCCACCATCTCAGGATATTGTAAAAGACGTGAGGACTGTCATTACAAATAGACCATTTCAATCCTGGGATTTTACCATAATCGAAGTAAAAAATTATGGTAGAGATGAAAACGTAAGCGAAAACAAATTCACGGAAAAAAAAAGGGGGAGAAAACTAAAACCCATGTTCTTTAACATGATATTGAACAATGGGAAAGAAAAGTCGCGTTTAGGGCAACGTGATGTCGTTAGATGGTCCAATCGGAATTCCCCTCAGACTTGGATTATTCTGACCAGCTATGAATTAAAACTCTCTCATGTTGAAATCCAGCAGATTCCAAATCCTTTCAACTCCACATCTTTTTGTTCTCCGTTTTAATTTATATTTATAACTTTGATTAAATTACTAACTAATTACTGTAATTACGGAAAATTTTTTAGACTTTAATTAGAAATTTTTTCCTTTGTGATTTTATAAATTGAGATTCTATTCAAAACCATTTTTGTCTCTTCTTTAATGATTTATATATTAACAGTTCGATTTGGGGGTTGAGGTATTAAAAGAAGACTTTAATAGAGTGGTCAAAGATAACTTTTACAGAAACTACTAGACAATGAAGAAATCAGATCAAAAAGACTTTGAGAAGAGATGAAGGGAATGATACCCAATATGAAACATGATAGTCTCAGCACAAGAAGATATGACTGGTTTAACATATTCAAAACCATTTGATGGTGGTATGTTAAGGAAAAAAAATTTTTGCACTGAATATTTAAAGAATATTTGGAGTTGAATACATTCAAATTCCAACATAACGAAACTTATACCAGAATAAAATTATATAAAACTCTTTGGGATATAACTCAGCTGTTATTAAATAAATTATTTTTCAATAAATTTAAATAAAATTTGGCCTTAAAATGTATGCAGCTAAGTTTAAGGCTATTTGGAATCAAATGGGTTCAAATTCTTAGGCTAGGTTTTTACAAATTTTCGTACAGCAGGTTTTTGGGGAATATCTCAAATAATTTTGATAGATGTGGGCTTTAAATATTTTTTTTATTGATTTGACCATTTGGGTCTTAATTTTCATTTTTGACCCTTGGGTGTATAGAAGAGAATTCGAACTCATGAGCGTAACTTCTAGAGTCAGGCGGTTTGTCCACTACAGCAGAGGCTTCTCGCAATAAATTTTATATTGTTAATTCTAAAAGTATTTGAAGTCAAAATGGGTTTATAAATTTTATTTTAACTCTTTTCTCTCTTATCTCAGAGACCAATTTTTTCCATCAGAAAATGACTGAAGTTCGAAACACCTGCAACTGGCATTAAGCGACCTCAACAGAATCTAACAAGAATTACATAACTCATCGAAAATTATTATTATTCCTTCTCTCTCAAATTCTGAATTTGTTTTCGGGTCATTATCTACATGAAACAAACCTAAATCTAATTTTTTTGGGTTGGGGGACTTCCGTAAAAGGTTAATAAATTTAAATTTTATTTGTATTTTATGGCAATTCGAAGAAATTTTTTGGGGGTATGATTGTAACTGAGTCTTCTGATAAACCCAATTAAAGGAAAAATGCATCTGAGGTCTTGTTAAACCATTTTCAAAGAATCGCTGAAAAGAAAAATAACAACAACAATAGGCAACACGTGAGAAGAGCACAATCCGGTAACACACACTCATGGCCGAACGCCATGTGACAAAGCCATTTCGTCGACGGAAAATTTTTTTTTTTCTGTAAAACTTTTGCCGATTAATTTATACCAATTAATCGAAACACAACCATTTTTATAAGTGTTAAAAAATTTCCTTTGAGAGATTTAGACAGAGATTAAGTATTTATACATCGATCCTACGAGAGAAAGATGAGGTTGAGACTCACCTTTGATTTTCCATGATGCAATGTTTTTTACCACAAACAAACTCCTCACAAAGTTCAGGCACTATTTTCCGTTTTAATCTTGATGTCATAAGTATAACTGATCGCTTTTTTTATCTTTAAATCACAACATAAAACGACATTAATGGAAGAATTTCACTTTTACTTAACTCCTTTAAAATGAGTTCTTGTAAGTTTTGAGTCAAATATGAAAAGGTTATCAAAACGAACAAAAGCAAAATACTCAAATTTGAAATAGAATCGATTAATTTAATGATAATTGTTACAAAATATTAATTAATTAATAAATAATTCACTAAACAAATTGTTTTAAAAGTTGCACATAACTTTAAGGTGTGTGTTTGAAACCCTGACAAAATAATATTAAATTTTTTATAAAGTCCTTTTAGACTGTAGAAGTTAACATTTAAAAAGAAACCTTTTCCCCTTCACGATATTTATTTTAATTTAATTCTTAGATACACCCAAAAAGGGTCTGTCTTAGGCTTATAAAGTCAAATTAGATTCTTCAAAGGAAAGTGACACTCGCCATTACTCTAACGACGTTAAATCTACCCGCTTAAAATGTTTCGAACTTTTTTTTAAAAAAATATTTCAAAACTCCACTTTATAAATAAGACAACTTATACAAATTTAATGTCAGGTTTAAAAACTATTTTACCGGTTTTATAAAAATTATTTGACTCAAATCTTGAAGGAAAAACTCATTTCAACTATATTCTCACGTATAAATTTTTATTTTTATTCTCGGTAACTATTTAACAAACTGATATTACTTACAAAAACACTTTCAAATTTTAAACTATTTCGAAAAAATTAAATGAGTCTAAAATGTGATATTAATTTTTAAATTCCAAGTATAAAATATAAACCGTTGGTGTTTACATGTAACTCTTGTTTGCGATCAATGCGGGCGAATCGGTTCGAAGGCAACCGGCTCATGTGTTACGTACACGTGAGATGTGAATTTCTTTGTCGATGGCGGCTCTTCGCATTGAATCTCACGTGCAGACAGGCGTGGTTATCCCTTTTCCCGCTGCCTATTTCACTTTTTAATTATCATCAAAAATTTATTTTAAAATCTCGCCTTTTTTTTTTGTCTTCAACCGAAACATCACAAACTAATGAGTGAGACTTGAAAATGTAATTAATATAAACTCTCACGACGAACAACGCGCAGCAAACAGACATCAACCCTTCAAGACGTTTTGCCGCGAAAATTTTGTTTATTTCTCACTTTCCCTGGCCTTGATCGAAGTTCGGTAAGCAAAAAAGTAAAATTTCCTCTCAGCTTTCAAATCCCAGAAGGATAGTTATTTACGTAATAATGAAGGGGTTATATCATACACATCTTTCTAATTTCTAATAAAAGAAAGCAATTACGTAACGAAAATTATTTTGACAGGAAAGTCATCTTACTTTTTGTAGGAGAAAAACTCAAAGACACACGCCATTTGTTCAATTCCATTTTAAGGCCATAAAAAAAAAGTCGTTCAAAGTCTTATAAGATCCACACAACCTGAATACCTAGCGCTGACTCTTTCAATTTTCATTGCACGCTTTTTCATTTTGCAATCAAGAAATATAATCTTGAACAAGGCTTCTATAAATATTTCAAGGCAAAAGCAATTATTTGTGAAACTTTTAAAAATTAAAAAAAGCAAATGTATACACTCAGTCTGAGTCATAAAGTTTAAACTATTCATTTCCTAAGACAGGATAGCCTTACAAAATTGCTTACAAAGACCATTTTTGTAATATTGTATCACTTTTCCTAAAGCAATTTTTAACCTCAAGCAACTGTAAGTGAATACATAATGGTTAGGTTGTACTAGATGATTTTAATCTTAGTTAACAACTGCTCCTTGACAACAAATTTAGAACAGGATTATTAAAAGAAAAAGACTTTTATTAAGAAAATATAATAATATTTATTTTTTGTGACTGATTACAGCATAGATATATATTTAATAATAAACCATCCCATGAATAAAGTTTTATAAAATTTATTCTAAAAACTTTATAGCTAAAAAAAATTCCTTAAAGTATTTTTTAATGAACCAAAAATTAATGGCTCTAAAATGAAAGAAAAATATTTAAAAAAAATGATCTAAAAAATATAAATTTAAAGTCCAAAATATCCTGCTGATTGAAAGCCTGCTTTAATTGAAATAAAACTTCCAAAGACAATTATAGATATGTGATAATTTGAGCCCTTATTTCAATCGAAAGCAGGATTCTGAGTATTGCTGAATTCATGTTGAGTGCTTTTCAGTCAGTTTCTCAATAATTATTGTCTTGCGTTAACAATTTCAACAAATTCTGGTTTCAGTGATGCTCCTCCCACTAAAAATCCATCAATATCCTTTTCCTTGGCTAACTCCTTACAATTGGCACTTGTAACTGAACCTCCATAAACAATCTTGTTTCTTCTGCAACCTTTTCGGATACATTGTCTTTTAGCCATTTTCTCAGAGCACAGTGAACTTCTTGAGCCTTTAAAGAGAGATTGAGGGTTGTGATTAAAATTATAAACTAAAATTAGGATTTATAATAAAAACTTATGGTTCTGTACCTGTTGAGGTGAAGCAGTCTTTCCAGTACCAATGGCCCAAACAGGTTCATATGCTACAACCACCTTTGACCAATTGGTAATCTTCTCAGCAATGGCACCCAGCTGCCTGAAAACAACTGCTTCAGTTTGGCCAGCTTCTCTCTCTTCAATTTTTCTCCAATACAGGCAATAACTGAGAGAGTTGATTCTAATGCATGACAAACCTTCTCAGCGACAAGCTATAAAATATTCCTCTAATTAAGTAAAAACTTCTCTGATCGAAATGAAAAGAAATTTATCTAGATATAACCTACGATGTCTGACTCCCCAAAAACATTTCTTCTTTCTGAATGTCCCAATATAACCCAGTTAATTCCATTATCTAATATCTGAGCTGGGCTTATTTCTCCAGTGAAAGCCCCCTTTAGGAACTTTATAGCAATTCTGAGCAGCCACTTCAATGCTTTGTGGTAACAACTCTCTTGCATAACTTAAATAAATTGCAGGAACTCCAACAACAACCTCTGGAAAATGAAAAAAAAATGAAAGGAAATTAAAATACAAATTAAAAAGTATTTTTATAATGCTCTATTACATAACCCCTCATCAATTTTCTTTTTAAACTCAAAATTAGATCTTAAACCAAAGCCCGGGCGAATCGTATACAGGTTTCAATACGCTCCCTCCACTCAACATTCATCAACACGAATTCCTTCAATTAGACCAGGCTTACTATTAACACTTCTGACTTCATTTTTCGGCGACTAATTACGTCCTCGTTAAAAGTATTTAAAAAAAATTGTTCATCATTAAAAAATTATCAAATAATCTCACCGGTCTTAGAGTCAAGTGGTCCTTTTTTTAAAAATTCCACAATTTCTCTGATTGATTCCTTGCTTCCGTTCATTTTCCAGTTTCCTCCAACCCAAAATCTTCGTGCCATTTTTTATTTTATTTTAGGAATTTTGAAATAAGGGGTGAGACACTAATAGAAATAAGAGGAAACAAAAAAAAAGTATTAAGTAATTGAATACTTGTCAATGACCTTCTGATGACTTTTCTCAGAGGGGAATCGTCACGTTATCGACCTTCCTTCATGTCATGTGCCACGGCAATTTTTCGAACACGTTTTCATAACCGTTTGTTTTAGTTTTAATCCATTCCTACGAAAAGGGTTCTTAAAATTTATTTTGTTAGGCTTCACTAATTTAATGCCTCGATGAATACTGAGTGAACATGTTTGTTCTTCTGATTAGTTTTCCTTCTTTCGTAGAGAAATGATGTTTATATTGTATTTGAATGTTTTTTTTTAATACTCATTTGATCAGTTCAGGTTAGAATTTTTTGTTTTTCTTTTGGAAGCTTCATTCTAAATTTACATAACAACACCAAAATAGCACTTAATTTAGAATTAAATCTTGCATGTGCATTGCTTTGAGATTTATTATAATTAACTTAAATCATTACAATGTCTTGTAGATGATCCAAATGATAAAATCATCACATGAAAATTTATTGTAGTTAAAGCACCTAACTAGCAAAGTAATAGATAATAGTTTTAACTCTCTTCCATATCCTATCATACCAAAGACTCAAAAACTGCTAAATGCCCCTCCTTTCTAGAAAGTCTCATTTAATACCTAAACCCAAAAATATCATGTTCATTACCTTATCGACATCAACCTTTTCACAAAACGTCATTTTTTATTCATGGATCGTGTATTACTCATTTTTGAAAGAAGTAAAGATGTTAATATAAGCATGAATTATGTAAATGAAATGTTGGAATGCATTATGCTGAAGCTTTTCATGAATGGGCTAAAAAGGAGTGTTTGAAAATCTTTGCCGACATTCCTTAACAATTTATTCACTTCATAACGAGATGAAGCTTTTGTTACAAAAAGGAGTTGTTGGTTTAAAAAAAGTAAAAGTTTTTCTAAAAAATTAAATACTATATATTAAGTTTTTAAAAATAATTCATACATCTATACTGATACTTTAAGGTTGAGTTGAGGATTTTTAATTCGTTTTCAAAGTCTTATTTTGTCAAAAACACAAAGTTTGTTTTCTTCTATATTTAGCACAGATATATTGCTTTTGTGAGGTTTAAATAATATATTTCAAGATGACTTTGATGTTTATAGTATAATTCTATTTTTGTAAATCAAGAACTCACCTTAAGCATCTTAACTTCATAAGTGATGTGCTTATATAATATAATAATAATTTTATTATTTTAATAAATCAAAACGATAAACTTCTGAAGAAATTCTGACTCTCAAACTGTTCAAGAAAAATCATTTATTTCTTATACAGTTTCTCTTTCAGTCTTAGCAAAAAGTCTTTTTTGGCAGAACAGTCATATTTTGTGTTGATGTCCATCACTTCAGGAACATTTAAAATCAGGTTGAGTGACTATTTAAGCAGTGGTTTAGGGTTTGAGCCTCTCTTTTGCATTCTGTCACCCTAGTGTGACAGTTGGAATTAAAACAAAGAATTCTGACAGAAGTTTCCTAATATTTGTAGGTCCTAATTTCAGCAATACTCTAGACGTGCTAATTTTTAGGAAAATATAAAAATTCCCTAACAAGCAATTATAAAAAAGCTTTTGTGTGTTCACTGATAAGAAATCTGTCTGAACATGGCTGATATTTCCTCTACAGTCTTGTTCTTCGTCTCCGGTACTTTCTTCCAGACGAAGAGAACGAATATAGCTAGCAAAACTACGAATATAATGAAAACATAGCCCTTCATTATTTCTTGAAGCGGTAGGAAACCTAAGCCCACTAAGAAATTAGCCGTCCAGTTCACGGCAACTGCGATTGATGTGGCAGCCGGTCGAGCGGATTGGTTGAATAGTTCAGATACTAAGAACCAGGGTATAGAACCAGGGCCCACAGCAAACATGATGACGAAAACTAGAACCAGAACGATGCTCAAATGTGACACGGCGACCGATTGTTCCTTAAAACAGAAAAGTTTTGTTTAGTCGGTGAGGGTGGTAAATATGGGTGACTAAAATTTGAGATTATTGATGTTCTTACGGTGAAAGCCAAACATATGGTGAGGAAGAGGGTGTCAAAGAACATTCCGATGAAACCAAAGAGGAGGAGAGTTTTCCTACCGGCTTTCTCAACCAGAACAAGAGAGACAATTGTCATCGCAACATTTACAGCCCCCATTGCAAGGGTTGCGTACTGGGCATTCTCGTCGCTGAGATTAGCCATTTTGAATATTTTTGTTGAGAAAAACATAACCTGGAACAAAAATTAGATGTGATGGGTGGCTTATCTAACAACAAAAGCTCAGATAAAATATTGACAGTTTCACCTACAGCATTTATCCCAGAGAGCTGTTGTGCAATCATTACCATAATGGCTATGAACAAAGGCATTCGTAGTGCTGCATTGGTAAACATCTCCCTGAAAGTGACTTTGGGTACTAATTTCATACTTTCATATTCGGAACGCATTTCGTCCATTTCATCATTGACTTCGGGGGTGTTTCTCAACCAAGTCAGTGCTGAAAAATAAGCAAAAGAAAATTAGACATTAAAAAATGAATTCTTCTGTCTGACTTCGAAAATGTCTGTATATACCTTTCTGTGCTTGTCTTTCCCTTCCTTTTGTAACAAGAAGATATTTCGGAGACTCTGGGCAAAATGGTAAAGTAAGGATTTGGAATATTCCCGGCACTACCGTGATCGCTAATAGTAACGGCCAGTGTTCATCTGTTCCGAGAACAGATTCGAGGCCCAAAATTTGAGAAATTAAAATTGAAATTGTGATCACAAGTTGATAGACTGTTCCTACCTAAAAAAGAGATCATTTTTATAAATTTTCACAACCTGGTGATTGTTAGTTTGGGTGGTTGTGCCATTTTTATATTTTAATGCTTATGGTCACGCAGTATGTACGCTTTGTATTTGGGTCATAGCACAGTGGTTGAGATAAAAATAAATGTGATCTGATTTAACTTACTGCTCCTCTCAACCGAATCGGTGATATTTCAGCGAGGTACATCGGAGCCAAGCCAGCATTCAAACCTGAATTTATTCCGATTAAGAATCTTCCTAGAATGACCATTTCATACGAGTTGGCTGATTTTGCGCATCCTTTAAGAAAAATAATTGTCTTAATCATCCTTTAATTGTCTCAATTCATTAATTGACAATAAATTAGTGCATATACCTTGAAGTAAACTCGAAGCGACCACTAGAATATTATTAAGGAGCAGTCCACCTTTCCTGCCAACTTTATCAGCTACATAACCTGTTATACACCCTCCAATCATTCCTCCAACACAGAATATGGACACTGCTATTGACCAAATCATCGTCACCTGACTCTGTTCCACAATATTCCCCGTTCGATTCGTTTCTACGTCGTAAATCCATTCTTCTATTAATTTCTCGGGAGCGTTCACCACACCCGTGTTGTAACCGTGCTGGAATGACGAACCTAATGCTGCAGCCGTTATGGCAAAGGCTAGACGTCCATTTAGTCCCTTAAAAGAAATAGCAAACAATCATCATAAATTGAATTCTGTTTGTCTTTTCAGGTTCACTTAATCGACAACAGTTTATCGGAGTCAGTCATGCCTAAAGTGAGTACCCAATAGTAGAAATAAGAAACAGTGAAAGATTTTTGAGAGGTGGGCCTTGTTAGGTTGGTTCGGTTAATAGTTGTGAACCCTCGACTGATTCAAGGATAGCGGGGTTAGGTTCAGAGCACAGAATAAAGCATTCAAGTCGCGCACATGGATCATTTCTCGTGTTAAAATTGATCAATTAAGATTCAAGAAGCGCAGCAGTTGAAGGGTGATTAACTTATTGAAAGAATTTAATGTTGATTTATTAACGGCTATTAAATTTCTTAAATGTTCGAGAGGCAGGTCGCCAAGATGTGGTCACACAATTTGCGGTGGCGCCTTTTTGGAGGAATGACCAAACCTGATGAAAGGGAACAAGGTCACGCCGATTTTTAGAAAGTTTTTCTATTTTATTTGGCACGAGTCCATAACCCTGGTTCGATTTTATTGGGCGAACCTCTAGACGAGCCCCCACTCTAGGTTATAAATAAAATTTGACATTTATTTTTGCGTTTTTTTGTTCTTCCAAGTTATCTAATAATAATAGATTTATTACAAATTCGTGCTTTTTATGGAAATATTTCCACCTCCGGGGGGTCTTTATACGACTGAAGTTGTCAGTCATCAGTGTTTGGCTGACTAGTCTCGTGAAAGATGTTTCGATCAGATTTGTTTTATTGCATGCTACAGCAAATAGCTGATTGTTTTTACAAAAGAATCCCCCACCCTTAAACAAAATAAGTCGTGCTGAAGGGATTTTGGTGAAAAGATTTTTTGGTGTCCCCCATTTTGTGGTTTGCAGACTTTAGTTCTTGTTTTTGGACTGTTAACCCATCTCACATTCACAACCAAAACCCTTTTGCCAAATCTCCTATCAAAAAGGACAGTTTGATTAGGTTTGGGTTAAAACTAAGAAGTCAGGATAGGTTTAATGTTACTGTGACTCAGTTCCTGTTATAATCCAAGAACTGAGAGGAAGAATTTGATGGGAAACGTCTGAAAGGCCTAACTTGTGATTGTTACAAAAAATGACTCCACATAAACCTCAATTTATGGAATGTCCTAGCAATGTCCTTCATTTTTTGCAATGAGCCATTAAGGTCAGAATTAAAATCATTGAAAGTAAAAAAAAATTATTTTTTTAAGTATTTATTTTCGAGCACCGTGAAAAATGTGGCCGGAAAGAGAAAGTGCACGTAGCGTTGAGAGAAAGAAAAAAATTTTTTGTCACAAACAGAAATTTTCTAAGACGAAACCAAGAGGGCACTTTTGTAAGTGGTTGCCAATTATTTTCAAGTTTTGGATCGGAACGCAAGAAGGAAAAATTCTCTTCCTCCTCGTAGTGTATATATATAAACATATATAGGAAATAATAGTAATTGTAACGTGATAAAATCACGTGTCGCTCAACGTTTTCTCACGTATATTTAGAATCTTTGCTAAATGTGGAATGACATCCACCATGGGAGAATGGGGAAACGGTAAAAGACGACAGAATTACAGTGTTTAAGCTAATTAAACTGACGTTAGCCATCAGTAATACCCTTCATTAAAATTGTGGTGTGGCAGAATTTGTCTTCCGTTTCTGTCTTGCTCACTCAGAGATAATCAGAACAGTGTTGATTTGGCAAGTGATAAGGAAGTTCTTTTGTGGCGCGGGAGTCTGATTAATTCCTTTCCTGATTCAAGCCATTTTAAGGCGATTACGACAATGTCAGTCTGTGGAACTGTGTCTAAAAACTGAAAATTGCTTATCTCCGTGACGTCATTTTATTTTTATTGGCATTTAAAAAGCACTCTGTTGACAAAGTTAGGGGAAACAGCGCTGACTGATTTTTGTTTAGCTCACTGGTTTTGACTATCTTCAAGGCCTTTCCCACATTACCCATCTCTGAAATGGTTTTAAAAAAATTTTTTTTATTTTTTATTTTCACTTTCCAGCTGATATTATATCTCGGATGTTTCTTTTTGTTTGAGAACAAGGTCACGTTTTGAGCGGAAAGAGATGAAGTTGCACGAGGACTCGTAACCAACATAAACTTGGTTAAGGTTCTCTTAAATGATGTTGGTCGTATTCCCTCTTATGCTCACTTTTTTAATGTACTGTTGAAGGCTCCTTATTCTCAGGCTAAAAAATCATCATACAGTTCCTGTATTCGCTGACGGAAATTTATTTAATTGGTATATTGAAATAATTTAGTGTTGCTGTGGTTGTTAATCTGTTGAGCAATTAGATGAGCTGGGAAATTTTGCCAAAAATTTTCCCCTGATTAGGAGAAATAAAATTTGGCTGAGGGGGAGGCCTTGAAAAACAACCAAAACCAGTGAACAAGACAAAATCAGTCTGCACTCCCGGCACGTGCCGATGCGGCTTTCATAGAGTGTAGCTGAATGAACCAAAATCAAAGCAAATTTATACAAACTGTCATTCCCTCATCCACGGTTTCTATACTGATGACAAATTTATGAATCAAATCTGTGGCGTAGTGTGTGATGAGAAGCCTTTTTATTTCCTCTCAGTAAGTATAAGTGCCCTGGTGGACCTAAAATTTTCCCTGGATTTCAGGTATTTAGATTAACACTGCTCCAACAGTGGGTCACTCCACCACATTATGGGGTCGTTTGACATAGTTCATGGACAATACTCTATTCCCCGGTTCCTCGAAGAGATACTGTATGTTA
Organism: Columbicola columbae; assembly: GCA_016920875.1. Lineage (NCBI taxonomy): Eukaryota > Metazoa > Arthropoda > Insecta > Psocodea > Philopteridae > Columbicola > Columbicola columbae. The sequence goes on from JADMLL010000004.1 coordinate 7,619,996, forward strand.
GCTTAGCTTGATTCCATTCACAGTAACAAAATTCCAGTCCTCAGGAGTCAAATACGATTTCGTAGTGCTGTCGTCAACGTGTTAAAGAAGTAAATGAGAGTAGTATAACTTTAATTTACTAAATTATATGATTTTGTGACATGATGCATGACATGAATCAAAGAAGGCTTTGTTCTGTCTTTGGTTTGAGGGGTTTGTACATACTGGAAATCAGTCATCCGAAAACCACTGAGTGTCTTATAGGTTAGAAAATGTGTTTTGGGAATTATTCTACCCATCTCTGATGTTTAAATTTTTATTTACATTTTGGCGTTTCAGAAAATGTTTAAAATTAGGGTTTGACAATTAGTGAGAGTAAGCATGCTTGAATCCGGTTTATGGAAACTGACGCCATCACCTTTTAAATATGGCAGAGTTTATTATTATTTTTGGCGGGTCCTTAAAAATTCCAATAAATAAGTGAAGTTGAGTGTTATAAAATATCAGTTGTGATGTATTTCCTTTGAAGAAAGGAAGAGACTTGATCCCCGGGATTAAGTATTAATCCAGGAAGAGTTTCATGTTAGAGAAGTAACAACGTCTCCTTTGCCCTCACGTTTTGTTTACAACTGTGTATACGTCACCTTTATTGTTTAACGTTGGCACTGTCTGAATGTAAGAGCAACGGTTTTTAAAATTTTCATTTAAAAAAAAATTTCATTCCTCTATAAAACGTATATTACCTGTATGGTAGATTTTTTTTTCCTAGAAATGGCTCCATTTTTGGTGGCCTCGTGATTTTCCATAATTATTTTCACTTAGCATTCCACTTCGAAGAGACTAATATCCGAGGAAATGCGTTCCTACGACAATGCGAGATTCATGAACACTAGAACCTTCTTTAATCACTTACATGCACACTTGAGACGCGCCGAACCCGTTTCCACCGTTAAAAGAATTTATTATTATAATAACTATTTCATAGTTCTCATAAGCTAAACATTATTATTTACTTTGACAGACTCTCCAAAATCGGTCTTTTTACCTCGACGTTGACGTACTGGCTAATTCCAGTGGCGGGGGGTGATAAAAATTCTAAACGAAAAGTTTTTTTTCGGTTTTAAGACACCGGTCGTGTGCGCATGCGCGACCGCTTAAATTATGACTATCAACTCTAGCTCGACGTGCCCTTTTATAGTCGACTGTTTTGTATTTTTGGTTTTTGTAACCCCCAAATCTGTGCCCTCGTTTGTTTTTATTCTCATCGTCACACCCGGTTTTTGTCGTGTTTTGCTTCCCTTGGAAAGGTTTCGAGGTTTCTTCTTTATCATCGAGTAGGAGGTTTTGGGTTTCCTGAGGCTTTTTGGTTGATAAACTATTTTCTGTTTCGTTTGCAAATTTTGGGAAATGACTAACCCATCCACATTCTGATTTAAATTATCCAAAACTTTCGTAAATTCTTCTTTTAATTGCCACTATCGACCTAAATAGTCACAGGGATTTGAATCAGACGCACTAACGAACCGTGTTATTAGAATTTAGCTTGGAATCATGACTACAAATCGATTTCGACTGTTGTAAAATAGTCGGTAGTAGTCACGTAGGGAAAATCGGATACTTTCGAAGATGTCTTTTGGACGAGTTTTCATGGTCAATGATGTGTGTCTTGATCGGAGAATGAGAACGTGATGGACGATTTGAAGCGTTTCTCAATGAACACGAGGAGGTTGGGGGTTTATAAACACGTGCTTGGACACAAGGCCGGCGAAAATATTTCCAAATCAAGCGACTTGTGTTTTCTAGTTTGCTGACTTGGTCCTCCATGGCTTATAAAAATTGGTGACAAATCTTATCTACCATGTTTAGAATTGTAAGGTTGATGATATATTCAATGACATTCTGTGTTCTGAAACCCACGACCAGGATGCACTTGGGGTGATAATCAAAATTCTCTGTTTCATTGGGTGGGAAAGTTACCCTTATATCACTTACATGTTGTCTACCAGCCACGGACGTTTCTTTCATCAGCATTGTTGCATCTAAATCGTCCATACTGGAGGCTTTGGAACTTTGTCGTGATAAATCCTTCGTTCCGGTATTGGGAAGCTGGAGAAGAGCTGCGGCGGCTTGAGATCGGAGCGGATGATCATCCTCTGTGTACGCGAGCTCGTAGTCTCCATTTCGAAGTATCGGCATCACAGATCACCTTTGTAAAAAGCGTTAAACGTTAATTTTATTATCCAACAATCGATCTGAAGCAACAAACACCACCGATTCTATGTAAATAAATAATAAATACGATAAATGACTCACTTTATCGATGTACTGTACTGTAGTACGTATTGCTTTAATCCGACTGATGACCTTTCGGTAAACAGATTGCGAAGCTTTTTTAAAATTCTACTTTCTGACGTTAAAATTTCGAAATAGAATTCTTTGACAGTGGGACAACTGCTCCCAAGCTCTCTCGTTGTCTTGAAATCGGGCGCAGTAGTCCCCGCTTTTCATCCCCCAAATGCGCCAAATTTTTTATTCGTTTATCTTTCATCTCCAAACAGATTCCAAGGGGTTTATTGACACCATTCGGATTATGGTCGGAGGAGGCGCTGGAGGTATGGGCTTGCCCAAGTATGGAGGAATCGGAGGAAAAGGAGGAAGCGTGTATCTAGAAGCGAAACCTGGTGAGTTATGGCTTTAGCCTTTGAATCAAGGAAATCAAATTCCCATCTTGAAATGACTGGGTTCTTCTACAGGAATAACTTTGAAGAGTATTATAAAGGCATATCCAAGTAGAGTCGTTAAAGCGCAGTCGGGAGAAAACAGCCGAGCGATGAAAATTTTTGGAGATCCAGGAGAAGATAAAATAGTCCGCGTTCCTGTAGGCGTCGCCGTTTACGATCAGTTCATGAGGAAAATTGGTAATAGATTGAGAATTTCCTTAAGGAGATTGTCGAGACTAGTTTTGAAAAAGAAAATAAATTAATTAACAAATTGTGATCGCAGGTGATTTAAATGAAAAAGGCGAGAAAGTTCTTGTAGCCACTGGAGGTCCAGGAGGATCACCAAAAAGCAATCCTCCTTTCACGTCAGCGTTGGGTCATTCGCAAGTAATCACGATAGACTTGAAACTTCTCGCCGACGTGGGACTGGTAGGATTTCCCAATGCGGGAAAATCAACTCTTCTCAGTGTCGTATCTAGGGCGAAACCTGAAATAGCTGCCTACGCCTGTACGTTAACGAACTTATTCTTCTTCACTTTCAAATCCCTCTAAATATTTATTTAAAAGACTCAATTTTTGTAGTCACCACCCTCCAGCCTAATGTCGGAGTTATGGAATATTCTGATTTTCGACAAATAAAAATGGCGGATTTGCCAGGTTTGATAGAAGGTGCTTCTCTTAATTTGGGAATGGGTCATAAATTTTTGAAACATGTTGAGAGAAGCAGTTTGTTGTTGATGGTAGTGGACATCCACGGATTTCAGTTGACTCCTAACAGTAAGCATCGCAGTTGTTTAGAAACTGTAGTTCTCTTGAATAAGGTGAGTTTAGTCAATGTACCTAGTTTTTGCTTAATCCCTTCATCACCACGAACCAGTAAAGAGCTTGCTTTCTCTTGCAGGAATTAGAATTATATAAAGAAGAAATATTAGATAAACCAGTAGTATTAGCTGTTAATAAAATGGATTTACCAGGATCAAGATCTATATTAAACGAAATAATGCCGTATTTAAAAAATTTGACTGGTCAGTTCAACACTTACTCAGTTATTCTTTCTTGTTATTATTTCTTTTGGTTTATAATCGATTTCAATTTTCAGATTACGCTTCTCAAGTGCCAGAGAAAATAAGGCCGAAGAGGATGTTGAAATTCGATGATATCGTTCCTATTTCCGCAATGCACGACAGAGATTCAACAAATAAACTGAAAGAAGTGCTTCGTGAGTGCCTCGATCGAAATTTTGAATTATCTTTAAAGGAAACAATGACTAAAAAAGAAATAGAACTTTTAAAAAGACTTAGGAAAGAAAACAGTGAAGCGACAAAAGTTGTAATATAAATTTTTATTTTCATATTAAAGCAGTATAAGTTAAATTTAGACCAGTCACCTGTCCAATCCAGATCTCCGTCACGATCCATTTTGTTGTCGCAGGAAGAAAGCGGGAAAATGGTTTTCGTCATAGAGAATTTAAACGCGTTGGAAAGAGTCGCGTTGACTTTTCGAACACGGATCTGCAGTTATCAAAATGACCACAAAACATTGGGTGTGTGCAACATTTGTACGTGTTTATAGATTTTTAGAGAGTTAATTTTTTTATTTATCATCAATTAAAATAGTGATTACAGCTTTAAGTATACAATGGAAAATGAAGAGAAAGAGGATTTATTACTGGAGGTTACGGAAAGCGAGGACGAAGAGTGCGATAAAGAGGAAATCGATTATTACATCGAACAGAAAATTCTCGACTTTATTCAAAATGAAAAACAAAATTCTAAATCGAGTAAAAAGACCATTATATTTATAACGACATGTTTGTTCCTGTTCTTATCTTCGTTGGTACTCATCATCACGGTACCCATTTATATAAAATATACGTCCGTTACCGGTATATCTACGTACAGTAAATTGGTCACTCTGTCTGTTGTGAATGCAATATTCTTCGTGGTCGCTCACGTAATCGGAGTTTTATTAAAATGCGGCAGCCACACGTCGCCGAATCACAACCTTTCCTTTGCTGATGTTTTAAAAGACAGTTTTCTACTCTCCATCGGAAGTATTTTGATATTATGGTTGATTGATGTGAACTATGTAAGCTGTCACTTAAAGGATCCCTTGAAGGGCTTCTCCATTGCGTTTGCATTATTGTTTTACTTTATATTCTCCACGAAAAGTAAGTTACTAAGTTATTTACTTTCTCAAAATGATTTGGCTTTATTATGAAGTAAAAAAATTTTCTTATTTTGTTTATTTAGGCTCTAACATCAAGTTGAACTTTTTATTCCTTGAATATGTCATGTTTTCAAACACAATATTTCATTTTCCTTGTTTATTCTTGTCTTTGTTCCTGCATCGGAAGAGTTGGATAGTAACATGTCTACTCGTTTAACTTGACATGATATTATGTAATAACTTATACAATGCATCCTCCTTTGATATGGTGTTATTCACCAACAGCACAAAGATTAAGTGACCAGTAATGCTTTTAACAGGAAATCACTCCAATCGCTTGACCCAAATATATTTCATTTAACACTAGAACATTACTCAAATACTTTGATCAGTTAATTAATGTTTTTCATTTTTTTTTCCTTTTTGCAGAAATGAGTCTTGAAAGAACCTTTTGTGCCATAACCATAATTGTTGGAGTATTTGTTAGTGTTGATTTTGGTATTTGTGATAAATTTCGATGTAACGGAAATTCAAACTTGTCAGAAACCACCCCTAAACTACATTTTTTATATGTGATATTGTATTTATTAGCTCATGGAGTATGGGTTTTGCATTTTAATTTTGTTGAAGTTTGTTGGTCAACATTTAAGGTTTGTATTAAAATTTTTATACCCCAGTAGATTAATACCTCAAAATATGAGACGTTAAAGGGTTTGTAGGTCTAGCGTTAAGGATAGCAACAAGTGTCTTGCCACCAGGAGTGGACTTATTACGATTTAGTGATAGCTTTGTTTAAGACCAGAATTGAGTTTAAAATACTGAGAAGGGTTGAAAAGAGGACTCGAAGAAACAAAACAAATAAAAAACAGAAACAAAGAAGTGAAAATAAAGTTTGTTTATCTCTTAAACAACTCTAGACACTTTAGTTGTTTTGTTTACTATTTGTCTTCTGAAGGTGTGAATAAATTTTTCAAATACTCTCCACAAGTTACCAACTTGCTTCCCAACAGTTAAATATCGACCACTTTTGGGAGCTAGTTCTTGAGAAAGTTATCTATCACCACCCCCTTCCTCCCCATTATAAATAAAAAAATTTTTTTCATGTTTCATAACCTTTCAGTGAATCTAATCAAAATCTTTCATGAAACTTCTTACAATAGAGTTTGGAATGTACCAGACAAAACAATGCTTATTAGAGTCATAAATAAGTTCCCCTTTTTATCAGTAAAGAGTCCATTTCAGACTCCATTCATTACTCGACCAAACTCTCAAGTGGGTTCAACAAAGTTTTGTTTTAAAATTGTCAACGATAAGTCTTTTCCGCAGTTTCAGTTTTATTTATTGATTCTATTGGACTTTGTACAGACACTTGGCCCGATTTGCGCCTGACTTTGAATTACCTTCTCACCATTTTCACCTTCCAAGAATTGTTTTCCTCAAGCGACAAAAAGATTCTTCTACAACGCACAGCATTCCTCTGTGTGTATATGTACTCTGTTGTTTGTCTTTTTTATCAGTTTTCATCACACATACTTTCATAATTTGTTTGAAAATTTGAAGATTCATCTCCATTTTCACATCTCGTGATTATTTCCTTTTTTGGTACTGCCAGACAGAAATATGTTTCTAAGAAATAATTGAGTCAGAATTTAAATTATGAAATTTTGTTTTAGGGTTGCAATTCAAATCTAAACGTATCGGTTTTATCAAATGTTTCAAGTAATGCAAATTCTGGAACGGAAAACCTAAAACCATCGATTCAAAGCCTTTCGATAATCTGTCAGGAGGATGAGGACCATCATCAGCCGTGCATGCAGCAAGTTTTGAAGAAGGAAAATCTGCCCAGACTCAAGGGGAATAGAAAATCTTTTTTCAGCTCGAAATCCCTAAACAGCAAAATTTCAACAGGCCGAGAATTGGGTCATCAGTTTAGCAATTCGTTGCCGTGTATGAATCAGTTGTCAGTGCCAGATTTCAAAAGGTTTCCAATCACGTCGACTCGAATAACGAAATGGACGGCTTGCAATCTTGGACGTCGGGACGGTGTTATGACGTTGTACTCTGGCAGCACATAACGTGTTGTTTGATCGTTTTGAGTTTATGCTGGTTGCCTACTATGCCGTTTTCTCATGAAGTAAGTTTGTCTTTGATATAATGGTGGTTTTAATTTCGTTTTTTACCCTTTTTTGGGTATAACAGGATGGGGGAGGTGAATTCGAACTCACGACCATAACGTCCAAGTCAGGAACTTGAACCACTACACTAGGCCTCCCGTGATATTTGATGTTTGTTTGCACAGTCAGCCATTTTGGTTCCTACGACAAAATTGAAGTTTATGCTGAAATCAGTCGTCAGAAATCAGTATTTTATCACTTAAATAATAATTAGCGCCTTATTTCATAAATAATGTCCAGAAGTTTTGCTGTCGTTCTAGCAAAAACTCTTATTACCACTTTAACGTGTTTATAGCAGGCGGTGGAGAGATGGAACAATTTTTCACTAGCATCAAACCACCAATCATGAATTTGCACATTCTTTCATTATTTCCCTGCGACATATGTTTGTCATTTCTTTTAAATTAATTTAATGTCTTTTAACAAGTATAAATCAGCATGCAACAATGGTATCATTTAATTTTTCTCTTTGATCAAAAATCTCTTTGAGGACTCCAGTCTACTATTATTCCATAAGTAATGGACTTAATGTGTCATGAAAGACTTATTATTTGTTATCGATTTTTAAGGGGAAAGGAAAACTCTTGGTCGAGGTCATCTTGGAAGTCTTCGACTCTTTCCGCTGTCATTTGAATTTGGGAGAAAATTCGAAATGTAGCTTTCTACCCACGTTCACAATTCTCTTATCTACGTCATACATGGTTTTGATGTTGTCCAGCATCGAGTTACTGAAAACGACTCAATCGGCCGTAACCGTCGTCTCTGTCATGATGCCTGCTTTACCAATGTCAAGTTTGTTTTGGAGCTTGTTTCGCATCGGTGGATCCTCCACAAGTAAGCACTCGTTTTGCTTATATTTTGTATAATTTGTTGAGAGTTGTTAATCCAAGAGGATTCGTAGATTAATTTACAGATTTATGGATAATCAAAGTGAAATTTAATTGAACAGGTATCGTGGAGTTCAACCCGGAAATAACCGGAGAAGCTGTTTGCGCCGTTTTGGGTTTGCCCATCATCGGAATCGGAATCGTTCTTCTCATCAAATCACACATCAGAGAATTCAAAATGTTGCCATAATTTAGGAGTTGTTTACGTTAATACAATGTATCATTCCTTGTAACGAAAAAAAGACCTTTTATTCAAACTATGGTTGTGCTAAAATGTGTATTTAATATTTTTTATGGAGTTTCGTAATTATTTTTGTTTGGGAATTTGTTTTTTTTCAAATCGATTTTATAAAAATGGTACCAAATGTCGAAGACTGTATCAGGTTGTGTTTTGTAATTATTTTCGGAGACTCTGTTCTTTGAACCTTTTTTTTTCGTTTGTATATAACCCTTTGGGCACATGTGATGTATGAGAACTTAGTTTGACCAAGGTAGCACGTGTCGTTCTCATACGTCATCGAAATTTGAGACAATATTTAAAATTGCTCAGTCTCGTTTGAGTGATTTGTAACAAGTAAAAGAGAATTTATGTGAACCTTGTTCGGACTGCACAGAAATAAATTTTATGCACTTTTGAATCTGCTCCAAACTTTAACCAAATTTTTATTTATTTGATTAGTCAGCACCCAAAGGGTTAATTGCCATTGTTGCCAAAAATTTCCGAAAATTATTATTTAGTAAGGAATCGAAAGTTAGCCCATTAACTGCCAAAATTTTTTTTTACTTCAAACCTATCTATCCCATTCCATTTGTGTATGAGCTCATCTGGGCAAGTTAGTGCACGCAGTTGATTCCTAAGTCAACCTGGAATGTATATAGTCCATACCCAGTGTCTACGCTTCATTACTGGGGCTCTCAAATAGGGATTATGGCAGTTGATGGGTTAAATACTAAACATGCTGTCTTCATCACTACATTTCACTCAACCACTTTCTGAAATTTGAACTCAATCCTTATCCTAAAATCAATTTCTTCAAAAGGCATTCACTCCGTCCTGTGGTAGTAAACACAGTTGTGTGAGGTCATCATGATTTAAATATTCCACATAAACTAACCAAACACTTATTACAGCCAAAAACGGAGATTCGAATCGAATTTCATTGTAGTTAAAGTAAAAGCATTGCCAAAAAAAATTCTAGTCAGTAGTTTCTTTTTGGTCCTCCAAAAAATCACCGAACTTAGATATATATATGGTGTAGAACATATACTGGAATGGAAACCTTTTATGTTTCATCAGGGATTGTGAGACATTTGTTTTGTATGTAAAATAGAAGTTTTTGAAAAATTGTTGTTTTGTGAAATGTTAAATCGTTGTTGTGATTAAATTTATGTAGTACAATACTTGAATTAACTAAAGTGTGTTTTTAAATGTTTAAAACTGAATTTATTGCGTCCACATTTGTCGCCATCTTTCTTTTTTTTATATATACCTTTTCGTATTTATTTAAGTAATTGAATTTTTGCCAAATATTTTCAGTATAAATTACTTTTTGTCATTTTTGTAAAATTCGAGTATTTTACATTTGTTGATTTCTCTTTCTTTTTGTTGTCACTCACTCAAGTATAAAGGTTGTGCGAATAATTATATATTCTTATTTTATTTGTTGTTGTTTCTGCTTTGCCAAAAGTCAGTGTTTTGTAGATTTATTGTGTATAAATATTTGAAATAAAACTTTTTTTAATGAAATGTTGAGTCTTTGTTTCTCTTCATTTCCTCAAGGTATTAGTGCTAAGTGGTTAAGGACCAACCATGCTGTATGGAGTACCCATACTTGTATCCAAAACTCCTCAAAGTATAGGTTTCCAAGAGTCATACTCTGAAATTTGGTTGGTTTGCCACTAACCCATCAGGGTTTGAAGTTGGGTTTTATATCTTTGGTACAGCAGGGTATGGTAACTACTCGACACCACTGCTGTAATCACTACACCACAGACCTCCTACTGGCCAATCAGAATTCTGAAATTTGATAGAACCTCAAACTGGTAAATTAGAAGTCACTCAAATAATGGCCTCTCTTTGCAAATAAATTTTAAAACAGATTTCTCTCAGAAACTTAAGAAAGGGAAACTTTTCAAAGACAGTCTATCTGTCCAAAGATCTAAGTTCTGTTATAGACACATAGTTTATGGGCATCTTACTTATAGTTTAATCTTTACCAGTAGAGTGTGATATCATGTTTTATTCAGCCTACTTTTAACTCATTATGGACTTACAAAGTTACTAAGTCTAAAGTTTACTGAGTTATTAAATGGTTAACGTATGGTTTAAGTTTTTACAATCTGACTGTCTCAAAAGAAAGGTCAGACATTTGCCTTAACCGCCTGAGTTTACCCGCTTTTTCTTAAACTGTTTGACTCACCTTCAAACTTGAATAAATACCTCGGCGGGTAAATTAACATACATATAAACGATACAAATGTCATTAGCGTTGAATCAAAATATTTTCTGACAGAAATTCGCTACACAAAAGCTCAATTTTGATGAGTGCATTTATTTAAAAAAACCGTTAAAACTAAAAGGTATCCATCTTTGTCATTGGTGACGCTGAAGAACTTCTCGAACACATGTGTTTATAACACTGTAATAATGGCCGAGAATAGCGAACCGGAGGAGAACGTTGAAGAATTCGTTTTAGAAGCTGATTCCGAGTTGAGGTTTGAAATTGAAACAAAAAATGAAAAAGTCACGGTGGAAGTAAGTATAATCATTTTTCCGTATGTTGATTTGATATGAGTTTGTATGGAACCAATCCACCAATCTGGAATTTTATCGATCCTAACCTCAAAATTATATTTCAGCTCAAAGCCGGAATGGCAGAATTATTTGGTACAGAGCTTGTTAAAGGTAAGCCCTATGTGTTTTCGACGGGTGCTAAAATAGCAATATTCACGTGGCAAGGCTGCACTCTCGAACTTCGAGGTAAAACAGATGTTAGCTATGTAGCAAGAGAAACTCCTATGACTATGTACCTGAACTGTCATGCTGCTCTAGAGCAGTTGAGAAAAAATGCAGAGACCACCGAAAAACGAGGACCGATTACAATGGTGGTTGGGCCTTGTGATGTTGGGAAGAGTACAGTATGTCGGATTTTGTTGAATTATGCAGTTCGAATGGGAAGAAGACCAATATATGTTGATTTAGATGTCGGACAAGGTGAGAATCGTCTTTAAATTTTCTATATGCTTACAAGTGTTGTGATAGTACTAAACACTTTCTTTTGTTTTAGGTCATATTTCTCTTCCTGGTACAATTGGTGCCATGTTGATTGAAAGACCAGCTTCAGTTGATGGGTTTTCGCAACAAGCACCTTTAGTTTATCATTTTGGACACACTGCACCAAGTGCAAACTTGCCATTGTTTAACCTCCTTGTTGTTAAATTAGCTGAAGTTATTTCAGAAAGAATGCAGGCAAATAAAAAAGGTTAGTTTGTATCAATTTATCATCTTACCAAACCTTTCAAACCCAGGGTATTAATTAATTTATATTCAACTTCCAGCAAATGCCTCAGGAGTCATGATCAACACTTGTGGATGGGTGAGGGGGAATGGATATAAGCAAATCCTTCATGTCGCTCAATCATTTGAGGTTGATGTGATTTTAGTCTTAGATCAAGAAAGGTTATATAATGAACTTCGAAGGGACCTGCCTAATTTTGTGAAGGTTGTTTTCTTGCCAAAGAGTCGAGGGGTGAGTAAAATATAAATTGTTAAGGCTTTTTAAAGAAACTTTAGTTTATCATTGTTCTGCTCATCTTATTGATGATGAATTTATTCTGAAGGTGGTGGAAAGATCTCAAAGCAATCGAGCTGAAAATCGAGATACAAGAGTTCATGAGTATTTCTATGGATCAGCTTCCCCACAACTTTACCCACATTCCTTCGATGTGAAATTGTCAGAGATTCAAGTTTACAAAATCGGAGCTCCTACTTTACCAGACTCGTGCATGCCTTTGGGTATGAAACCAGAAGAAAACAAAACGAAATTAGTACAAGTAACGCCGGGTACGTAATGACTTGAACGCCTATCTGTCACCCTCTTATTTAACACCATCCTCCACCAGAAGTGTTATGATGAATTCGTTTCATAAATAATGCACACTCACAGTTATAAGTAGATGTCAGAGATCTGTGGTTTAGTGTTCACTCAATTTGCATTTTCACTGATCATTTCCCTCGATTTCAGGTATGAACCTTCTGAATCATATATTAGCAGTCAGTTTCGCAGCAAGCGCTGAAGAGGATGTAGTTACAACGAACATTGCTGGTTTTATCTGTGTGTAAGTTTCAAATTATCTCTCCCAAAACCTTTTTAAATCAAATTTTCATTCATTCACATTCATCTTTATCTTTATTTTCTAGGACAAACGTAGATGTTAAAAGAGGAGTGATGACAGTTCTAAGTCCTCAACCTAGACCTCTACCTCAGACACTTTTACTACTTTCGGATGTTCAGTTCTTAGACAGCCATTAAAACCAATAAGTTTGAGTTCTTGTGAATGAAATTAAATTTAATTAACGAATATGTAAATAAAATTTAAATTTAATTTGAGGAATAAATTATAAATCTAAAGATTTGAAATCGTTTGACAAAGCCGTACTTGAGTTAACTGTAACTGTCATTATTGATGGTATTGTAAAAATTCAAATTTTAAAATTTGACTGATCAGAATCATATTTAAAGCCTTTGATTTATTTATTTATTTATTTATACAATTTGTGTTTTACAAAAATAACAAAAAAAGTTTGTGTAACGGCAGTAGACTGTAGGCGATGTGGTAACTTCCAATTTAAAAATTAACATGAAGCTGAATTCCTTTTTTTATTATTTGACAGTCTATCACATCTAGCTTCTAATAATCTTAACGAACCCATGGACGGACCCATGGGTTTGTGGCTCCAGCCTGGGTCTTTTTCTAATTTCCATTCCTGGTTAAAGTACCCGCGTTAAAGTTTTTTATTCATTCATACTAAGGCCGAATTAGTTCTGTTTTATAATTTTAAACACTGCTTTCGCGCGTTAAACCGGAAACTTCCAAGGTCTCCATTAAGGTGAAAATACCTTAAATGTGATTCATTTAAATAATAAGAAATACTAATAAATAAATTAATTTGTTTCATAGAAGAGAAGTCACGGGAGTTGAAGTAAGGCTACCAGAAACATAAAAAGGCACGGAAAGCTGAGGGTAATCGGCCCTGACCCAGAATCCGAACCGAATCGCGACAGACCTTGCTGATTTGGTTCGTCAACTTGGTTGCTTTGAAAATCGTTTATTTCCTTCTCGGGATTATAGAAATTTATGTTGTTCCCCGGATACCAAGACTCCGTGGACGGTTTGTAATGAGTCGCTTTAAATATGTCTTCCTTGGTGGATGATTCCGTCGAGTCCAAGGATATTCCTCTCCCGTAGCTAGACCTCGAAGAAGCGTCTTCGACCGAACTGGTGGTTTTTAAATCTGACTGGAAGTCGTAGTCGGTGGTTTTTGTAGTTTTTCGTCTCCCATCCCTGCTGCTTGGAATCCACGATTGAGGATTCATTGTTGCTTGTTCAGCGACGGTCGGCTGGAAATTGTCGGAGAAAACCTGGTCGGCTGGGTATCGGTTTTCGACAGGTTGGGTGGGTTGAATTTTCGGTATGGGCTTGATGTAGTTGTCTTCTTGTCTGTTTGGTGATTGGTATCCCGGACATTCGCCAAGGTTTGGTCTTCAAAAACAAATATTTTTGGTGTTTGACCATTTTTGTCTTCCGGTTAAGTCTAAATCTAAAGAGTTTGTGGTACTTACATGTAGGTAGAACATTGTTCTCTTAGAAAACTCAAAGCTTTGTCTAGAATTTGTCTGCTGAAAGCACTCGCTAACATCTTTGATGTGACTTTGAGTTTAACATCGCAAATTCTTCTAGTTTCTGTAAGAACACATTCTCGGAATCTGTGGTGGGAGCTGAAAACAAAGCAAAACCGAATTAGAACTATCAACAGAGTCAAAATACTTTAATCAGAATCAAATTTTAAATAAAACACAAACCAGCATAAATCTGCTCGACCCATTTCTTTTGGGCCCTGAACCTGGGCCACCAATTGTTTGTAATGCCGTCCACAATGTATGTCTTCGGTGAGGGTCGACTTGAGACAAGTAGCATGTTGCATGTATTCTTGCTGATACGAACTGGATGTGCACATTTGGTGGACTGAATCTACAGGGCTTTCGACGGCTTTGTTGAATTGATTCCGACGAGTTTCGGTGAAACATCTGTCAATGTAGCTCTTGATGCAATCTACGAATTTGCTCCAAGTCCTGAAATTGGAATACGGGGTAAGCAACCACCGCCTTCTGGATTTTGTTATAGCAACTCCAACTCATTTCTACTATCTTTTAAAGACTCACCTACAGACATGATCTATGTCTCCCATATTATCTGGGAATATGAGATGTGGATCTGTGAGCAAAGGGTCAGCCAACCTGACACATTTATCATAATCCTTCCGACCACAGTCGGAGTTGTATTGCCCCAGAGCGGGAAGAACCCCTGAAAGGAAAACCAAAATCGATTTCCAGAAGACTACAAAATGGTGAGTGGTAAACAGGAATCGAGTACAATTAACAGCAAATATTGACGGAGGAAAGTATAAGAAAACTCTTAGTGACGACGTGATAGATAGAAAATAAAATAAACAGAGCAGAAAAGATTGCAGAACTGATAGAGAACACGAACATGCGACTTGGTTGCCTCGGTTACACAATTAAAAGACGCCATCCTTCGATGGTCATTCTCCATGCGGGTTGGAACCTCATTGTTAAGGGTGGAATGAGAGGGAAAGAAACACACAACAAAAAGGGAATCCATTTGCATTTTTTAAGAGGGCATACACCCGGGTTTTGGGGGTGTATCAACCGTCGAGGTCACTTTTTATTTCGTTGCCCTCTTTCCCTCGACTCGCAATAACCTCAAACAAAAGCTTTTTATAACTTTAAATATTCGTTTATACTTACAAATGATATTCAAGATCCAAATAAGAAAAATCATCTGCAACAAGAAGAAAATATATCAACTGAATGAAGATGTTAACTGTTAACATTCTCTAGATAATCTGCTGAATCCGTTACTGTGCAGAGTCAAAATTTTTTCGCTATTTACCTAGGCAATGTGTACTGTTAAAGTTCTTCAAAATCCATTTCTCTCATCTCAACTTATTTTATTATATTAATATATCAAAAACTAAATGAATAACATTATACTAGTTCCCTTAAATCATTTTGAGTCTTTATATTAAAGTTAATTGATTGATGACTGATTCTATTAACTAATTTGTAGTTTGTTGGATTGCATTGACTTGATATCCTTGAATATCATAAAATAAATAAAAGTTGACCTAAAAGGTTTCTGTTGTTCCAGCAGTAGACACTGACAAACATCTCTGATTTTCAGTTCTTAAGATTATCTAGTGAATTGTCTAGTTAAAGTGAGAAAACATTTTTAATTTGAAAATTTAAGTATAAATAATAATATTAAAATAGCCAGGACAAAACTTTCCAAAGCAGGATTGGAGTAAACAGACAGATAATTAACTCAAACAAAATAATAGTTAAGTAGATAATAAGAAATAGTTAGTCATCAAAACTTTATGTGGACCGGAAAGTGATATCGTACATATGCTACGGTAAAAGTGATAAATCGGGCAAATATATAAACATAATTACCAACCTAAAGTTGATCACCAACTAACAGCTGTGACAAATTGCTGAATATTTATCACATTTACCGGTTATATTAAAGTATCAGCATCCAACTCCCAATAGGAAATTTCATCGAAATTCTCTCAGATTCTTTGCTTCTGTAACTTCTTATGTCTCCTTGTTGGAAGGTTCCTGTTACCGGCGTTCACATCTACTCGAATTGCTTGTCTTTTGCCAGGAAAGTGTCGGAAGGCAAGCATTTGAGCAAACTTTGTTGAAGATTTTATAAACTAGCCGGTAAATGTGAAAAATATTCAAAAATTTGTCACATTTACCAAGCCAGTAGGTGATTATGAATAATAGCCGGGAATTGTGTATATTTGCTCAATTTATCACTTTCATCGTGAAGTATAAATTAGGTGTAATGCACAGAACCGGAATTAATTTCCGGTTGACCTAATAAATAAATAATAATAAATTACCAAACACTGCAGTAATTTTTAGGCTAATTTTCAAATTTCAAGCACACTTCTTAGATGGCTGTGTGTTATCATCACTCCAGTGCTATTTCCCAAATCTTTTTGGTTTTAGCTGAACCTTCCCAGGTTTGTTATTTCAATTTGAACTTAAATCCTTTGAGATCTGAAGTCTGTTATGTGCCATCAACCATTTTCCATGCCACACAAAGGACAGTTAGTGCCTTCAACTGTTTTTATAAAACAATCACTGGACTTTAACCTCTTAAAATTTTGCTAAATCAGCATGATTACATTCTCAGGAATGAAACAAGCTGTACATCATAACAAATATGTCTTCCATCCATTAAACTTTACAAAACTTTTTTGGTGACCCCACTCTTTCTCCTTTCACCAAAACAAAATGGCGGATGTTTCAGGAATTGAACATCTGACTGTTTTTTATTTAATAAATTTCCTTTCCTAATACTAAAAAGTGACATTCACAGTTGAAAGACAAATAATTAGGCTCTTTTTAGCAAATTATGGATTTAAAATCAGAGACCAGAACAGAGCCAACGTTTTTTTTTCATCAGCATATATAATAACTAAGTTATTGATTTTTTTTGTTCTAAAAATGGGCCATCCGGTTAGTAAAATATAATTTGGACATACAAACCCTTTTCCTCTTTAAAATTCGGTATAATGAGCGGTTTCTATGAAAACTAAACTGAGTTTGTTTTGAAACTGATGGATGATATGTGAGAATAGGCTTGGAGATTGCTCAACGAAAATTTAAATATTTTCAAAGATTTTTTGAATTAGCGAAATCTTTTACTGTCAAGTGGTTGCATATTTAAACAGAATTGTAATCAAGGTGCATTAAATGCGTTACTACAAACAATGCAAACGTGTAAACAATGTTGGATGCATTTTTGGTTTAAGGTGTCATGACTCAGTTATTCCTCTTGTGGTATCTCTTTTTCTTATTTATGTTTATACTGATATTAATAATATTATTTAACTTTCAAGATCTCTATATTTCAATTTTATTATCAGCTAATTCATGGATTTGAGATATTAGTATAATATTAATACAACATCCTAATTTTATAGCTCTACCAACAGCTTTCCTGGCAACTAGATGACCCTTACTGGGTGGAGGTGGTAAGGTTTTATCTTTCTGACTGATTTCAAACAATTTTTCACAATTTGAACACAACAGAAATGGAGTGCAGGGTCTTAACTGCTTCAAATTTTAATGACAGAATTGCCTTAACTAACTGCCAAATTATTAAATATTAGGTTAGGTCTCAAACACTTCTGACTAACTTTCACAAATGATGCAAATTTATAGAAATAGACACCACACCTGAAGAACCCATTTCATAAGTGTGGTAAAAAGGGATTCATTTCAAAAATAATGCACACTTACAATATACAATTCTTCAAAATGCCAGACGAAACGATTATTTTCTAAGCGTGAGTTACTTTTGAAATATATTCTTCATGAAAGTGTGCATTATTTATGAAATAAATTCTTTAAAAATTTGCAATGCTTCTAAAAACGAAATTATCATGAGAATATTCAAAACACGTATCAGGAATTTTTGGGAAAGTGTGCGTTATTTATGAAATTAGGTCTTCGATTAGGTGTTTTAGGCAATATGTTTGCAATGTTTAACAAATATCATAACTAACATTTTAGACTCCCCGGAGAAGTGGCAAGTCTTCGCTAACTTCTGTCGGGAAGTCCTAACCATAAAAGAAGACGATGAAAGGGCCAGACAAGGCCAGTTCAGGAAAAAGAAATAATTAATTAATTAATTAACAAAGACTAACCATTTCATCTGTAGAATAAATTAACACATTAACACTGCTAAAAAACTAACACAGCCGAGAATCTGGAAAGTTATGCTGTAACAGGCAGGTCTTCCAGAGACTCGAAATAGGCTCCATAGGGGAAAAAGGTGTTTTAGGCAAAGTCCAAAATTTAAAAAACGGAAGTTATTAATAACTCGACCTAATTATCTGGGCTAATAACTGACGAAAATTGAACAGAAAGAAGATAAGACAGAAAAGGGGAAGTAAAATTTAAAATTTGGGAATGTTCTCCTGGTTCTAAAGTAAGACGTTTTGCCGCCAAGTCATAGAGTAAGAATTTCTCTCAAAGGAAAGAGTTCACGCTTTTAATGAAAATGAGTTTTCATTATTTTGTCCAATCAATTTTTTTTGTTTACTTTGTTTCTGCCAGAGCTTTGAACTCATTTTGCAGGGTCATGTGAAATTATTGAATTGCTCATCAATTAAACAGGAGAGAAAAGAGGAGAGAGATAAAAAAAAAAAAATTACGCAGTTGACCAAACCGGATATAGATACGGTCCATGATTTTCATTGTTCCGTAAGGTCATTCAGACCAGAAACATTCCACCGAATCGGAAGTATGACTACATCAGTGAAAAAAAAATAAGTCCCTTTAAATTATTTGCAAGGCCTAAAAGAAACTCAACCGTTATTCACTTTCGTTTTTTTTTCTCTTCCATCAAAAACCCAGTGGCGGGAAATTATTAACCGTTTAACGGTTACATTCATAATTAAATTGCATCCAAGATGGCTGACATTTGAAGATTGGAACAAAATGACAACTTTGGTTGCTGAACATTCTTTTATTCATGTTTTATAGTCCACCAAATGTTATTAAACTCAATTTCAGGTACTCATTACTGTTTTGTTTGAAATTATTCGCAGTTCAATGATTCATCTAAAGGCAAAATGGAGGATGTAAATATGAAATGATGCGGTTGGCTTAAAACTGTTGATTCAAATTTGTTAATCTATTTTGATATTTATAGCAAAAAAAAGGTGAAAAATCTTTTTTAATCCAACCGCAGGCTATCACGATAGGGTAACAAACGAAAGCTACAATAAAAGTCATTAATTTTAATCCGGAAAATGGTGGAAAATAGTTGATCTCTTCTTGACAGTAAAATCAATTTCTCATTCATTTTTTAGCAGAATTCTCTTACCGTTTTCTTTTTATCAATAAATTTTAACCTTATGAAAGTTCTAAAACATTCATTTCATGCGATGAAGTCGTTTTTTTTTTTAACTGAGGGCCGTCAAAAAAATCTTTCTTTACTGGTAGGAGCTTTATTGCGGCAACGAATTACATGCAACAATTAACATGCTTCGTCGCGTTTTCCCTTTTTCTCAGAATTGCTACCTTGATTCATCACTTAGTTAAGGAAAACATTTGCATAAACTGATTCACAACAGTCCTTGAACACTGGCAAGAGGGAAAAACCTTGGTGGGCAGAGCCCCAGACCAACCCCCAACCCTCTTTCATGTGTAAATTAATTTCCATGAAATCATTTAAGACTTTCAATTAAAATGAAAAAAGGTGTTTGAATGGTGTCAGGTACAATCTTGATTACTGTTTCATTTGAGCTTTAAATAAAATGTGCATCCTTACCCCAACAGCATGAACAGTTACCAGTAGCTCTCAACACTAAAATAGTAGCTGAGGAGCAGAATAGGTTCTTGATCCTAGGGTCAGATAAAGCAAGAAATGAAGAGTAGGAGTAGAATAGAGAACTGAACAGATAACCAATTTCATAAGTAATGCACAAAATGTGCATTACTTTTGAAATGAATTCAAACCACTGTCTCATTTAGCTGTTGTATGGAAAACTCTTTTTTGGTGTACACAATCTGATTAACGCCTTTCAAAATAGTTCTTAATTAAAGTGTGCAATACTTTTGAAATAAACTGTTCAAAAAATGTGCAATATTTATGAAATGAGTTCTTCATATAACAAACAGATACAGGTTAGTGTGAATTTAAGAAATTTCTGCCGATTCTTCTCCTGAATTTGGGCCTTCATTCTTGAACTAGTGCACATTTTTAAGAGGGGATCGTTTCAAAAGTAATGCACACATGTAATTAATTAATTTTAATAAGTTTCAATAACTGGTTCGAGCCCGCCAATAACTTATGAAACAAATTCCACCACCGATTGTGCATTATTTTTGAAACGAATTCAGAATTTAACAATAGTCATACTAGAAAGCATCCATTTTCCTGTGTACAGGATCTGATCTTCATATACAAAGGCTTTCAGTCTAAAAGCTTACAGAATGTCTAAAATGGAAACAATATATCAAAATGGTGATTTTGAAAGTGGTTTATGACAAATTTCCAGAGTTGAGTCAAAACCAACAGAAACCACTTGAGGAACAAGAATACATTTTGCTTAAGTTGTGCTTGTTGTTGGTTTTTAAGTTCTTAAGTCACTAGAGAACTAAAAACCAGAAAAAATTTGTGAGCTTTGAGATTTTTGAAACTGTTACCTTTAGCTGTTGGCTGGAGTCAAATTTTTGGAGGCACTAGAGAATTTTATCTAAAATATTATTTTCAAGCCATTATTAGAGATTAGCTAAGAGCTTTTAAAATGATTAGTCATTCAAGTGTGCAATAGTTTTGAAAATTCCACCAGTAGCTCTCAACTACTCACTCTCAACTGACCTGAGGTCAACACCAATTACAAAATGAAATTTTCATTACAGTGTGCATTACTTTTGGTATGAAATCTGGCAAAAAGTTTACATCAACTATGAAATAGACTCCTGAGGAAGTTGACCTCAAGCTTGGAGCTAGAGAAAGAAGGTGAAACAGGACAAGGAGGAAGAAAACTGTTCAATGTCTCCAAAAATTTGATTATACGTATAACACTAGGAAAAATTATCAAGTAAGTGCGAAAAATGGTTTCTAGAAGGCGGTGAATAACAGGGAGAAGGTCAACGGTCACAAACAAAGGGTTAGAAACCCTTTCAATTAACAATTCAGCCCCAGAATAAAACAAAGAAATCAAAAATCTAACCTTTCTAGAATATTTTCTAAAAGACCAAAAAAATTATACTCACACTTAAAGGTAGACGATGTAGATTTAGAAAAACTAGAAAGACAGAAATAAAAAAAATTACGTTTAAAGTTAGCGTTTGAGTCGCGAAACCAATTTCATTTTCGTCCAGCAAAACAAAAACAAAAATTTTCACAGGCAAGTTCTCGATACGAATGGCGGACTCTAACTGACCCAAAGACGGAAACGGCGTGAACAGACCAGAGTGGGGGCCCCATGGGGAGCAGGTGGGGAGGAGAAGAGAAGGAAAGCGTTGGGGGCAGTTTAATGGAATGAGGGGCGAAATAAGGGAAATTTTATTCGTTTCTTCTAGGTGGGAGTGGCGGGGTTGGGGGGTAGAATTGTTATACCAGATTCGATACAATTTAATTGGGGCGAAATTTGAAAATTGGGTCGGAACTCGAAAACCATCAGTTTGCTTTGAATTTTCACGTTTATGCCCTTCTCCGTTTCTACGGCTGTCCATGGTATCAGCTCTTTGCTTAGGTCATTTTCACGATTTGCTGTCGTTTATCTCGAAAGGGAAAATTCTGGTTTTTCAAATTCGGGTCTCTCTATCCCAAAGAGAGCGATCCAACAGAAAAGATTTGTCAACAGCGAAGATACACAGAATTAATTTCTTTAATGCAAATTTGAGTGGAGATTTCATTTCAAAAATATTGCACACTTCTTAGAGTTCATTTCATAAGTAATGCACACTTTTAAGCAGAATCCATTTCAAAAATAATGCACACTGACATGTCGATTCCATTTTTTTAAAGATGCGATGTTTTTTTTCAACACTTTATTTCAAAAGTATTGCACACTCGAATGAAGAATTACTTTAAAAGGTCTTGGATGATCTCTCTGGGAAAGTAGATGAAACGACGGTGTGGGAGGAAAGGGGGCGAAAATTAGTCAGATTGTGAAGATGAATAAAAATAAATTTAAGAAAAACGGGGGCTGCTCCCTCTACTACCCCATTTTACAGGAGAAAACAAAATTTAGGTTTTTCCAGAATCCTGTTGACACATGCAAAGTGGGTTTATCGAGTCCTTCGTTTGTTTTGTTTGGGTAGCCAAGCGACGAGAAGTTCTCAAGACACTCACCCCCTGCCCAAAACCCTTTTTCTTGTAATGAAAACCGGTGTTAACTTATTCCGTGACATTCAAATTTTCGTTTTTTGGGTCAACTGGACTTTGAGTGATTCATCTGGAAAAATTTTCTGACTTTTCTAGGTCGCTCCTCCTTGTAGTTCTTACCCACCTCCATCCACCCACTCATTCACCCTCCTCTCTGAGTGGTCAGTTTTCTTTTTCTCTTTTCGTGAGCAAAACTGGAAGGTTAACTCGTGTTAATCACGACAGCTGGAAGAAGAGAGGGACCTGCCACCATTTCAAGATGGCTTACAAAGATGAACTTTCCCTTTCCTTACCTAATCCATTTCCCCAGACTAAAAATAGAAGCTATGTGCTGAATAATTATCTACATCACAATACCTTCAGATATAAATTCCAAAATTTTGAATTTTTATACTAATCAGTTCCACTGGGAGTGAATAAAATTTTCCTCAAACACATAGTTCTTCCTGTTGCTTTTGGTAAAACTGCTTGCTGGTCCTCCAAGTTGGGGTTTGGTCTAAACAATCCTACCCCTAAAAATTCCTGTTGCTAAGCCCCCAAGGGAACGCCAAAGTGCATAACGGGCCGTAGTGTCGGATGATGGTGATGTGCATTACTTACGAAATGAAACCAATGCAGAATGTGCAATATTTATGAAAATTTGGATCACGTTAGAAGAGGATCGGGTACACCATTTTACGTTTCATGTTTAGACGTGTATACCATTCATCCAATACATTCAAATCAATTGTGCATTATTTATGAAATAATCTCTGGGCGAGATGAAAATTCATTCCCAGAAATTTGACTTGGGCGGCGTAACAGATACCATAACAATACTAACTTTAGAAGTTATGGCAATTTCGAGACGCATTAAAAGGAACCATCCAAGTGAGGATCAGGCGCTACACAAGACTGGTCAGACACGCCTCCTCAAATTTTTGAAGAATTAATTTCGCCGACAGAAGAATTTATTTAGGACACTAGAACGTGTTAGTTAAGGTGTTTAGAAAAAGTAAAGTTAAAGAGGGTTTACGTCTAAATTGTGACCTCCAAGAATAATTTATCCAACAGCAATCAAACACGCAATCCTCATCCCCTCATCCGTGGAACCTAGGTCACCTCACCAAGTCCTCATTTCTTTTTTTCGTTCGACATCGGACCAAACTTTCCTCCAAAGAGGTGTTAAATTATTCACTGACACTATTTCTGGCTGTCCTGTTTTTGATGCCAACTCTGTTTTGAATGGACCTAAGCAGACTGTCGAACCGGATATAGGAGATCATCGACTTTAAGACTGAAATCTGCGATTAGATACTCTCAGTAGACATCAGACTACAATGTTGTTCAAATTAAGAGAGCCTCCCTTCGAACACACTCTCAGGACCCAAAAATGTGCGAAAGTTGATGGCCTACTGTATTAAGGTGACCTAGATCAAAGTCTTTTCATAAGTAATGCACACTTACACGATTCATTTATTAAATAAAATTTTAATTAACACTAGACATGCGGGCGACGTATTTTTACGTTTTTGTTGGAGTCTCTCGCAAGAGCGTATGTAGTGGATTTGTGGTGGATTGTAGTACCGTCTATTTTCGTGATTTCCTAAAAATTTTGTTTTTGTTCAAATAACCAAAAAATATATTTAAGTATAAAATAAAAAAAAATCTTCGTTGATAAAAACGAAATAATTTTCGATCTACAGCAATTTTACTGAATAACCCAACTCCCGCGCGATTCACGCTGCAGTCGTAAGTTTCCGCCGCAGAATTCTCCGCATGCCAAGTGTTAAATAAAAAATCAAAAACATTTCAGGGCAGATAGAAACTAGAAATAAATCTAAATAGAAAAAAAAAATTTCGACTCAGGAAACAACAGAACAAAATGATTTAACCCACAACACACACACCAGTCTACAGTCACCACCAAATACAGTGGAACCTCGCATAACGACCACAATTCGTTTCAAAAGTCTTACTCGCAATCCGAAACAATTTCAACCATATAAATTGACCCTATAGTAATATATATACTAATCACATAAACCAGTGGTTCCCAAAGTGGTCTATATCAACCCCCAAGGGTCTATGACAACCTGCAAGGGTCTACATCAGCAGGAAAAATTTTGGGGTCAATAAAACGAAACCGGGGGTCTATAGTATCTCAACATACACTGATAGTACCTATTTACTTACATTATATTATGATATTAAGACATATACATTTATAAAAATACCTGAGAAGTTTTTCCCTTGTCAACTACCATCTGTCTCTAAGCGAGACATTTTGTAGTTGGTCTGGCTATAGGGGGCCTTTATCTAGGGAGTAGACCAGTGTCTCAGTCCCAGGGATGGGATAAAGGGATGCGACTGGAAGAGCAGTCAGAGGATGGGATAAGAAAAGGAGAGAGAATAATAGAGTGGTAAGAAAAAGAGGGAATAGTAGGAAAGTAGAAAGGATGGAAGGGAATCAACGAAATGAGAGGGAAAGGAAAGGAAAGAAGAGAAAAGATGGTAATAGGGAAGAAGAAATAAGAGGGAATGTAGAGATAGACAGAAAAGGAAAGGAATAAAGTAAGACAATAATGTAAGAAGAGAAGGTAAGGGAGAGAGAAGAAAGAAAGAACGAAGGGAGTAGGATGGTGACGCTATGGGAAGCGTGCTAACCTGAGAAGTAAAAATTTACTTCACTACAGCCAGAAACTTACAAAAATCATATCAGGAAAGTAGGGGGGTCTACCCAAACCCAAAAAAAGTTTAGGGACCTCTGCTACAAACAGTTGGCATAACATTTAGTAAGACACAAGCGCAATAAGTCCTAAACCGACACAACAACCACACAAAAGGTTATATCTCACAACTCTGGTGACATTTCCAACCCACATTAAGCGAGGTTCCACTGTCCAAAACCAAAACACAACCTAGGATAAAGGTATCTAAACATTAGAACTCATCTCAAAATTAGTTAATAAATAAAAAAAAATAAAAAAACAAATTTTTCGTGTTTTTGTTAAGTGAATAGCGATCACTTCAATTTTTTTTTTTATCATTCATAAACAATCTAGTACCTTAATATTAAAAGTAAATAGCACTAAATTTCTTATATAATTTGATACACAGTTTATTGGGAAAACAATTTTTTTGCTTTTCAAGAAAATATAAAAATTAATAAAACAAAAAATCATTTTCCTCACTGCGACAAGCTTCGTTTTTTTATTTATTTTTTAAAGAAATTTTTTTCCTTAACTTTATTTTTAAATTTTTTCCTTTTTTTTTTAAACAAGCCATTACTTTTTAATTTTTTGTCTTAAATACCATTTTTCGTTATCATTCTCCCCTTCACTAGCTGGAATCAATTTGAAAAGAAAAAAAAAATTATTTTTTTATTTAAATAAAGTAAATCCTTCCCAATAGAATGGGAAAAATAATGTATTTACACATCCAATTAATTTTCCATCGCGTGGAGTACAACAAATTAAATTAAAAATGATAATAATAATAATAATTAGAATAATAATAATAATAATAAAAAACAAGAGTAAAGAGCAAGGGAAAAAAAAACAAACCGCAAAGACGTATTTAAGTTATGTACAAAATAAAATTAACAAATACGTCATCACGATTTTCTTTTTATTTTCCTAATTTTCCTTTAGATTTCCAATCTTTTAATCCTTCCAAATGTTAAAGAGTGAAAAATTTGAGTCTAGTCTGTGTTTCCGAAAAAAATTCCTTCTTCAAATAAATCAGCCTTCGCGGTATGGATAATGCGGCCGAAAGGATCACCCAGTATCAAATGTTGTTCATCTTTCCTCTGTATTCCCTTTTCTGGTTTTTCCAAAAACGAAAAATTTGGGAGGGAAATTTTGGAAAATCTGTCACCCTTGCCTAATTTTCCTCAAAACCACAATCTTCCTAAACCCCGGGTAGAGATAGGAAAAAGAAAATCACTCGCGCACACAAAAGAATTTTTCAAATTTAAAAGTAGACAGTTTGACAAAGAGATAAATCAAATTTTCGAAATTCCAATCGCAACACAAAACTCCAAATATAAATCCTACAGCAAAAAACGAAAAAATAACGACCATCAAATTTTCTCATATTCTCACATCCGAAACGAGGATAAATCAAAATTTGGGGAAACCAAAAAAAAAGGGCCTAAACCAACACAAAATCCCTCCCACGGCAAAATTCCCCTCCATTCCTGACATCTTATTAAAATAAAATTTGAAACGCTGCCGTGCACAAATACAACCTAGACACCTAAAACATCTATTATATCTCAAAAAGGTGCCGTTTTCACCTTCTCATTTTCTGCTGCTGCCGCCGGGTTTTAAGATTAAAAATTTTCTTTCCCCAAAAAAATAAGGCACACTCCATTTCCGACGGTAGAAACCGTTAAATTATTTCCACAGACAAAAAAAAATCAAATCAAAATCATCAACGCGAAAAATGGCAGCAAAACACCAAAAATTTGCTCAAGAAATCATTTTCCCGCCAAAAACACATTCAAATTATCATCTACAAAAAATTCAGTTTCACTATTCAAAGGCACTTGTATCGCTTTGATGCAATAATTATAAACAAAAGTGAATCTAAACAATCCCTAAGTCTTGTGGTTTATCAGAAAGGTTGGAGGAAAGTGATACATAAATTGGGTTAGAAATTTATTAGCGGGGCCCAATTTTCAAAAGCCTTATCAAAGTCAGCAACGAAAACCACGAGAGAGAGAGAGGACAACAAATAAAAAAAGAAATAAAGAAGAAAAACCAAAAAAAATTAAATTTAACGGTTTCAGAGTGAGAAATAGCCATTTTGTTTTCGAAATCAGATTCGAATGGGTGTCGGGGGGGAGGCAAGGAGGAGGAGAGGTTTAAAATCTTGAGCGTTGTCCACGTCACGAATCTTCCTTGTCACTTTTCCCTTTCTTCGGTCTTCGGCGAGAGTGTAAATGATCCTTCGGCATTTGTTTTATCGTTTGTTATAAATTCAGCTCCTTTTGTTACCTAAACTGTGAGAGAGAGACAACGAAAACAGATATTTTTGATTTAGGTGACGTCATTCTCTTCTTGTTCTCATCGAGTGATTAACCAAATGAAATTAGTTTCTGCTCTCGCGTTATGTGAGTGGTGTGTGTATATAAAGACTTGAACAACATCCGAAAAGGACTCACTTCAAGTAAATTGCTATTGTTTTCTGCAAGATCAAGATTCGTCATCCGTCTCCGGCTCGTTCAGGTGAGTGAAAAACGATTTTAGGGACGTGACGCAAACCGCGTGACCTTCTTGCTCCTGTGGATTCTTCGAATCGCGCCATGATTTGAAGGTTTCTGAGGCGATTAAATCGCCATCCCACAAATGGTTAAATATATTATGTAGAATTGCTGAAACGAGAAAAGCCCCAATCACAGTCCATCCTCTCTCACAAGGCCCCCCCAAGGCCTCACCCCAAAACAACCAAAACCAACGACTCACCTTGAGGGTACTCCAACTTGTGAACGAAAGCCTGAACAGCGAAAAGAATTGGTAACTCTAGTTCTTCTTTGTGATTCGTATATCTTAGAATTAAAGGTTCGTAAAAAGAAAGGAATTCTATGTCCAGTTTGTACGAAGACGACTGACTCTCTGCAAACCAAACAAAAAGAGGTTGTACAGTTGAACCAAACCACAAACAACTTCAAATTGAGATACCTTTCTTCTCATAACAAAAAATTCCTCGTCAATACTTTTTAAGACTACTACTTTCATTGTTTCAATTTTTGATTATAATCATCGAAGATCAGAATCGAATGAAAATTTCCAAAATCAAAAATCATCAACTTACTTGTAACGACAGCTTCCAATAAAACAGTCATTAGAACTTTTAAGAAACTAGGTTGAACATTTTCCGCGTCGCAAACGTATTCCGTCACCCAGGCGGTTATCTCATCAAAAGAAGCTCTGGTGGCAATCATCCGACTCAATTCTGTTTTAACAAACTTTCTCGACATGAATTCTAAATTCTGAAAACAAAACCAAACGCGAATTTCAGCTCACTCACACTCCTTCCAACCTCATAATTAATTAATTTAATCAACTGACAGAGAGTAAAAACAATTACATTTTGTTTGACAAAGTCCTTAACGTCTTTTTTATTGATTATATCTATAAGTGACACTTGAGACTGATCCCAGTGTTTTTCGATCCAAGTCACGTCCCTCACACTTTTTAATATCTTCACCAATGCGGCTAAGAATTTGGCACTACCTGGCGAACCTCGGATTGGAGTTACCGCAGTCGCGATATCTTTAAAAGTGATTACTTCCTCGGCGACCATATCTACTAAAATTTCCGGGAAATATTCCCATACGAAAGGCATGTCGATCGCAAGGTCATCGGCAGTTTCCAGCACTTCAGACAACCTGGCATTTCAAACGATATCAATTATAACTTAACGTAACTCAACGCTAACACAATTAATTACTAAAAGGAGAGAACCTGCGACTCACCCGACGAGGAATTGCTCTTTAGTAACATATTTGTTGTTTATAAAATGATTCATTAACACGCCGACTGCCCTTCTGGGACTCGAACCCTTTTTGTCCAATACTAAGCCCAAAATCTTAGGGACGAAGGCTTTTATGCTGGACGGCGAAAACAACTCATTCAAGTATTTTGCGGTTTCCTACAAATTTTAACAATAAAATTACTTCCACCATCCACGCAAATCATTTACTTTACCTCGTTTCATTCTCAACTCACATTCACGTCGAGGCAAACTAGATACTCTTCTAATAAAAGTTTCGTTTTCCTTGATATTTCATCGCTATCTTGTTCTTCGGGTGCATCATTCGAGGGAGCCGGGGGCTGAACAGGAGGAACAGATGCTTTATTTGGAGTACTAATGAATTTGCTATCGTCACGCTTCGACGAACCCGATTCTCTCGAACTTGATCTCGAATTATCCTGGTGACTTCCGCTCTTTGACGACGGCCTCAGGTCATCTGTAACATTTTCCAATAAATAAATAAAAAGACCCATCACGGAACTAACTTCCAAACAGCCACAACTTTAAATATGAAAAAGCTTCTCATTCAAAAAGTTATCGCCAAAGAAATTAAGACTACTACTTTCATTGTTTCTATTAATTTTATTTGTAATCATCGAACCTTTTACATCACACCAATAATCTTTCTCAAACATGGCTTCTATTAACCAATAAATAAACATAAAAACAAAATAATTCGTACCGTCTACTGGTTTATACGAATTTAATCTATCTTTATCGGAATTTCCCTTCATATTGGGACCGAGAGAACTAGGAAGGGACAGTACAGCGAATTTATTTGAACTCAACTGCGACATGGACCTCTTATCGTCCATCTTACCGCTCCCAGCACCTTGACCCCACACAAATTGACTTCTGCAAATACAAAACAAATCAATACGATTAAGATTCAAATTGAAAAATTAAAAACACAATAATACAAAGGCAGGCCAACCAACCTATTTCCTAAACTAAGAGACGAGGCGACTTCAACATCACTTTGATCTAATTTTAGTTTGGAAGATTCGATAACATATCTATTCGATTTGTTTGGCTGAGAACTTTGAATCAAAGTCCAACCGCTGTTATCTGGTAATCCACCTACAACGACAACGAACGTTAATCGAGAAACTGGAAAACTAAACTAATCATTGGCAAGAGGTCACAACACAAAGCACAAAAACTCACGTTTTCTATTATCCATAGAATTTCTCATGTCTTGTCTTTTATTCCTTTCTTGAGGAGAATTAAGAGCTAAATTCATTTCCATATTTTCTCGTTCCGCTTCTTTCTGAATCTGATCGATCGTTTTCGGTTGAGATTCGTTCCTGAAAAAAAAAATTGACGATGACAAATCAAAAATCAGACTCGAGAATATATTTATATATATCTCAACTATTCTCACAACGAGTCAGTATAGGTTTATGAACATATAACCACCAATGGTTGTTCTCTGATAGAATAATGTAGGTAAAAACATCATGTGGGAAAGGATCTAACGAGTTCATAATTAACCCTTTGCACTCGAGAGGTTACGAATTTGAAGTGTCAATTCGAACGATGCTGCTCTTGTCTACCCAGGATCCAAAGAAAAGTTTGTCTTGATTGTATTCAAATCCACTGACATATTTTCAAAAACCCACAAATAACTTCTCCACATCCTGTCGTGAAATGAACTTCGTTTGTAATGTAAAAAACTTTTCTCGACAAAACTAACACACAACCTCTTGCGTTCCAATGACGCATTCGACTGCTCGCTGCCCGCAAATGTCTCAGCCAACAGTGACTGATATCAAATTATTCATTCAAAGTAAATAAACAACAGTAAATTAAGGCTGTCACATAAGTTCTTAGCTCTGATGACAAAAACACATCTGCACTTCACGACTGTTCAAACGCAACTCTAATTTTAAAATATTTGTACAGTATTTCCATAATTTGGTCGAAATCAGCTAGAATACCTGATTCACACATCACAAAACTCTTCGAGTGCAAAGGGTTCGATAACATCGCCGTCTATCACTACCACTGAGACAGAAGTACTTCAAGCTTACCTTCGCGGAATCCATCTATTACTCCTAAGGTCAATTAAATCTTGAATCATAAATCGCACTCGACTAGAAACCTTCCCCGAGCCTTTATTTTTTACTATGTCATTTAATTCTCTAAAACAAGAATTTAAATCGTGTATCTGGAAAAGAAAAACAAATCGACAGATTAATATTTAAGTAAGACACCAATTCGACTTCAATAACATCTGGTCAATCCTTTCCTTCTCTCTTCTCGACCAGTTAAACCAACACGCGAACTAACCTTAACACCACTAACCTTATTATCATCTACTCGTACTTTTTCTGAACTAGCTTTAGTGGCTTTTTCTTTGCTTTCCAAACCCTGTCCAATCGTCGTCAGTAGTTTGCATAAGCATTCTAAACTTTCTTCGTCTCCTTGATTTAATAATTGAGTTATACAACTATACATAATTTTACAAGTCAACATTTGCAATTTGTAAAGCTCTCCGATAAAACGAATGTTTCCTACGGATCTCATCCGAATTCGCCTTTCTTCCTCTTCGAAAGCCAACTGCAACACTTTCTTCTTTTCCTGCGCACAAATTTCATTCCATCATTATTACTGTTAATTAATAAAACACGAATCACCTTCCTCACATCCCCACTGACAACACTTACTGGATCCTTTTCCATTTCGATTTCTTGTAATCTTTCGTCTCGTTTCAATTCAGCCGCTGTGTTTCGCTCGAATTCTTGTTGACACCTATTTATCAACAATTTCCTAAAGTTTTTCTCCCCTTCAGGCTTCCCGTCAGGTCTGACCTGATCGCTAGGGACTTCCATTTTCTGAAGGGTCTTACACATTAGAGCATAAGCCACCGAAAAACTTGGTTCGTCGACAGCCTACAACAAAAAACCGAACACATCACTTTTAGTCCTAAAGAATCCAACAACCTCTCTGACGTCTCCTTGAAATTGTTTTCAGTATCCTTTTGGCAAAACAACACCGAAACTGACTTATGTCGTCCCTTCATTATAAAATTATATTTTCATCATTTGAACGAGTTAAAAAACGAAACACACTAACGACAAAACCTTTTATACGAACCTTTTTAAAGACTAGGTCAATAACGCCTTCGAGACGAGTAGGATTGTCGATTGGAAGGTCCTTAACTTGCGATACAAGTTTATCGAATTTCTCTGGTGTTAATTTGTTCAAAATACCTCTGACTCGTTTATATAAAGACTGAAACAAAATATTATATTAGTATAATCCTCCAAAATAATGGAATAAAAACATTAAGCCATACACTGCGTGGCAAACCTTCAGTCCTGTTGAGCTTGTTTTATTAAAATCCATCATGTTATTATATGGATAAAGTGTGTCATCATAAGTTGCCTTAGGAAAATTATTAATCAATAAGATTCCCAAGTCTTTGTTACTCACTTCAGTCTTGGCCTCTTCTTCAGTCGTATTAACGGGTTCGGTGTTGCGAGTCGGCTTCCAAGCGTTTTCCGTCTCGTGCAATTTGACGTCTTGCTGAAGTGAGACTTGCACAACAGCGGGCTTCGCCGCCTTCGGTTTCCCTTGTTGACTTCCACGCTTTGTGATGGCTTGCTGTAAATACCAAAAACAAATCATGTCATCTACATTCCATACAACCCCCCCCAACCCAAAATTTGGTGTTTCCATTTCTCCTACTTACTCCGCTTCGTTGACTTGAATTTTTATTGGCGAAAAACGGGTACATAACATCAACGTGACTACGGCTCATCGAATTAATGGCATTCCTATCAAAATGCCGCTGTTTGTTGCTATCACTTAACAATTCCAAATTTGGTAAATTTTTCGGCTTTCGCATTGACTGAGGATCGTTTTGCAATCCCATTATAAACTGTCTGTCGTATTTTTTCTTCCCTTCTGGATTTAGAGGACTCCATTGGTCTGTTAAAACAAAACAATAAGAAAACGTTTGGCATCTTTCAAACCATCCACCTTCATCTCACCCATCATCAAGGACGAAAGAAAGAAACCCAAACTTACCAACTTCATAGGTATGCTTTAAGACTACTTTATTGGGTGCCGCCGGAGCATGCGCCGTGTCATTAGCTTTAGTAGAAGTTGTTTGCTTGCTATTCTCCTCATTCTTAGTAGCTACAATCAAATCTTCTTTTTCCTTTTCTTTATCCTCGTCTACGACTGCTTCTTCCTGCTGAAATACAACAAAAAACCAAAACTCCAAATGAATGAACACTCCCATCGAGATCTTAGATCGATTTGATAAAAACAAAAACCGAATCAGAATCCTTTTGGCAATAAACAGCGTAACAAAGTCACTTCTACTTATTAACATTTTCATCATAACGGTGGGCTACATCATAGGCCTCGACCACACGATTAAGAATATTCTCAAATGAACCTTAAGAACCGATAACCTCCGAGGTCATCTAACAACATTTTAAGCCTTATCGATACTTTCCTAATAAAAAACTCGACGATATACTTGTGTACGATATCCTCTCACTCACCTGCGCTTTTTCTAACTGCTCATTATTGACGGCAGCTGGAGCAGCCGAAGAATTCTTAGTCTCTGGAGCAGGAGCCACGGACGGAGTCACCTCTATCGAAGGTGTTTCGGGCTCTGCGTTTCTTGACTCTTTCGATTCTAACCTCATCTTTGATTGAGCCGGTCTTTTATTGCCGGCTTTAGATTTTTGGTTATTTGACTTAGCTGAAACAAGAAAAAAAAATTCGATAAATCAAAAATTATCAGGAGAGAGCTTGGGATTCTCTTAAAAACCATTTTGAACGTTTAAACTAAAACCTATTCCGGGGAAGATAAATCAACGACCATTTGTCAAACATACCTTCTGTAATTTATTTTCAAAAATCGGTCAAGGTCAACTAATCATGCAGTAAGTCATACGACGACCTTCTACAAGCTCCTCAAATAATTACAACTTAAGAATAAAAAAATTGTTTAAAAAATTTTTTCATTTTCTACACAACAGGGACACAATCCTTCACACAAAATCTGTTAATTACTCCACAAGTTCCATCAACAAACCCACTTCATCAGTTCTAATAACATCAACCCATACCAATATTAACGACAAAAACCTATTTCAAGTGGTATACACTAAAAAGTTTAAGGAAAAAACACCTGAAAAACTCAACCGTTCAGTTCGTGACCATAACACACAAACAGGCTTTTCTCTACGCGATAAAGGGTCTTCACGTCGAGCACATCCACGAAATACCACCGCTAAAATTTCGTGGCGAAGAAACCAAACCAGAAATTAAATTTTTTCTCTCTCTCTCTCTCTTAACTCTACACACATAAACTCTCTTAACGACATCAAGTTTGTCCCTGGAACTCGAGAAAAAGTTGTCCAGAAAAGAATAATGAAATTGGCAGCCGGATGACCTTCGACGAAGAGTATGATTTTGCTGGCAACATGTTTAAAACGAGTATTTCGAACACGACCGATTAAAAAAGCATACGCTCAACGGTTCTTCGCAATTCTCGTTTGAGAAAAGGATGAGTTCACGACTAAGCTTTTCCAAATCAAATTTTTCTACCTGGAAAACTACATCGTTAGCTAAATAGATATTCAAATTTAAGTGAATGCCCACGTTGCTGACATCTCTCATTATTTTTTTGTATAATGATGCCGAAGGAAAGAAACGACCAGTCTTCTCTCTAAACCTATTAATTAATAATTAAACTACACTTTCCAATAAGCCTTCGTCCTTCCAAATAAAACTTGACCAAAGACCCCCAAAGGCTTATCACACATGTAAATAAAAAGCCAAAACGAAGCTAAGCATTAATTAAAAGTTTTAGTTTCCGGAACGCGCGTGTTAGTGATTAATTTGAAAAACGCAAATAAAGATGTGAATGACGCAAAAAATCAATGGCAAGTCTACGTGTGAATGAACCAAATTGAGATTAGTAGACGTCACTTCAAGAAAAGAGAGAGGACACTCACACTCACACAGAGAGGGGAAAAAAAAGCAAAAATCGACAGGAACTCCTTCCTGTATTCTGGTTTCGAGGAGACAGAAGTTTGCCTACCTAGAAATTCGGTCGATGCGAAATCATTTGATCCTCTCCGACTGTTAGGTCTACTCGAGGACCTACTACTGCTCCTGTAGTGCGAACGGTTCGTTCGACCGCCCCAACTGGATCGACCGTTATAATTTGCATAGTGTTCAAAGCCGTTCGTTAAACAACCGGAACTTCTCCAATCCTCCATGACCAAATTTATTTTCTTTCTATAACATTTTTTTTTATCCTGTTCTTTCTTCTGATAAAACCACTTCGATACTAAGTTTATCCCGATATTTATACTATTTTTTTATATTCAGATAGTTTTCTGTTTAAACGAACTGTTAAAAATACCAGTGTAATGTCTTCAATTCATTTAAATATTTTCAAAAGAGAATTTAAATTTCTAAACGAACCAAATTTTCGTTACAAAACTTTCGCTTTATAAAACAAAAACCAATCAAATGAATAAAATACTAAATTTGACACACTTTAGTATAATTTAAATCCCTTCTATACAAAAGAATAAAAACTCAAACACAACGCGCCACCACAACACACTACAATTTTAAAATAAAAGCTCGACACGCCAACAGACACCGCCCAAAAACTTTCTGCACCTTTTGAACACAACCACATTCCAACTCTATATACGAACCACTCTTTTTAAAATTCACTCAAACCATTGGTCATATCCCATGCACTTGGCCTACATAACAACGTTTGACAATCGCCAAAACTCGATTCTGCCACAACTTTATATCACCACCACCGCCGTCCGACGAAATTTCGAAAATCAAACAAAACACCACTCGACACACACACACGACCGAACAAAAAAAAGAAAATGACAACCTCCTCTATTAAAATGATTTAATCATCTGAATAAATGCATATAACATCGGTTTCTTCAGTATCTAAGGCCAAACTTTAATCGAACTGATTACGTAACACAAATTCAAAAATAGCGCATCAATGATCCCATTTACTTAAAGGAAAAAATATTTTACTCCTCTAAAAAATCTTTTTTACTCTATTCTTCTAATTGCTGTCGATCTTTTAAATTCCCCATCCCCGTTTAAAAACCATTTTTCTAAACTTAACTAAAAACCCAAACCCGACATTTGATCTAAAAGCGCGGACATAAAATATTCGACGACTAAACACGATCGATCCTCTCAAAAATTTATTTCTTCCTCACCATCCTACACCTAATCACATCTAAACACTTCCCGAAAACCTTTATGAGAGACCTAACACTAAACATAACTCGATTCGACAAAAATTTGAACCTGTCACTGCTGTCACTAAAACACTACATTTCACTCCCTCAAAATCAATACAGAAGATAAATTTCATCCTTACTATCAGACAAAAATCCAAATTTCTCTTTTAAATTAACCAAAATTTTCAAAACGGATCAGAGTCCTAATTCTCAAACACTCAAACCACATGCACTAAAAATAGGTCAAAAATTTTCACAAATCAACCACACGTCTCAAAAACAAATTCCTTCCCTTAACCAACACACACTTCTCACTTATGGCCTTTCCTGAGGTCTCGACATCAGAAAACAAATACAGCAAAAAGCGAAAAACATTTTTTAAACATGACTAATTAACATAAACACAAACAATTTAACTGGCTATCAATTAAAACAAAAAAAAAATTTGTCTTTAATCAAATAATCGACTGACATTTAATAAAATTATTGCTTTTTAAGAATGCCAACCAATCATGCACAACTGTCTATGTCAACTTTCGTAAAACACCCTCACCCCAACCCCCGGGGGGGCAAAATTTCGATGACTTAAAAATAAAACCGTAATGACCGTAAACGATGTTAAAATCAGTTCCAAAGCCCCAAAACCTAATCTCAGTCATTCACGATCAAAGAAAACAATTCGTCACATCTCCGTTTTAAGTCACAAAACCGGAAATGAGATTATTTTTTTTCCGCCCTCGTCCCGTTCGGACAACGAGGTTTCAGTGCGATAACCAAACACCCAAGAAGAGACACTTCACATCCACTTGGATAAATGAACAGATAGACAAAGAAGAGAATACAAAAAACCTTTTTCCGTAATAATTAACGCGACCGTAAAAGATGAACGAAATAAATAAGAGAATTCAT
The DNA here is from genome assembly GCA_016920875.1 of Columbicola columbae. Taxonomy (NCBI): domain Eukaryota; kingdom Metazoa; phylum Arthropoda; class Insecta; order Psocodea; family Philopteridae; genus Columbicola; species Columbicola columbae. The sequence continues at coordinate 7,656,853 of JADMLL010000004.1, forward strand.
TTCGTCGAAGAGAAGTTTAAAAAGAAAAACAAAAATCCCCCGCACGCACCCCCTTCCCTGGCCCTCGCGACGAAAATTTCTATGAAGAACAAATTTTAAAATTAGAACTTATGATCTGAAATGGTGCCAACAGAGGCGCTGGCTGCGAATTGTATCCCTTTTCCATATACAACTTCCGAACGCCTGAAATAGGAGATTCCTCACGTCGAGTCTTAAATCCAATGTGTTTTCATCCTTTAAACTAGTCGAAAGATTAGTCGACTCTGCGCTCGGGTCTTCCACGGTTCACCGCTTTTAGTTTCATTTCTTTCGGTTCTAGACAATTTTTTTTACGACTATACGTGGCTCAGGAGACTACAGAACAACCATTAAAAAAAAAACGACACCAAACAAGTAACAATCCTTTCCACGTAACTCCAAACCCAAAGTACACTTAGTTGGAACAACTTCCAACAAGGTCTGTCTGTCATCCAACTATCCCACTATACGGTCATGCCCTCTGGAAAAACATTTTCCGTTTTCTATTGGTGACCTACAATTTTTCGCCTCAAGTTTGCCATTTTCCTCCTCAATTAATAAAACGGATGGATATGACTCGTATGACTTGTCGTTAAAAATAATCCTGGATTTTGCTTAAAAAGTCATTTCCTCGTTTTAACATCGCTCATCAGGTTCGAAAGGTCCGAGTGCCCTTTAACGAAACCGACTCCAATCCTTAGTCGATTTTCTTCTCAAAAGTCAGAAAAGAGGGGATAAAAACCAGCTCAACCTCGAAAACCTAGAACTAAGGTTAACTTATCACGGTTTTCACGAAACTTATGTAGGCATGAGTCTATATGTTGGCGGGAAATTTTTTTAGGTCAATGTAAGGGCCTGGTCAAAAAAATTTCTTTATTTCAAGGTTATTCAGTCAGGTACTTGGGACCATCTGAGATATAGTGAGAGAAAACAAAATGTTTCAATACCTGAAAAAGCAATGCCTAACTCTTCCAAAAACAACTGAATTCTTAAATAACAAAAATCGGTGGTGGTTTTAATCCCGTTTTCCACCCTTAATTTTGGGTATATCAGGAGGAGGATTCGAACCCAGGACCATTTGCGTCCAAGTCAGGAACTTAACCACTACACTACTCCTCCCACAAATCCTTAACAATAATTAAATAGACACTTTCTTTCCCCCATCTCTTCCTTTTGTTATCCTATCATTCAGAAAACCTTTCTTCCAATCACTCTACTTTCTACTAACAACCAAATATTTTTCATTTATACTCATATATTTCGTAAAACCAATTTACATTTTATGTCACACATGTTTACATCTACTCGTGTGGAATGACCTCGTGCATGATTCCTTTAACCGATAACTTTTGATTCCGATTACTTAAACTCAACAAAAATATAACATCTGAATCATGTATTTCTATAAAATCAGGATCGATCAATATTTCAAGTTCTCTCATTAGCGCCATATGTGGGTGATTCAATATCATTTGAGTTATGTAACATAAACGAGAATAGGTGGCAAATTAAGGATTAGCTTGTTATTGTAATGTACGAACGACATCCGGTTGTCAATTGTCTGTCCATGTAGAATTTGTAAATTTCTACGGTGTCAATCCAGGTACGTCTCACGAACAACTCCAAATAATAGGTCGTACACCCTCCAAGAACTTTGGTCCTGGGCTAAGTTCATTGATCTGAATTCTTTCAGGTAGCATTACCGAATCTCCATACAGTTCATCTCAATATACGGATCAAAAACACTACAAAGTAAAAAAGAATTCCACTTGCCAACAGTAACTACTGAACCATCGTACAAGTGGAAATTCCACGCCTAGATTGCTAAGCTCAAGTCAATGTCCTAGAAGGATTACCCAGGGCCTAACACTAGCACTGAATCATGACCTCCGGTAATTCGTATGCAAATGAACGGCGCATGGACGATAAAATTCAAATTTTCTTAAATCAGAACTCTTTTTCCACTGTATCGTTTCAAACAAAAATTAATTGTACCTGACGAAAAACCTTGACCTGCTAATACCGCCCCTTCCCCATGGATATGTTTTTACACTTGAAATAGCAACAAAAATTCGCCACTTCCTACATAACCTTCAAATCCCCATTCCACGGGATTATTGCTAACGTAAGCAAAAATACAAATCCCCAAATTCTGTTACATTTTGCTGAACTTGTGGATCACTCAAATATAAGGTTAAAATTCCTTGTCAAGGAGAATCATTTCTAGAAAACGCACACAGCCTATCGAACAGAGTCTTTGTGTATGGCATTTACGTGTTCATATTCCTTGTATCGGTCAACGCAACAACAGTTTTGATAATACAGTTCAAGGTAAAGCAAAACCCAACTCAACTGCTAACTAAAAATTCATAAATTGTTTCTAGAACATCAGCTCTAACAACCTATGAATAATTTTTCTTTTCTTTTCACCAATCAAAATGAAAGAAACAAAAAGAAAAACCTGATGCAAACCTAAATCGAGTACCAGAAGCCTACCAAATACATAATTGAACACATTCATTCGGAACATAGAAAGTTTTAAAAAGAAAAATCTTATAATGATTTAGAGATGGTAATTTGAGACATTAATTAGTTCAAGAAAGCAGAGTGGAAAATTTCAACACCACAAAAAAAATTCCTTCAACTACTATGTACTTCAATTATTAAATTCAATGAAGGTAAAATTGTGGCATTCATCCTAATAAATTCTCATCTATTAATAAATAAGTCTTAATTGCTTCAGGCAGTCAAGACCGAAGACAAATTTTTTAATTATTATTTTTCAAATCCTTCATACGTCATGAAATATAAATTCTTTTCATACTTTGAATCACTTCAAAAAATATGAATAAAGCATTCAAAATTATTATTAAACTGATCTACAGTTTTAATTCTTTATATATTGAAAATTCAACCGAATATCAATTTACTTCAAAAATAAGCTCTCGTTAAGAACTTTCCTTCTGATACTAAAAACCTAAAACTCTTTTCATGGAATGCGACCTAACAATCTGCCATGTCTTACTAATATTCATATTTCACATTTTTCTATTAAAAAATGATTACACAAATAAAAGCAATTTTTTAAAAAATGTGATGACAAAACACTTCACAAAATTCAACTTCAAGAGTGATTTAAATCGATAATTATTCTGAAACCATTTCAACTGGTTAAGCAATTCGAATTCAATACTAAAAAAATTTGTCATTAACAGTGGATAAAATTTTTAAACATTTCACAAGAAAACATAAAATCAGCCTAAAACAACTTTACCTACACAAAATACTCAAACAAGATTTGCAAATTCAACTTCTTTTTATTTCTCTAAATGGACGCATGGCAATGGAAGGAACATAAAAAAATGGAACCAACTCATCAAATACAATAGTGGAATAAAGTGATTGCTTACCTAAACCAGGCATCATTCGTTGGTTATTGTTTAGTCATTTTATTAATTTTATTTTAAAATTAAATAGTAATAATGCTTTATTTTAAATCGGTTAAGTGCGTTTTTCCTGCAAATTCAAAGGAAAATTAAAAATTTTTCTCTTTTGAAAACGTCTTCAAGGTCATACCAGCTAACTATAATAAAATTTCACTTTAAGGACGTTCCACTGGAATTTTTTCCTTTTACCTAAAAATTTCACTTAAAAAACGATTTTCTGTTTATTGCTCGATTCTTCGTCGGTAAAAAAAATGAATACCCACGGATTATTTTCCCGGACTAAAATATATTTCCAAATTATATTTTCGTTTTGTGTCACAAACTGCACATTGCACGCCGAACTTTTCGATAAAACTCGCATTAAATTAAACCGTTTCGAATTAACGTATTCAATAATGTGTATATAAACCAAAGAAAATATGTGACTAGATAAAAATAGTCAAATAATGTCAATTATAAGGCAAAAATTATATGTTTTAAACAAACACGTGAATATACTGAATTCCCTGGCGGTCGGCCATTTTAAAAACGCACTACTTCGACTCACTTCGGAAATAATAAACGGAGCCATGGCCGAACTTCGGCCATCTTCGCTCCGTCCCGGTCTGACGTCAACAAAAATTCATAATTCCATTTTGCGATTCGATTCATCAAGTGTTAAAATTTCAATTTCATACTATTAACGGCCGACATTTTTAAATTATTCCCAATGGATTTTATTAAATCGATATTCGCACTCCAATTACTGATACAACTTAACACAACTATTGACAAAATTATATTCCGCTCTTTCCCTTCGGATCTAAAACGTCACCACGTCAACACACAACCGACTATCTCCACTTCCGTTATAAAATATTTTTATATTTATTTTACAAAAAAATCCCAAGGTGAAATCATCATCATCATCACCGTGCAATAAACAAATAGAAGGAAATAAAAATTAAGAGAGAAATGAAAAAATACACAAACATTAAAAAAGAATTTAACGGTGAAGAAAAAGAAGATGGCAAGTCACAGCTGATTGCAAAACCTGTTGCGTCAAGCGCGCATTTTAACTTTTCCCGCAGCAATACACGATCGTCATTCCAAAGCAGAAATTCACATCTAAAAATTTTTACAATTTACGCAGTTCTGATAAGATTTATTACTTAATCACTTGTTTGTGCCCGTTGTAAGTAAATAAAAGTTATGAAGATTTACACAGAAACCGACAATGTTCATTCAAACAAATTTTTTTAAGGAAACTCAGGTTGCTACTTTTTTTCCTTTAAATTTAAGATCTTTCCTTCTTGAAAAGGCGGCAATACAAACAAATAAATTAATCTACGATCGGAAATCACTTTTTAAATCTCCATCTCACGTTCTAAACCTTTTCATCAAATGATTCGCTGAAAGTCGACTTTCATTCATATGCAAAACTAAAACATTAGCAACAAAGGAATGTTCAGGATGCAAGGAGCCTACAACACGAAACCCACATTGTCAGCCCACACTCCATTAGAAATTCGGTTAGCTAGAATGGAAATCCTCTCGTCAATAGGTAATGCCAGAAATGTGACTTTCGAGTTTGATCTTAAAGAGACACCAGCTGTTACCATTTCCTCAACGACTTTCCTACTCTTCAGCCAGAGTTTCATCACAAATTTAAAAAGACACAAAGACCGAATACTAAACAACCTGCAAACAACCTTTCACACTACAATCTATAGTCAGTTTTGAGTTTTGAAAAAGTAGTTGAATTGCAAAAACCGACGACCGATGTCTTTTCACAGAACCAAGATGTTATTGTTAAATAAAAGTTAAATACCCGACACAAAAGAACTACCACCTTTTCCCAACCCTCCACATACCTTCTCCCCATAGACACAACCTTTTTCTCTTTTGTAATAAAAATACCAAACTCCGAATACAAGAAATCGAGTTTTCGCAAAATTAAAAGGTGACCTTCGTGCGAGATGGATCTGCAACCACGTCACCAGTTACGGCATTACAACTAGGCACACCCATTCTAAGGTCCCTGAAACTGCTTAAATGTTAAAAAATAACTAATTGCCAATAAAATATACCTAATTAACGAGAACAAAATCACTTTTCTTCATTCCAACTAAATTTCCTTCTTTTATTTCACCGACTCCGAACTCTTAACCGAGACTCATGCCCTAATTCACAAATATATTTCCACGCCTACGAGAATATTAAAACACAAACCTCCAATAATTTAATAAAACCAAGAGCTGGGAAAAAGACACAGAAACATCCTTTCCAACTACCGAATCACAAATACAAACCTGAGTCTCTAAATTTCAGGCCTAAACCACGCAAATTCCAACTTTAAAAGAGATTTTAATAGCCCCGAACAAGATCCTGCTCTCGTATTCAATTTAAAAAAGAGAAAAAAATTATGGAACAAGTTAGGTGATGGCGACGCCCAAGACATCAGACAAGGTCACAGCGAAGTGCAACAGCAAGGAGAAAGAGTGATATGGCAATTCAGTGACGAAAACGAGGTCCAAGGTTTCACCAAAAATGGAGGAGGGAGGGGGGCACAAGTTTTTAATTTATCACAACAAAAAATTTAAACCTTATCTCCATAGACGGTCCTCGAGTATAAATCTATTCACCGTTAGGCAGGTAGTAACCTTCACTGACTCTCTCTAACCATTGAACTCTAAATCTTGTCTCCTTCAAGATGTTTGAATGAAACCTCAAACTCACCAAAAAAAGGGGAAAATTGTAAAATCAGCAAACGGAAACGTTTTATAAGTAATTAAGAACACCAGACGACTTATTAAAAGGAACAAACCAAAAAATCTTTCTCGAAACAACACACAACAAAATCCAATTTAAAAATTCCTAACTAAAAAAATAACGGAAATGAATCTGAGCAGCAGATTAATAACCGGATGTTCAAGATATAAAAAAAGTTATACACACCCCATATGAATGAAAAACCACTTTTTCTTTTTTCTTTTGAAACTAACCGCGATTAAAAATTAACAACAAGGCACGCCACTAAGCAACTGCCAGTCCTTAAACAACTACCTTACTTTTTATGTGTCAATGTTATCAAAAGTAGATTTTTTAATGTTATAAGTGAATATTTCGTCAGGCGTTATGTCTACTTCCACTACTACTTTTCCTCCTTCTACTATATTCACATTGTTTTAGCGCGCTATATGCTCGCGTACCATTAAATTATTTCGTCTGAAATTACACCTACAAGAATTTACTTTTATCACCGATTTTACTCTTAAACAAACAGAATCCATCATTTTTTGGCACTTTTGGCTTATCCCCTCAAATCTGATGCCTTTCTTTATAGAGACTACTGAGAACATGTGAAAATCTGGGTACATGATCTCAACCAAATTTTTTTGGGCTACCAAACTCTATTCTTAACCATCCTCCTACTCTAAACCAAGAAATTATTGCTGAATTGCTTGGGAATTCTTTCAAACGATACCCTATCCAAAAAATAGTCAAACTGCCATGAAAAAGGTTCAGGAAGTGTATACAAAAAATTATATCATATAAGAAACCTCAGTCCTTCTCAACTCAACAAAGGTTATTAACCCCACCACTGATATTGGGTTCTAACTACCACATACACAATAATTTCAACTTACATGACACAACACACTAGGACTACACACGTACTTCAAATGAATCTACAAAACAATGAAAGATTTCAGTCAAACATAAATTAATAAATTTCCCAAGACTGCCCATACTGTCTAAAATCCTTACACGCGACCCTCTCAATCTTCAAATTTTTAATTACTTGTCTCAATCTCAGAACGGCGCGATAGTCCTCAAAAAACAAAAAACAAAAATGACCCGTTAATCTAAACTAAGACGCCACGTCAATCTCGACAATATCGGTAGTAGATACTGATAAGAGATTAGACACTGCTCAAGTTTAACCACGTACTCATGTACACAAAGACATCTTCCATCACCCTAGCCAAATAATCAAATTTTATAAATTCCTCAGCATCATTAACACCAGTACAGAAAATTAAAAATCAAATTTCTAAGAGGACACAACAGCAACCATAATACAAAAATTCTGATCGGACTTCAGTGAACCACAACATAACCCCAAATGAAAGGAAACTTAAGAATTTTGGCACTGTATTATAATTCGACAGTACAAAAGCTCCATTTAAAAGGAAACCTTAAATTATTCTACGATGCCTAAAGACATTCTGATCCCTCATCTCCCATGAATTGTTAGTTGGTGACCGCTTAGTGGTTGTTTGGAGAGGGTAGTGGGACACCATCACCAACTTCATAATGGAAATATTATTACAACGCCTATCAATCATTATAATATTTCGATAAACAAAGAAACTTCTTGTTTTGGAAGATAAAACAGAGTACAAGTCGATACATGAAGAGTCATGACCACATAAAATGTAAAACTTACAAGAGATTCGTCAAAGATCTTGTTTCATCACATATTCTCACCTACAAGTAGTCAGCGATTGACAGTCATGACCAATCAAATTAAACAAGAAACCTCAGAGGTCCAAGTGTATTAAAATCCCCAAAAATGACCTCCGAATACACAAAGCTAACAAAAACTTTTTTAAAAATGCCATAATTAAGCAAATCAAATAAGTACATAGAGTTGTGCGATTCTCGAGGAAGTCGGGGCCAAGGTAAAAGCACCTTTTACAGTACAGACACACCAAGATAAGGACAAAACCTTAACACAAGCCTTGCTACGTTAAAGATCCACTCACCGTCTTCCTCAGCAGTTTCTCCATTTGTCTTCAAAGGCGCACTTTCATCAACGGAAGCGGGAACAACCTCTGGTTCAGGAACAGGAACGGAGGGAACACTCTCCACTTGAACCTCCTCCAAAACGTTTTTCTCGGCAGGTTCGTTTGACGCGGGAACCGGAGAAATTTCCTTGGGTACTGGTGGTACCTCGCACTTGACGTTTTCACTTTTATTCCGATTATTATTATCTTGAACAGTATCTTCATTTAAGTTCCTAATTTCTACATTGTTACTCTCTTTGTTTTTCGAACTGTCATTGGATTTTGTTTTCGCTGCGGAACTATCGCTATCATTCTTTTTTATAATAATTGTTTTGGGTTCATTAATTTTTGTCTGTACAGATTGCACATATTCGTCACTCTCCTGAGAAGGCGGCGTTGGCTGCTTCCTCTGGTTTTCCACGTTTGGTGTTATAGGTTTTGGTTTCGACTGGGTCACGACTTTGGATTGTTGGTCTTTCACTTTACCCTCTCCTTGTTCCTGAGTTGGTTCCAACCTTTGCTTTCGTTTCACCGGACTTTGTTGCTGATGGCCCTTACCAAGAGCCGGGAACTGTTCCTTAGGAGGCCGAGGACTGATATCTACTGTGGGTCCCTGAGCTAGAGCACTCACTACCGGAACACCCGGACCAGATCGAACCGAAGATTCCATTTGACCTGTAGGTTCTTTATTAATGATTCCCTGCACGGGATTCCCATCGGTTATCCACTGAGGTTGCACAGCCTGAAAGTCCAATTGTAAAATATTATTTAAAGCAATAAATAAGTAACGATGTATGCTTATTAAATCAACGATTTATAAATAACTTTACGGGTTTCACAGCTTCTTTACATCCTATTAAATTTAAAAACATTAAAAAGTTGAAATTCACAAAATACAATACGTTTTCAAATAAACTTCAGCGATATCTTTGTTAAACTGAGCTCAAAGTCATAAACTTAAGAATCTCAAACATTTTTTCAGGCTACCTACATTCCCCAAACCCTATATACCACCAAACCCAAACGCTCCACTCCTTTGATATTACTTACTGGATATTCTCTGGTAGGCTGACTGGGTAATGGACCAGCTCTCATCATGTCATCTGTGATCATCATTCCTGGATGGAGTGACATCGGCAATATCTCCACAGGCATGCTTCCACTCGGCAGAACGGGAGCCCAAGCGCGTAACATCGTAGCCGATTGGTTAGTGTCGTACGGTATATTGTTTTCTACTATCTGACTCTCACTTGATATACTTTCCACCGAGGTATCTAATTTAGAAGGCGACACACCTGAAACGAACAACATATTAAGTTTTAACCACAACATTACTGTTTTGTAACCACCACCACCCCCTCACAAAAAAAAAATTATTTTCATTAACCAATCCAATTCCAACAATTTTTCTTTAACACAACAGGATAAAATTAACTTACTGGGCGTAGACATACCCTGCGGGTCTGGACTAGCTTGTGATTCACTTTCTGAGTAGTTTGAAGTTCTCGAAGATGATTGTTGAAGAGCTGGAGAATTCGGAGATCCCGAATTATCACCTCTAGCAGCGATGGCCACCCGTGTAGCAAAATCTGCTGCTACACCTTGGTCAGTCTTCTGTCCAGCATTCTTTAAAATAGAAAAATCAATCCGGTAAATACAAATCGTTTTACTCCCCCAACAGCATTCAATTTGTATAAAAAACTGTGACAACATCAAAAACAAGACTTGTAAGAAAAAAAACAACAGTATAAAAATAAAAATCCACCAATCGGTTTCTTCACATACAATAAAAGTGACTTTTATTTGGTAATCATGCAAGGTGACACCAATAATCATTAAAAAAAATTTCTGTCAGGGTTCTAAGCAAACAATACGAGGGAAAACCAAATTAAATCACAAAAAAGAGGTTGCAAATAAAAAGATGCAAAACTAGGTCACAGCCAAAACAGCATCAACATTACAACATCAGGCGCCAAGTGTTTGCCTTTTCCTTTGTATTAGGTAAAACCAAAAATAAAATAAGTAACATCAAATAAAAACAAAATTAAATTTCAAACATAGTAACACTGAATCTGATAGTTGAGAAGAATTGAATAAGGTCAAAAATAAAACGGGATTTGAGTTAAAAGCCACAAGGAACTGAAGTGAAATATTAAAAGGTAGTCAAAAGATAACATATAAAAATTGACACTGATAGAAAAAAAGGCAAAAGCTGAGTTTCTTTCTTCATATATAAACAGCAAAAAAAATTATTACATCCCGACACTATACCCACAGGTACTTACAGGTTGAAAGAACATCTCATTACATTGAAATTCTGACGAATATTCATTTTTGACATCATTAAGTACATCTCTGCCGCTGTCAGGATAATAAAGCTAACAGAGTTAAAAGAAAAAAAACCTGATGTACACTCCTTCCGGCATAAATTTTATTTTTTATTATTAATATTCTATCAAAACTCATGCTTCTTTTTACACTCAATTACCAAATGGTATTCTTCTGCTTTTACAACTTATTTCTTTATGGGTTGTCGCTGACGGATTTCAATTTTTCACCCCCCACTGAATATGAATCCTCAAATCTAATCCTAAATCCATACTTACAGGCTGAGGTGTCTGCCTCGCACTTGACTCTCCTGACCTTGAAGTGTTGTCGTTATCGTTCAACTCTTCGATAATATTTCTACCGTCTTTTGGATCGATTATTGTAAGAATCTTCCTCTCGCGAGTTGTCTTTACTTGCCGAGAAACTCCTGTATTGGGCATGATGGAACCTGGATGACTTGTTATCAAAGTCAAAGCTGAAATGAAATGTGAAAAGGTGAAGATGTGTTATACGACAGACTGACATCCTGAGGGAAGTGACTAAATATGAAACTTACAAGGTTGGGGTTGAGCAGGAGCTGTGCCTTGAGTACTTGGAGCTGGTCCACCCGCCCTAGACATCGGTTGAATTGATGGGTAATACACTAAAATTAAAAAATCGATCATCTCATTAGTCAAACCAACAATTTCAGTTACTTCCTTTGACGTCACAAATCTCGACACCTATTATACTGGAATAGTTCTTTAGAAACCTTATATAAGACTTCAAATGAAACTTATACCATCGTATAAGTCGTTTCATAACCACAATTAAAAAATTCCTCAGTATATTTCAATATATATTAAAGCCACTAACTTGTTTGTTGATAGGGCGAGAACATGGTGTGCTGTGGCACCAGTATTTGTTGTGTAGGATAGAAAGCACCGCTCTGATGTCTCGGTTGTTGAAGTTGGAAAGGTTGACTCATTGGAGGCGTGACAAACACAGGCCCTTGTCCGGACATTTGCGACAATACATGTCCCTGGTATACGGATTGCATAACCTATTTTGTCCAAACAAACATATTAGTATCCTTCATGTAGACTGACATGATTTGACATCATACTAATGCATCCAACACAGCACTTACCGGTTGAGTCATGAACGATTGAGTACTGTTTGACATAACAACAGATGGTCTCCCATGAGGCGCCATCCTTTGACTTCCAGGAGGCGCTCTCGGAGAAGTATAATAAGGTGTTTGTTGAGTACTGCCCCTACCTGCGCCAGGCATCGCATATTGCATCATTTGTCCACCTTAAAAAATCAAAAACAACCAAATAAGCATTCAAACTACAAAAGAAAATGGCGTTTTCAATAAATTGTCTGTGATTTTACTTTAATCACAATTATCAAAAATTCATTTGACTAAATCCTCATTTAACAAATATCCTCAGGGTACACTCACCTGACTGAGGGGGCATTTGATGTGCCTGCGGTGGTAAATGTGCTGGAGGTTGTTTGATGTCCTGAGAAGTTGGGGGTGTCGGCGGTTGAGTTGGTGGGGGGTGATGCATTCCTCTCATCCCGGGTCCTCCCCCTGGCGTGCCGCTAGCATGGAAAGCAGGCACTTCTCCTCCTGTAATACACAAAGTCAAATATCAATAAAAAATTAACTTACACGCAGGTTAATTACCAACACAGTGAAAAACATCCCCTGAATAAATAATACAATTTCTATTCAACAAAAAAACACAAAACAATAAAAACTCAGCCTTATTTCTCTGAAGATAATTCAATTTTACAAATATCGATTTAAAAATATATATTGTTATTCAAAAATATAAACATAACACTGAAATTTAAAAATTTCGACTAAGAATTGAAAACCACCCCGCAAAAATATGCTTGAAAATATTACTAAAACCTTTTGTCACTCTATAAGTTCTCAATTCTCACCCCTAAAACATCTACTTACTATCACATGACGATGACAATATCCCTAAATGAGAGTCACAACCAGGCAGGAAACAATGGATGGTAGGTTCCTTACCACCCAAACTGGAATGACGAGACACCATGTTTTTTATAAACCCACTTTTAACCCCCGTATTACACTCTTCCCAAACCGGCACCATCGATTTAAATCAATTATTTCTCTTTTTCAATGAAAATGGATGACGAGACAACGTTCTGTCGGGGCGAATGTAAAGCCCGAATTCTCGTCTCCAATCCATTTTTGAGACAAGAACCCGTATTGAGGTCAATCAAATACGTGGAAATACTTCACCATTTTCATCTCCTCTTACCCTACAACGACTACTCTCAAGAAAACAACTGGAAATCCAGAAGAAAAAGTTTTCTTTTCCTTCAAACTCGTGTTTTCCCACACGCGAATTTCACGCCCGAATCGACTGCAATGTGTTCGATTTTTCAACGCGGCCTTATGCACCGAGGGGCGAAAGTTATTTCCACGGAGCGTAGTAAGTGGCGGAGCGCACTGCAATAATTCGGTCCCTCAACTGTACCACTTTCGAGACTTTTCAAATCGATATCCCGCTCGGCCAACTGATGACGTCATCACTCACGCTAATTTCTTACGTTAACGAGTATAGGCAAAGTCGACGTCGTCGTCGTCGTCGTTCATTTCGTCGTCTGCTTTTACCTTTCCTCCCTCTCTTCCGCCTCGGTTCATCGCGTTTGCCACATCGACGCTCCACTTATCACGTTCCTGATAACTGTCTGACTTGGGGAATTCTCCGAAAAGAAAAATGCAGCCTCCATCTTTCATTTCCTCCTCCCCAACTCCCATCATCATCATCATTACTATTTCTCCTTTTCTTTTCTTCACTTCTTGCGCGTCGAAACGAAATGACTGCATCCACGACACGACCCATTCAGTTTTATGGCCCTCTTTTTAAATTTCCCATTTGCGACACGAGGTTTCCCAACGTTTTAGACATTTACATATATCTCGTAATTGATTATCGGCTTTTCTTTTCATGACGGGAATTAATTGTCACTACAATAATCACCTGGGTTTTGCCACGACGAATCCGTCAACGAACCTATTGGCAATTCGTTTTCAAATTAAACGGGATTCGACCACACCCTTTCAAATAATATCGTTTGCCCTTAATATCAATAAGAAATTCTACACCTGGCACCTGAATTCGATCGCTTTGGAATTTTTCCTTCGGTTCAAGCCAGGTTCAGAATATTATGACATCGGTTTGGTGCTCCTTATACAAAACTCTAAAAAAAGACTCATTTAGGTGTATCTCAGTCAGGCCCATACAAGGTAAAATAATTTAAAAATGGCTCCAATGACATATGATTCGGGATAGGAGGAAAAACACATCGCATATGTGAGAACTTGGTTCAATCCTACTCAAAACGTGTAGCCACCATCAACAGCCTTGACAGTCAATTATGTCAATTTTTCCCGTGTTATACGTAATTTTTCTTCTTTTTATTATCAAAAGAAACGGATTAGCTGATTTCCCCATCGACAAATTCCCCACTGTCGAGAAGGATAAAAACTTCAAGAGCGCATGACTGATCGGTCAAGATGGCGACGAATATGCAGCAAGAATATAAAATGAATGGAACGCTACTCTCGAAACCACTGACTTTTCCATTTTTTTAAAAATCACACGCCGAAACGCCGCCACGTGACTTTCTCAGCGTTCTGCATTCTCCTTCTGCCCTTCGACGACATTTTTTCCGCCCTATTTTTGACACCATATCACTCACTAATCAGAGATAAGATGATTTGGGGGTGAAAGGACCCACCCCCAAAAACCATCCTCCATCCAAATTCCTATGCCCCTCGCCTCTCATTTTAATCTTTCATTTCGTCTAGCCTAACTTGGTTTCTTGACCTTCAGAGGGAAGCACATGGACTATCGAAAGTATGAAATCTCGTGATTCAAAACTAACGAGACTCGAAATTCATTTTGAGATAAGCGATAAACTCCGGTTTTAGTTACTGTGGGAAAGAACAGAAAAACAAACTAAAACATTTTCGCGTCATAATTTGTCCAAGATGACAGTAGTCAGCTTTCAAACCGGAATTTAATCGAACAAGGAAAGAATTATACAACTCCACCCCTTTGAGTTTATTTATTAATACCAAAATAATAATAATAATAATAATAATAATTCTGGAGAAAAAAATGAACAAGAGACAATGGTGGAACTTTCCAACTCAGTTTTTTGACCTCATTTTTGTTTTGGGGCTGAAATTGCCACGCAACCAAACTTTCTTTTTTAAAAAAAAGGCACCCCCATCCCAAACCCACCCCCAAGAATAAGACAAAAAATTATCGAACTAATTTTAACCACTCATCAAACCCTAATCACTTAAGACAAATAACTCCAGTGACAATGACCCGCCAAAACATCCAAACTAGTGTCAACACCTTTTGCCAAATTTTCACAGCCCCCAGACTTCAAATTCTTTTAAAATGACTCTGATTTCAGAAATCCAGCGACAACACGAGAATGAGAGAGAGAGAGAGGCCGTGAATTTTTATCGACAGGAACTTTGTCTAACTTTGAAGTGAGATTATAACGTTTTAATCCTCCTCAACAGCAATCAAACATTATGCGCAGCAAAGTCTGATACTGAAACGGATATGATCTATTAATCGTTTCCATTTAAATTAATATAATACAAATCATAAAACAAACACACAAGACAGATAGTTTTACCAACTCTAATCCACATTCTCATTCTAAAATTCGACTCCGTGGCTGACTAACCCATTTCCCGTTCGATCTCACGTTTCCTCTCCAACAGTCTAACGTATCACTACCACAAACCAATAACCACCACTACCTATTACCATCCATTACCTATCTCCATCTAAATTACGTGGAACAGTGAATGCGAAAAAATTAACAAAAGGGATCACTACCCGGTCTATTAATTCAAAAACCTGATCGATTCATCCGATAATTAATTTATAACGAGCCAACAAACCTAAAAATTCATTATAAATCAAACATTAAACTAGAAGCGTGTCAGATTTCGGTTTAGGCAGCGGTTTCGAAGGATGAAACAAAAAAAAAATGTTCTAGGAAGTCTGAGATTATGCGAACGAGTTTCGACACACACACAATGTCGAGACACATTCTTTATTAAGTAATTTTTATTATTAGTTACTGAATAGATAATTCTTTTTTAATCTCAACCATCTCACAATTATTAGAATCTCTTATGAAGAGGAAACAACAGGGAAGTGGAGAGAGAGAGAGAGAGGAAAAAACCGGATTCGCTCTATTTTTCCTATGCCTACTTTCACCCTGCTCACTCTTCTAAATGTTAAACATCAAATTTTTTTTTAATACACTAAATTAATAGCAGACCTAAGAGCCTTCAAAAATGGCTCAAAGCTCTCTTTACCACCTCACACCAAAATTATACTAAATCAATAGACAACCTTCACCCACCCCCACACCCAAACCCTGTCAGTAGAAACGACTAACGAAGATATCGGGTCATCGTCGGTAAAATAAGACCAAAATCCACAAAGGAATTCAAATTTTTTCTTAATGACTTGTAAATAAGTGCGTCCACGTAATCAACCAATAGCTCGAGGGGAAAAGAAAGGTGAAAGATGGGTACGAAACCCAAATTAACAATTCTTCGCCCCGACTATACAACCCACAATCCATCGAGAAAGTCTTTGACCCCAAAAATTTTGTATCCTCCCCAAATACTTACCCCCAACACGACCGCTCTTATATTCTAGCTGAAAAGTCAACAATAATCGACCATCAACATACCTCCTCCGATCTCTTGCACCAAAGGTATGGCGGTGTCCTCACCGGTGACCATAGTTATCAGTTCTTTGACTTCATTAGTTAATAATTGATCTCTCCACCTTCACTTTGTCATCCACAAATCAATCTCATATCCTTTTCGAAAACATTGTGTTTCATATATTTATATAATATATCCTCGACTGAAATATGTCTTCTCCTCCTCCTCCTCCTATAACCCCTTATCTTAGTATATTCACAAAATACTTCCGACACAATACAAAGTCATGTCTGCCACTTGATTACAACCAGAATCTTTACTTTCAATATCAGTTTTATATAATCACTAAAATGTTTCTGTTTCAAAACATAAATATTATACTCAATGTTATGTTGGGTTGGAAACGGTTTTCACAAAGTCACTGTTTAACTCAGCTCAAACAAATAACCCCGAAATTTACTCAAAACTTTGAAAAGGGCTCGACCATAAAAATTCCTACCGGATTGGTACCACGACCGCCAGATCGTGCTAGTTTTGCGGTATCACCGCACGACGGTGGCCTGAGCAAAATCCGATTTCAAATTCTTTCGGGGTGAGAGAAAGAATTTAACCTGGAAAGAAGAACCCGCGGCGGCTCATTTCCTTCTAAACCAAAGAATCCGCTTCTATTTTTACACGGCCCATCAAAAACCGCATAAAAAAAGACTACAAGGGGAAGAAGAGAATGAAATATAAGTAATCTCATTCCCATCTATTGAGAATATGAAATTGGGGTCGCAAAAAATTCTATTGACGTGTAACTAGTTCCTGGTATTTCTTATTTATACTAACATAGTAACGAAACATATTTCACTCAATTATTGCACATCAGAAAACGTTTTTCAACACGCACACCCAAAAAATCGGTTCCTTAGAACAAAAATTTCCTCTCACGTTTAAGGTATAGTAACACCGTGCATCACAAAAACCTTTTAGGTTCTCGACGAAACCTAAATTTACAATAAATATTCAAGAAAGCGATTCACCTTAAAAACCTGCTTACAGGTAAAGAAGTTACCACAACACATCATCTCGAATCATCAGCAAAATGGTTTAACAAACACGAAAACCTTGATCAACAAGACTCATGTTACTTTCAAAGCAAAAACCTTTTCAGGTCCGGGGCCAGAATTTAATACGAAAACAATATTTTCAGACTTTTGAAGAGCTGGGAAACCTAGTTATCAACTTCCTTAGCCGACAAAGGGAAATTCTAACCCCCGAGCTTTCATTTTCTAATTAAATTTTGACCAGATCATTCCTTCTCAGGCTTCATTCCTCCTCATTTTCTGAACAAATTCCAACAGACTTTTCACTTCAACAACGCTTATTTGTTTCTTTCTGTTTTGAATGCTCAAAGTGATTTCAAGGTTGTTCTGATACTGACAATAAAAACTTTTATTGTCTCTCACACACACTGACGCCTCTTTCCCTCCTCCTTCTTCCAAAAGGACAAAATTTTCCTCTAACCCCCAAATTTCAGTTTTAAACAGAAACCACCGGTAAGATCGAGCTCTCAAACTCCATTCTAAAAATAAACATGTAATCATCTCTGTCAAAAGCACAAAATACATATACCAATACAACATCTTATTCACTCTCATACCCCCAAAAATCAAATTCAAAAATTTCAGGCTCCACCCCTTCAAACCTCTTATCAGTTTTCTTGGGTCTTTGTAATCATCATAACCAAACCATGACTCACTCAACACATTTACGATTTCTGCTTTGTTTGATACAACCAAATCAAAATACCCCACCAATTCCTCAAAAACAAAAATTTTTAAATCAAACTTGACAAAGACAACTGGCAACCAGACCATGATTCAGTAATAATTCCACCACCTGATGAAATCCTCAGAGGCAATGACCTAAATCTAAGACACATCTTCAAAAATCATTTTAAAATAATAATAATAACAAAAATCTCTTCTCTTAAAAAAAATGGGTTGACAACTAACCTACCATTATGAATGTTGACCGCCATCTTGAACATGATTTGTTTAAACTATGTGAACAATTTATTTACGAACGAATTTTTTTTCCCTTCATCAGGTTTCTCAAAAAACCAACAAAAAAAAGTTTCGCACGGGCTACATACCTCAAGGAAAGTCAAAAAAATTTTTTTCTCTAAATTACTGGGGGGGTTTCTGAAAAACCAAAAACCAAAAAAAATTGCAACCCATAAATAAAACAATTCAAAACAAAATCCTTAGTCCCATTTCCAACACCAAAATTTTTTTTTATTTTACAAAGCTCAACTTCAACGTTTCTGACGTACAAAAACCCAAACTCAAAAATCCAAAATCCATGAAAATTCACGACAGAACAAATAAAATCACTCGACTAAAATAAATTTAAAATAAAAATTCACTTATAGCAAAATTTGACTTTTACGTTTTCATGACATTGAAAAACTCAAAAATTTGTTTCCAACCCAACACAACAAGAAAATCACTGATGTCAAGAATAAAATAATAATAATGATGATGAAATTTGAAAAATAAAAAATTAAAATCCTTATCGAATTTGAAAAAGAAATCAAATTAGCTTTCGTCTATCACCAACGATTTTTACCTTTCAGCACTGAACAAAAAAAAAATTAAAATTACTCAAAACAAAACCACACAGATGAACAATAAAACAAATTATTAATTAATAATTATATTTAACAAAAAATAAAAATAAAAACTAATAATTCTTTTGCTAAGTTGGCGTTAAAAAGTACACATGCGGATACGAAGTCACTACGTGGCATTGCTAAGACCTTACAGTTGTTTCGATCCAGTGAATTTTAAAAACACGACGAATGGCTCGGCCGCAATCTTAAACCGAAAGTAAAGAGAGGAACGGCTGACTTTATTCTCTCTCTTTCCCTCCTCAACAATAACCGTGATTCATTTTATTTCGGCCGTACCAAATCATTTTGTTCTAATTTTTAAATAACCATTTTATTTCTTTGACACTTATCCAACCGAATAAAATAAATCGCTTTGAAATACACAACTTCCGTATCCGGTTGACGTATGTGAGAAAAGTTTTCCGTTCACGTGAATATTTGTTTTCGGCTCGAATAATTATCCCACCACAACAAAAAAGGCGCGATGAAAATTTAAAAAGCACTACAACAACAAATATTAATTTGCCTTTAGAATGATGACGGACTCAACAACGCGGTTAAGATGGACATCCGTGAATGCATGTTCGAGCAATGTTGTAAATGATTTGTCCTCGATTTTGTTTATTCGGCCAACTTTTCCTCCAATTGAGAGGGGGGGTAGGAGAAGGAAGAATTCTACAGCCTGACGAGAGGTTCGTAACAATTTCCCTTTTTGACTTCTACCAGACAAATAATCAATTTCCACTTTCCATCACATTTAAATCAAATCGCATTCGATTACAATACCAAAAATTTATTTGATTCGCTCAGATTACCGAAATAAAAAATTCAAATTTTTTATGGATAAGCAGAATTAAATTTCATGGCAATAAAAAAAATGAATCCTGTAAATGATGCTTGACATTAAGCGACTTCGTGAAACGTGTCAAAATTATAGGAAATGGAAGAGGAAGAAAGAAGACATCAAACCGACTGTACCAACTTCAGTCAAAACCAAACTCTTGTCAACCAACTTCACAGATTCCCTATAAGTAGTGGAGGGGGGACGAACAAAGCCAGCCAATCTTTGGTGACGACAACAGATTTCTGTTATCTCTCACCATGACGAGTCGATCATGACGGATAACGAACCTACTGGGTGACCACAAGAAAAGAAAAACAAATCCGAGCCGAATAAACAAACATTGGGACCACGTTAGACAAAACAACGTATCCATCCGCCAGTTCAAGTTAGCTGTCACACCATCTACCGAAATCACCAATAATTTATTACCTAAGCGCTCTGATAATTCTCTGACCACCACCACACGACTTTGCTGAACTAATTGAAACAGAAACAGGTCCAATCCTAGGCTATAAACCTAACGGCCTTCATCGGCATGGGTCCTAAGTGACGATTTGGGAGGGAACAAAAAAAAACTTCCGACCAGGACACCACAAGCTATAGAAAAAACCCGGCATGTTGTTTAAATAGCGTGACTCCGGAATTTTATTCGAGTCCACCTGACTTTATTAATCTCAAGGGAAATCATTTTATTTAAAAAGACCCAATCGACTCTGTCTTGAGTTCTCACTCTCAAATCTCCTACCTACTCTTGCCCCACCATCTTGTTACCACGGAGAGGGGAACAGACTCTTATTAATCGGGAAAAACTCCAAATCTGTTCCATTTATCACGTCGCGGACCAATCAATTTAAATTGAGTTCCGCACAACCAATCTTAAGAAAAATAACTTTACCGTAATTTCAAATAGGACTTATTATTCTGAGGTATGCAAGCATTGCAAAATAATTTTGTTACGTCACTACCAGAGTTAAAGAAACAGGTGCTGCAGAAACCCAGGTGTCATCGTCCGAGGCAACTTTCAAAAGGAATCTATGGCCACGAACTCCCCCGTACGAATAACCAAGTCATGTGCAACAACAATTTTTAAACGCACTGATGCCATTAACTCAGAAAAATTCCGACGACTCAAACACGTTTCCAGGAAATCTCATCCCAAAAACCAGGTACATCTCTCAAACATTTCATTCAACAGTTAAGAAATTCGATCTGGAATTCCAACTTGGAGCAGCATGTCAACAGGTAGAAAAGTTGTCAAGTTTTTAATAAATAAGAAAAATACATGAAAATATTGTAAAAATGTTTGGCCCATTCGTCGCCTAAACAATTATACATTTAAGGTACAGTTATAAATAAGTTGGCATAAAACTGATGATAATAACAACCGAGGAATTCGATTTAGTTGAGCTGGCATTTTCTCTCTCTCTCTCTCTCTTTCATTTAAAAACTACTAAAAACCAAAATCGGGGATACAAATAATTTCCCAACCTTTCTGTTCACTTATAAACTACCGTGACCGTCAAATTATCACCCCGTTTTCTGTGCCTGACGAAAACAGAACGTCCTTCCCTACCCCCTCAAGGCAACACATACTTCCTTCGTGATAAGACATCTACAAGATGAACCATTTCTGAGGCCAGCACAACAAACCCAAATTTTAACTTACAATTGATTTCCTGTCAGTTAAAAATTCTCGATAATGGAGGTTCACGTCTGTCCTCGATCACACTTCCAAAGTGATTTAGAAACCTTTCTCAGATAAACAACAACAACAAAAAAGATTTAAATTAGGAATTCGAGAACTATGTTATGACACTTAAAAATTGGTCTTCTCCCAACAGAATATTTTTAAAAACTTGTCAAACTTTCCTCCGATTGATATCCTACCATCAAATGAGTCAATGCAAAAATAATGGTTCCATTTCTCAATCTCCGAGAGCGGCGGGTAAAGTGGGCAAATTAACTTCGAATTGGCCCTTCTCTTCACCGGCAACAAACCCGCAATTGCTTTTGAATGAGTCCAAGCCAAAGTCATTTCAATTGAAAGAATT
The DNA here is from genome assembly GCA_016920875.1 of Columbicola columbae. Lineage (NCBI taxonomy): Eukaryota > Metazoa > Arthropoda > Insecta > Psocodea > Philopteridae > Columbicola > Columbicola columbae. Next base: position 7,678,720 of record JADMLL010000004.1, read on the forward strand.
TTTAATGCGAACGGTAATTGTTACTCTCAACTACTTACACTATCCCCATACTTTACATAAATCTACTTAAAAAGAAAACAAGTAAAAGTAGCAAAAGGTACTCAGGTACAGAATACCAGGGAGTAGCACAAAACTAGGACGACTAGTTCGCGGAAAGGAAATCAAATGAATGAATGAGTGTAGGGGGTGTTAATTAAAATATCATAAAAGCAAACAGAAAACCCGAAAAAAGAAGAAACGAACCAAGGTGAACCCGCCAATAATTTTTCACGTGAAAAGTAAAAATTCTAAATCGGAGAGGAAAACTAGTCATGTGGTCTCTAGGTCGTCTGCTAGGTCGTTGAACTTGGGCCTTCTTTTTGCTGCTTAGCGGAAGACGGTTATAACTTCAGAGCGTTGCCCTACAAAGCATCTTCATTCGTACATATATAAAAAAAGAATTAAATAAAATAAATGGCGCGCATTACGAAGGGATTCAGAAAAATGAACTTGAATCAACTGCCCTTAACCTCGAAACAAAAAAATATTTTCCAACACTTTAATTTTTGTGATTAAAAAGGAGATGAGGAAGACGGGAAGGTTAGAAAAAGAAACAATTCAGTACCGGAGGAAAGGAAATCTCAGGGACAGCCTTTCTCTTTCTCTTTTTCCTTTTCTTTTAGAATGAACACCGAAAATGAATGAAATTCGTGGGAGTCAATTACACAGTTTCACTTTAAATGTATATTAATCGCACATTTTAGGAATTCAATTAATTCCATGTGAATCTTTTTGTGCCTAGCTTGGAGATGAGGACCGACTACCAAAATGCCATTTTTCCAGTTTTAGACTTTGACCCGCATCCTTAATCCTCTCCTGGACCATCTACACCTCAACTACTGAGCAAATATCTTTCCACTATTTATACCAATCATCCAGAGGCATGGCAACTTCTAAAATACACTCTCGACAAGTCTCGAATGAATGAAACCGCCAGCAATTGTCGTGTGACTTTTAGTTATTGTATAATGCTTCGTTTGGGAGATGAGCTTTGGGCTCGGACGACCGGCGAAAAACCTAAATGAGTTAGCACATCACCAATAACTTTCATTTCTACAGCTTCAGATTGATCCAAAGCACTGTCGCGATGACAACAAACAACCAATGATTTCCTGTACCGTCCCTCAAAAAACAAACAACCGATTACGTAGTAAGGTGCAATTTGTTGTAGAGTTTCTTAGGAAATGACAAGCCTGACAACGTTGTTACTTGGTCAAAGGTCACTTGCCTAAGAATTTTTTTTTTCACAGAAACTTTTGATTTTATTTTTGATAAAAACAAACAGACACGTAAGAAGGGCTTCGACTGGAAAAGGAACGAAAACGTTTAGGTGGTAAACCGAGGCTGTAGGAATAGCAACTTACATGAAAAACGCATTTAAACACTGACAATTCGGAAGGCTTTCCCTCCCAACAAGGAAAGACCACAAAATTCGTTAAATAAAACTTATTCCTCATCCTCGTTTTCCTTCCAAATACATTTTCTGTCTACATCTTACGACATAACTCTTCCTGGTCGTAGATCCACCACCAAAAATTTCTTTTCACAAGATTTCAACTACAATCTTATCTAACAAACAATGAAGTTTTCGTTAAGCCGTATGAATAGATACCTAATCAATTTCCTACACCCAAATTATCATAAAATTAGATGATATGGTAATTTCCCTTTACCGGGGGAACCCTTTCCAAAATTTTATCCCTGGGTAACCTGTTACAAGCTCTTTAAAAACTCTCCAAAATTTCTCAACCTCACTCTTTTCCATCAACCAACTAGACGAAACTAAACAAGAGGAAAATTTTTGTGCTCACGCCTCCATGACAATCTAAGAGAAAGTGACAAAAATCCTGATGTCAGTAACTTTGTTTTCGTGGTCGAGTAATACTTGGATTAAACAATATTTTTCCTCGACTGCATAATTACATCGATCGTGGATTCGACTTTGGGCCTTATACACGACTTGAAATCATGAAAAGGCAACTGAAGGCAAATCAATGAAGGAAACAACGATAAAAATTTTGAGACGATGAAGAGAGAGAAAGAATAAAACCATAAATCAAAATTTTATTTTCAAACAATATGACTCCCAGAAGTAATAATTTAACCAAAAAAGGTGTTAAAGGAAAATGAGAGAAAGTCAAGAAGGTGAAATGAGAAAAGAAAAAGTGAATATCAGCATATGCTACCTGATAAAACTGGATTGAGCACTCATACTATGAATGACAATTTTCAAAAATTGACAGCTACAAAGATGAAATTCTAAATGCCAAATTAAATTTTTAGTCAAAAAAGTTCCCTCTCCCTTAGTCAGCTTATTTTGACAATTTCAAACTCTTGCACAATCATTTGCAATACAAATCCCATCTTCTCTTCGGTTAAACACTACCCAAAAACATTCTGCATGTGAGGAAGTTTACAACACCAACCCATCTGTCGATATGTTTGGATTAGGTCATCTCTAATTACTGACAGGTTCTTAAGGATCCCTCCATAGTGACAAGACAACAGAATATAATCTGATACTTATATTAAACCCAAACTACAACTTTGCTGTCTGATTCTAGTCTAAATAATTGTAACGAGGATTTTCATACTAAATATCAGTCCTTATCATGCTCTATATCTTCCAAAATGGGTGAAGTAGCCATTAACACATTCCACTTTAGAGCTTTTAGAAAAATTGTGGCCACTTACAGGACATAAATTAAAAACTTCGATGACAAACTGACTTGTTTTTATTTTCAACGGATGTATAAAGCAATTCTATTGGATATAAGAATAAATTCGAGTTTAACTTAGAAACAGATTAGAAAAACTCAACAAAGACAGTTTTTAACAATGTAAACCTGATGTTAGGGTGTTGAGCAAAAACTGATAAAAACAGGCAAGAAAGAGTTTTGAAAATCTTCTGTCGTCCTATTAACTATTCAAGGTAGAATATTTATTCGAATACAAAAAACCTTTCCATAATTTCTGCATCGATAAAACTCCTGTAGATTCAAGGTTATGCATTCATGTATGTTCATCGAGCATCATCCATAATGAAGTATTAAGAACCATTCATGTTCCTGACCCTAATTTGCTTGTAAAATATACACAGGTGTTATTTGTGTTGTTTAATTGACAATGAACCACTTATTAAATCCCTCATAACTTCACAAACCTTATGAATACCATAAATGCAAGATTTATGTAACAGTAACTATCCAAACGGGGACTATAACTAAATTAAGAAATTTTTAGTTTAAAAATTAAATTTTTTTGAGCTCATAGTATATTAGTCAATAGTACTCAACCAATTTCCACTAAAGGTGTAGATTTGCAATTCAAAAACTAAAATTATTATTCTTGTATATTGGAAACCAGTATAAAAACTGAAACTTCATATAAAGCAAAATGCAGTTTGAACACTATATGTGAATTTCAATTAAAAGTTTTTACTGTGGAAAGCAAAAACATGATAGTCCAAGATTCAAATAATTTTGAAAATCTCATTTATAGAATAAAATAACTTCCACAGCAAACAAATTTATACTTTAGACTCACAAAAAGAACCATAAAAGGAATATTTATCCATAAACAATTTAAAGCCTAAATGATCTCAAGTAACTCCATTTTTGACAGTTACAACTCCATTCAGAGACCAATTAATTATAATTGAAAATTACATCCCACTAGATCGTGTTAATTAAACCCAAGCAAACCAGAATGCGAGAGAATCTTTAAAATTATAAAAGACACATTAATAACACGGTGAGAAAATCATTTCATTATTGAACGATACAAGGCCCATCCTACAGCCTAAAATGCATGATGTATTCACAGAGGCATGTTACAAAGAAATGGACTTACTTGAGTATTGTCTCGAGTTCTCCGGATTTCCAGGATACGCTGAATAACTCCTCGGAGGGTATCCCTGGGTTTGCCCGCCCTGGTGCTTTCCTTTTTGCATGCTTACAAGAGCGAAAAATGATTAACTTTTAGGCCTCATGAGACCCTTCATAAATTTGTTATCATTATTCATTTACACAATAAAACATGTACACTAACTCACAAAGATCGTTTATTTAAAAAATATGAAGTCTCAGTAGCATTTTTGTCCATTTTTTAAACATTACATCATTCGATATAATGTGGATGTTTATAGATAAAATCTGTAATCAACGCCTATTTTTTAAGGCAACGCCGCCATGTATTTTTTGGCTCATTCGAAATATATCCGATAGGTTATCAAAATTCCTCGTGGCTTACAACCTGTTCTGTAACATGCCACCGTAAAGCACTATGTCATTGTCTTCTTTCACTTGTCCTCTTTTAAACTAATTTTTTTGTTACAAATTTGAGCACTACAAGTAACGATAAATTGCAAAACTATTTGATATATTGGAAAATCCCACTTCGCGAAATGCACGCCATTTTTGTAAACAACGAATCTAAGCGCTCTCAGAAAGCGCTCCAAAATGACGCGGCCTCCTCGATTTTCTATTCGTGCAAAACCTTTGACTTTGGCTTGAAAATATTATATATTTAATCATTTATTGACATACCATGAAAGTTGCTAGCTTTTGACAGTAAATATTATTTGTTTGGTCGGCTTTTGTCTTATTAAAAATGGAAAGGAATTCGGTTTAAATTATATTCGACTTGAGAAGTGTGAGTTGATGTGTCACTTAACGTATGTCAGAATGGCATCTCTACTTTGTTAGATTATGATCTCAATTCTTTTTTCAATTCACTATATATTTTTCCCAAGCTAAACACTTTATTTTTTCATATTTTATAAAAATAAATTTAATTACTTTAAGTAATCTAAAAATTGTATGTCCTGCCCTCTAGATTATCCACGCTTAACCTTAGTTTATGTATGTATATGTTTAAATGATTTTTCTAATTTTAGAAATAAATTAAAATGACTGATGCAAACTTATCTAAAAACGTAAGTGAGTATGCGGGAGTTGGTAGCTCAGGTTTTAATAGTCAGCAACCTGAGGAAAGTCAGCTACAACAACAACAACAACAGCAGCAGCAGCAGCAACAACAACAACCAGCCGATCACACAAATCAGAAACAGAGTAATTTGTTAAGAATACAGCAGAGAAAGCAACAAGTTTATAATTGGCCAAGTCATAAAAAGTTACTGAAATTGGCTGTATATTCTGCATGTCAAGCAGAAGAATGTAGATGTACAGGTTGGAAAACAACCCCAGCACCAACTCAAACCCTTGCCAGCAATGATACTCCATGTCGAAACTGCACTCACATTCTGGGTATTTAATAAGCTTTCAAGATTTAGTGTATAATTTAGTTTTGTTCGATTTTATGTGGATTAGTCATTTTTTGTTTCTTTCAATTTTTTTAGAGCAACATGTATCTCATCTTCGACCAGTTGCAGACCCAGAAATAAATCGTCTTTTAGGAATGGTTGTAGATGTTGAAAACATATACATGTCAATGCAGAAAGAAGAGGATCCAGACACAAAAAGAGTTTACTTTTACTTGTTTAAACTTCTTAGGAAATGTATTGTTACCATGACTAAACCAACTATAGAAGGACCTTTGGGTGAACCACCATTTGAGCGTCCAAGTATTGCCAAAGCTGTGACCAATTTTGTACTTTATAAATTTGGGCACTTAGCTCAGAGGGTATGTTTAAGAAAGATTTTGTGATCAATTTGTGGAAAGTTAATTAATAACAGGATTTAGTGTGATTAATTATGAAGAACATATAAAATGTATTTTGGTGGCAGATTTATCAGTAATAGTCATTGGGGTTATAATTTTAGGAGTGGCGAACTATGTATGAATTGGCTAAAATGTTTCTTCACTGTCTTAACAATTGGAATTATGAGAGTCCTAGTACTCGAAAACAGGTTTCTGCACCTGAAGCTACTTCAGCGTACAAAATTAATTATACAAGGTAAAGTAAAGACTAAAGTGAATTATTAATATTACATTCAAATCAACATTTTATAATTATGTTTTGATATTATATAGATGGTTAGTTTTCTGCCATGTTCCTGCCTTCTGTGATTCACTTCCTCATTTTGATACGACCATTGTGTTTGGAAGAACCCTCCTGCGTGCAGTATTCAGATCTGTTTGTCGTCAGCTGATAGATAAATGCCACGCTGAGCGCGATAAAATGCAAACGGAAAATAGAATCCTTGTACTCACTCACTTCCCAAAGTCAGTATTTCATTTTAACCTATCTGCTTTTCATTTCTTGGTGTGCTTATGGAATGGAATCGTTTATTTATCTAACTGAAACTTTTACAGATTTCTGTCGTTATTAGAGGAGGAAATTTACGCTGCTAATTCTCCTATTTGGGATCCGGAATTCCGTCAAGTTCCACCAGCTCACGTTCAAGCAGTTTTTGATGCTAAAGTAGCAGCAAGTCGTCGAGGTGGGGAATTCGAGAAACTCACAGCACCCCCCAATGAGAAGGACAATTACACAACAATTAATGTCACTCCTGGATCAGGCAGAAAAGGTATTGGGTAAGTTGGCTGATATTTTTATAGTCTTTTGAGGTACTATAATTAAAAACAAGGCACTTGTTTAAATGTGTATTTATTTCTGTAAAATAAAAGTCAGAAACAAGAAGGAGAGAAAAGGGCGGGAGATGCAGCATCTCCTGGAAGACCGGAAAAAAGGCGAAAACAAGAAGAGTTTACGGAAGATGTTTCTGAAAACACAATCGCAGAGATTATAGCAAGTATAGAAGATCCTAGGGGTAGTGCTGGACCACAGGTAAAATTAATAAAACTTAATTTTGAAATTTTGTCTGGAAAAGACTACAATCAAACTTTGTGTTCAGGCTGTTTTCCCAGAAAACGCTCCACGAGATGAAGCTGCTAAGCAAGAAGAAGCTCGCGGAATAATTCAGTTCCAAGTCGTGGGAAATTCGCTGACTCAGTCGGTCTCTAAACAAACTATGCTTTGGCTCATTGGATTGCAAAATGTGTTTTCTCATCAACTTCCGAGAATGCCAAAAGAATATATCACCAGATTGGTGTTCGATCCGTGAGTTTTTTGTTTTGATGCTAACGACTTGTAAAATTTGATATATAATTGAATTTAAAAAGGTTTGTTAATTCTTTTTTCAGAAAGCATAAAACGCTCGCATTGATCAAGGATGGTAGAGCTATCGGAGGGATCTGTTTCAGAACTTTCGCTTCTCAGGGTTTCGTTGAAATAGTATTCTGCGCGGTGACTTCGAACGAACAGGTGAAGGGCTATGGAACGCATTTGATGAATCATTTAAAAGATTATTTTATAACTAATAACATCCTTCACTTTCTCACTTTTGCGGACGAGTTTGCCATAGGTAACTTTCCTTAAATGATTCGTTATGTACTACCACAAAGATTTGATGAAATTGTTGTGAATGTAATGAAACGTTTATGCTGTTACCTGGATTGTTGCTCAGTGAATAATTTGAACTGTTTGTTGTATGGCTTAACAATATATAAACATAACGTTACATTCTTATATTCTTTTCTTATTTATAGGTTACTTCAAAAAACAAGGATTCTCAAAAGACATCAAGTTAAACAGAAGCGTCTATCAAGGCTACATAAAATATTACGAAAGGGCTACACTTATGCACTGCCAGCTTAATCCCATGATAGTCTACACGGAATTCACTGCCATAATACGAAAGCAAAAAGAAGTAGTTAAGAAAATAATCGAGCAACGGAATCAAGAGGTTCAAAAGGTTCATCAGGGTCTCACCTGTTTTAAAGAAGGTGTTCGCGGTATTCCAATCGAAGCAATTCCCGGAATAAGAGAAACTGGTAACAAAATAAAAAGTTTTCGCCCTCTTTTCACACAGGTTTGGACAAAGGTTTGAAGAAGTGTTTTGTTAATTTGGTTGTAGGTTGGCGACCTGCTGCTCGAACTACCAGGATTAGTAGAGTCACGTCGGAGCCTAACGATCCGGATACCCTCTGCAGCGCTTTGACTGGGGTTTATAACGCTGTCAAAAATCAAAGTCATGCCTGGCCGTTTTTGAAGCCAGTAGACAAAAATGAAGTACCAGATTATTATCATCACATAAAATATCCCATGGGTAAGGTTTTTAAAATTATTTAGATGTTCAAGTGGGAGTATTTGTTTTTTAATGAATCGAGACAATGTGACTCACAACAAAAGTTGAAGGAATTTGATTTGAAACTACTAGCGAGCATCACTTGTGAAACTATCCTTGAAAGTGTTCAATATTTATGAAATTAATATACCCACCCATTTTATTAACTATAAGCCTGTATCTGTATATAAAACAATAATCATTCTTGTTTATGTATGAAGAAATAAAGTTTTGAAACGAGTCAAATTGGCTCAGTTCATAAATTTTGTATTAAAATAGTTTATAAAGGACACTGATGGGCTTTACCCTGGGTTAGCATGCCAGTAGTGACAACAATTTTATTTATTTATAGATCTGAAGACGATGGGAGAACGGCTACGTAGTGGCTATTACCATTCGAGAAAGTTGTTCATAGCCGATATGACTAGAGTTTTCACCAATTGTAGACTATACAATTCTCCAGACACGGAATATTATAGGTGTGCCAATAATTTGGAAAAATATTTTCAAACGAGAATGAAAGAAATCGGTCTGTGGGATAAGTGACAAAGTGTAAAGAAACCAATGGATTAGATAAATCGTTTTTCACTTTTATACAAAGTGATCTAGTAATTATCTACGAGGTATAAGAAAATCACGTCGGTATAGGAAAGAAGTTGGTTAGCTCAAAGCTTTGAATAAGATCCTCATGAGTAAGAGGAGGAAGGAAAAACAGTTTCAAGCAAAATTAGCAATGTAAAAGGAAAGTGTAACTCGTAGGTTTATTTAAACATGTTTTAAGAAGATAAAAATTTTATTTTTTAATTATTATTGTTTGGCAAGACTGTACAGTAGTGTGTCTTCTTATAAACTATTTGCTCATAATAAAATCAATATTATTAAATTTTTGTTTTGTTTTCCTTCACAAATTGTATTTTGCCCATCATATTACCTGATTTACTACTTTTTAATCTTAATTACACTTAAATTTACATCTCGAGAGTTGCTTCCTTTAAAACAGACATACAATGTTGATTTATATTGTCTTAAGACACTGATATCAATTTATATGAACGACCAGGTAAGTAGACTGTTGGCTTGACAAAAAGAAAGAAAAAGAAATAGAAACAGAAAATAGAAAGAAATAAATAAATATTAAGAAGGTAGGAAATAAAGATAGAAATAAAGAAAGAAAAGGAAAGAGCAATATAAGACACGAAGGTAGGAAACAGAAACAGAGAAAGAGGGAAACAAACTATTAGAAAGTACAATGAAAGAGAAAGAGTATAGGCTAAAAGGGAGACAAATTAAGGAACAAGAAAATTGAAAATACAAACAAGAGAGAAATAAAAAAAAGTAAAATAAATTAACATGCCTCACTGTTAAGGATTTTGAGTTGTAAATTTAAATTTGATTTAAAAGAAAAACAAAACAAAGGGAAAGAGAAAGAAAAATAAAAGAGGAATGATTACTTTAAAATAATAACCCTAACACTATTCAAGTTAGTAAGGTTAATTCCTTAGCCATAAAAAGTTTCTGGAAAAACAAAATAATTTTCTCTTACTGGTTCAGACGATGCACTCACTTTGGTAGAGTAGAATGTCATATAACAATTCACATTGAAAAACAAAAAAAAATTAGTTTTTGCACCACCTCACACAACACCAATTTATCACAAAACTGGCCGTTATTCGGTTGGAATAGTGATTACATACTCTATGATCTAACATAGATGGTGCCACCGTTGGCAGGGAAAACGGCTCTGATTGGTCAAGACTGTGCTGACGTCAACAATGGTTTGATGCCTAATTGGCGGGAATTTATCCCGCGTATTTTTTGTTTTGAAAGTACTTCGACTGTTTTTTTTCTACAAGAATAAAACTCCAAATACAAATTTCGAATGAGAAACACAGTCAAGAAAAACTAATAAAGACTGGGTTGTGATAATTAGTTTTAGTCCAATTAGATCTTTGGCTATTACGGCCAATTTTTGGGTTAAAGAAGAGAAATTAAGTTTTTCTCTTACCTCCCCAGACGTTTGGTCTTTCTTCACACCTATGGACATCTTCATTGGTTAACTTCAAATCCCAAGACCTAAAGGTATAATTTGACTGAAACTAATAACATTAGCTACCGCGGAAACTTGAAATCTTATCTGGGTTCCGGTAGACATGAAACTGTGATTCTAATAAACAAAGTTTGCCTGATTGTTGAAGAGACTTCAATACCACCATAAAGGAGTCAAAGACTTACATAGAGGGAGAGCTACATAGTCCAGAAGCGTTATCAACTTGAGATCGTTTTGATACTTTTCAGTATAATTGTTTTCCAAAACTAATGCACACGACTACCCGCCATGATATTCACACCCATTTGTGCTCATTTCTCGCTATTGTTACCACGCGAACGGTTCGTATAATAATGGTCAAACCAAAACTAAAAATAGAAGAAAAGGAATGTAGTACACCATTTTGTGACTAATCTAACCAAACAATAAGTTAAACATCTCTGTGTGGACGGCCTTCTTCGACAGAAGTTTTGGGTGTTCTTGGAATCGAAGCAACCAGCTCTTATTCCTATAAACGGGAGCTAACAGCTGTATATATGAAAAACAAAGAAGTCATGTATAAAGAGAAAACATAATAATTTGTATAACAATTCTATATTTTTTAAAAATCACTTTAAGCAAACTTGTTTGAAAGCAAATTAAAAAAAAAATCAAAATTATTCTTGTTAAAATTAATTAACAAATATTGCTTATAATTACTTTAATAAAAAAAGACTTTTCTTTTTTTTTGGACAATTTCCTTTTTTGTGATTTCTTTCTTCATTTTATTTGAGCTTAACACCACTCGTATAATATTAATAATAATAATTATAATAATTATTGTCAACAATTTCATTTTAGCGTCTTAGTGCTGGAAAGAAAAACAAACGAATATCATAAAATTACCTGTTCGTGTTTTCAACATTTAGTTTAGTCTTGTACCTGTACAATTATTATTTTAATTAATTAATTAATTAATTGACTGACTAAACTCGTTACCTGTTTAATAAATGTAAAATAAGATTTTCGAATTATTTATTTATTACAACGGTGGTTATTGATTTATCCCCCATACCGGTATTCGAAACTGTATGTAAGATAATTTCGTTTACAGAAGTTTTAATAAACTTTATTAACTTATTAATAGATCACGTGATAGTGATAAAAATTTTGTGCTTTCGTCATGACAACAGCGTGAGTGATTACGTTCAAAAGCTCGTGATGATATCGTTTAATTATATACTGATAAAAATTATTCGAAAGAAGTTTTCTGTTAAAGATCACTGTATCAAGCTTATGTTACTGTTTTTGGAGAGGGGGTTCCCCTGTCGTGAATGGGTTTACGAAAATTCCTTTCGGGGCATCGAACTCGTTCAAAACTCGGTAACTGAAGACGATTTTCAAAACCAGTTTTTAGTATAACAAGTCAGAGAATCCGTCAATTAATTATCTCTATCGTCTACTTCATACTGAAAAGCTCAAGCAAGAAATTCAAACCAAAAAAAAAATTAATAAAACAACAGAAGCAAAAGCAAATCGCTGACCGTGGGTCAGTCCGTTCCTAATTTCGTTAATTAATTTTTCTTTTAATATAAAACAATAACATAACGTTTACATATACAGTATATTATTGCCACATAATTAAAAAATACAACAAAATTAAAAAGAGCCTAAATTAAAAAGAAAGAAACAAAATAGCGGAGGTGTTTAGCTTTCCTTAAGTAAAAATTGCTGAACCAGGGCCGTATCTGACTTCAACTAACCTGATTATTTACAAAAGTTTGAATGATTCGGTGAGTGAAACCAGGCTCAGATAAATTATAAAAAAAAAATTGTCTACAACTAAAAATCTTAGTACAAAAACTGTTTGACTAATATCGAAGGACTATATAATCAGCTATTTAATTAAAACGGTAGGTCGCTACTTAAAAAACTAATCACAAGACATCAGATAAAGCCCTGGATAATAAAAAGATAATCGTAAACGGTTGTTATGATTAATCAACACATAACCGACTCAAAAATATTTCTTTCAAACTTAATTTATTCAAAATAAAATTTTTTTTCTTTTCTTCTACGCGTCAGCACTGCTTAATATATTGTGAAAAGAAGCGACTAAATAAAATAAAATAATAAAAACCGTTTTTAACGACTATCTACATAAGCTAACAAAATGCTCTCGATTGTAATATATATGACTTTTATTAATTAAAAACATAATAAAAACAAAAATCTGAACGAGTAATTAATTTTTTTTTTCTTTGACTAAGTTGGCAGTTATTGATTTTCAAATTCGGCAGTAAATCGGCAGGACTAATAACAAAAACATTTTTAAAAATTATTTTAGCTTTCCTGACTCTTACTTATTATTTACTTTTCACACCGAAATTAATTACCCTAAAAACACTTTTTTAGTTAACGAATTCATCGTAGTTCTCGTCTTCCTCGTCTTCTGGAACGCTGGAAAGAGAAAAAAAAAGTTTTAGAAGTTATCTGGAAGTTCAACTAACTATTATTACTGTTGCTAGCTTTATTATCTTAAGGCTAATGGGTCGTGTCAAGTTTTTCAGAATGATAGTTTGGTAGTAGACGTTCCGCCCACTTAGATACCTGCAGGCATCCAGAAGGATGGTCTTACTCAAAAGTACGAAGGAATTAGAAAATACTGAAGGAATCGTTTTTTTTTCTAGAATTTCTAATACATTGGTGGGTTTGGGGGTATATTAGGTGCCTTGTGATGGGTTAGTTTCTAACACTAAACTAACTGGTCTTTGTTGTGCATGCTATTACCTAACTTGGAGGGACCTAACACAAGAGTTCGACTGCTGTATGCGAACGTAGTCATAAGCATCGCAGCCTATGGAAGCCCTATCTGGATCGAAACAGTGGAGAGAAATAAGAAAGTAGAACAAAAAGTGAGATCGCTACAACGACGGATAGCCCAAAGAGTATGCAGGGCGTATAAGACCACATCTGCAGCAGCCTCAATGGTATTAGCCGGAACTCCTCCATTTACCATCCTCGCAAGAGCCAGGGAGGAAGCCAGGACACAAACACGGAACAAAGCTGAGACCAAGAAGATCACCAAAGAAATAACTTATCAGAAATGGAAGGAAAAACTCGAAACAGAAGCCATCGAGAAACCCATAGTCGCCGCCATCGTTCCACATCTAAAAGAATGGGTGGAAAGATCACACGGCGAACTGACCTTCCACATGCTGACAGGGCATGGCTGCTTCAACGGATTTCTTCACAAAATCCTCAGGAGACACGCCGATCTGCGACTACTGCAGAGAAGAAGACGACACCGCAGATCACACACTCAAAAGATGCCCTACATGGACACTGGAGCGACGAGAATTAATGAAAAAATTCCTGGATCTTAACATGGAAACAATCATTACAGGAATACTGAACTCCAAGGAAAAATGGCAGAGTTTCCAGACATTCTGCCGCAAAATCTTGGAAACCAAAGAGGACGACGAAAGAGTACGCCAGGGACGACCAAGGAAAAGAGGAGCAGAATAACGAATCCTCCTTCTCATTTTCTTGCAAAGTCTGCAATGCAACATCAGGACCACGGACGAGTCAAGACGACACAAAGCTGAGGACTTCCAGAAAGTGATGCCTTCTTCACAGGCGGGTCTTCTGGGATCTTCAACAGCCACATCAGGGAAAAAAAAACTAACTGGTCTGAAACTAACCCATCACAACGCTAAATTTTTCTTCTTCAATCTGTATTTTTATTGATACGTTTATTAATAAGACAAAATTTAGGTTGTAAAAATTGTAAACATACTGTTTGCTGTTGTAGATCATCTTCTACATCCTTTCTACATGTGATAATTGTGCTGTAGTTTTGGGGTTTTTTATAAACCGCGAAAAAAGTTTAGAACGTGTCCGAATTTATTGATATCAAAATTATCTACAAAAAATAGGTCGGTAATTTCGATATCCGTTCGAGTTACTTCAACGATTCGTTATACTGCGCTGACGGACTGCATATTCTATTTATATGCTTCTTGTAGTCTCTTTCTTACAAGTCTGAGCATGTTGCTTTGGTCGCCACAGAGCGTTTACACAACATCATTGGAATGTGATAAAGCTGACCTGAAGATGTACGATGGGATAACGTTTGATTTCAGTATATATATACAGCATCCCACTGGTTTGGTTATGTGACATGTTTTGAACTTTTTTTACGCGGTTTGTAATAAAGCCCAAAAAACTGTAAATGTTTTTCTTGTTGATGAAATCATATAACTACCGCGAAATTTTAAAATTCTTTACCCAAACCAAAAAACATGACCTTGCGTAACAACTAACTGAAAGATGGAACACTAAAATAGTACCTGGAAATAACGTCCTCAGGATTGTAGCGTAAGAAAGAAAAAAAAAAAGAAAATCAATCGCCAACAAACACTAAAATTATGGGTGTTGATTATAAAAACCGTTTTTTACAGAAAATGAGTCAAATTGACTCGATTCACTTTTTAAAATAATAATTGTACAGGTCTCAATGAGTTTTGACTTTGTTTATGGAATCTTTACCTCCGTTAAATGTATCCAAAAGGTTCTGTCGCCATTTTCAAACTTAGGTACCAGATTTTTGGACAGGTTTCCCCCCTTCCCCAACAAGGGAGTATATTCCCAACTATTTAATCAGTACCCAATAGCTAATGTGCAGATTATCTAGATGACCACTTTTAAAATGAATTTCTAGTGTAATATTTATGAAATTGGCTTAGTATAAGTGTGCGTTGATTACGAGAGGGCTTCCACATTATCCGGTAAAAGTGAGAAATACTGTAAGAATATCTTTTACACTTTACCGGACCCTCGTGATTTATGTGCAAATTATCTATCACTTTTGAAACGAACTCCCAACCCAAGTTTGTTTTATTAATGAACTGAATATATCCCAACTGTGCAATATTTATGAAATAAGCTCTTTCTATAAGTCTGCAAAAAGAGATTTCCATGAAAGTATAGATTATTTATGAAATTTGATAATTTGAGAAATGAAACAATTTTCGATGTTAACTGGTTAGCCAAATTAATCTGCACATTGCCTGGGTACCTGATTTCTGCACTTCACCGGTAGCATAGAGCTTTTATGAGAATGAATTTCGGATGCAGCGACATCTATCAATCACTTTCGGAACTAATTTTTTGTTTTAATGTAAAAAATTAATTTTTTTGTTTAAATTTTAGACATAAATTATCTAGAACTTGGAGAGACATTCAGAGAAATAATTTTTCATATCTTTGGGGGAGAGGATTCGGAAATAAATTCCCCAACCTGGAAACCTTAACGACTATTTAAATTCTGTCTTTGTGAAAGCTAATCCAAATTTCTTTTCCAGCTCCTCAACTCTTCTTAGCCTAATGGTACATACATAAATGAGCAATTAAGTACTTATTCCATTTCATTTATTAATTTAAAAAAAAAAATCTTTCGTTCAGTCAGACCGTTTATGTCAAACGCCAAAAGAAACGCTTCCGGTTCGGATTTCGAGTGGTAATCAATCCCACCATTCCCGAACCAGCAGCCTCGTCGCTAGATTTTGACAAATCGCAACGACTTTGGTAAACAAACTTGGCGAACCGAAATATCACGGTAAAAGTGATAAATCAAGCGAGTGATAAATTATATGTATAATTCCCGGCGATTATTCATAATCACCGACTAATAGCTTGGTTGATGTGACAAAGTACTAAATATTTATCACATTTACCGGTTATTTTAAAAAATCTCAAACTCGTGGGAAATTTTGCTCAGATGCTTCTGCCACGTCTTGTCTTGTATTCACGACTTCCTGTTGGGAGATTCCTTTACTACTACCGGCAAACACAGCAGCTTGGCGTTAAATTTGTCAAACTTTTATTAAATTCCCATCGTGAGTTGTATATTTTACAAACTACCCGGTAAATGTGATAAATATTAAGTAATTTGTCTCATTAACCAAGCTATTTAGTTGGTGATTATGAATAATCGTCGGGAATCACATACAGTCGTCCAATTTATCACTTTTACCGTGACATAAGTTAGGTATAACACACAAAACGGACATCATCTTCCGGTCCACCTAAATAACGTCAAATCTATGGCTCATAACCGAATGAGAGTGTTTTGTTAGGTCTCATAAAACCGTCAGGAGGAACAAAGGAAACAAAATAAGGAAATCAAAATCACATTTGGCTGAGTCAGACTTGGTTCGACTCGTCGGAGTCCCTCTGATCACATACGAAGTCGAATTTCGAGTTTTCGATGTTTTCACGAAAAGTTTGCTTTTGTCGTAGGTCTTATTGACCACTTTAAATTTGACATTTGGCGGCATTGTCGTCTTGACGAAATTCGGGCTCATCACATCGTTCTCGAGTATTTTATTTAAATAATTTGAACTAGTGTATAAGAAATATTTTTGGTCGCGATTTGAAAGCGTAGTCGTCGTATAAGACTCCGTCGTGGTCAATGTGAAAATTATCGATTTATCTAGATAACTGGTTATGTTTACGGGTGATTTATCTGGAAATGATTTTTCACCTAATTCTAGTCTGTGTCTGATCCGATTGAGAAAGCGTGAAAGAAAAAGGAAAAAAGAATTTTGTATTAAGAAGTTTATGTGATAGTAACCAGGCGTCAGCAATCACTTGAACTTACAGAAGACGGGAAAAGGTGGTGGAATTGAAAAAACGACAGCGTCTCACTTACCTAGAACATTCGTGAACATTTTTGGACAACAATACTGTATTACTGAAATTGATTGGAGTGCCTCCGATGGTTAAGGAGTGGATGCAACCGTGGAAACCTCTGACGTACGGGTTGTAACTTGAAACCATCCGATCGAAATCGGGTACTCCTCCTGATGAGTGACCAAAAATACAGAAAGTTTATTAGGATACAAAATCCTTTCGACTCATTTTTATTTCCATTTTGATTGAAATATTACCGATGAAGACGTTTCCGCCCGCATTCAGTGATGTGAGGTGTCCGCCAGATTCTCCTTGTTTGACGATACCGCTATCATCCAATTCCATCGTAGCCTTCTTTCCGTTTCTGTGAAGGATGACTTTGTGTCTCTTCCCGTTTGTCACTTTCCTGTCGCTACGTAATTTCAACGGACCGGATCCTAATTCATAACTCAACTCCAGATAACCATCAACGACTGAAAGATAAAAATGGAGGTAGGGATTTGTGAATATGTTTGGAGGAAGATGGATAATAAAACAAAAACAAAAACTTCAGAATTCTCATTACCGGCTACTGCCAGATAATCTTGGCGATGTCCATTTTGATGAGCTCCTTGTCCCTGCCAATACAAAAGCCCGTCATCGGTTGTCGAAAAGTCGATGACTATGTTGTTGGTTTCTTGGGAGCTTTCAGCGACTAAATCATGTCGTAGTTCCGCGAAGCCATCTCCTCGAAAACCGACAGACGTTGACAAATCAAGACCTGACGGAATCACAAAAGATTATTGATATACATCTACAAGATACGCTTTATCTATAAGAAGCAAAATGTTTTATCTACTCACGTTCTTCGCAAGTCGGTCCATTAAAACCGAATGTGCACTGACACTGGTAACTAGTTTCTGTACCTGTGCAAATACCATTGTTCTTGCACGGTCTTAGAGTGAAACACAAACCTGTTGGCGTTTCGCAATGTCTTCCTGTATATCCCTCAGGACATAAGCAAGAATAATCATCGCCCTATAATAAATTGTATAAGTTGTATAAAAATATAAACTATAAAAAATTTATGGATTGCTCTTAATCACAAATAAATACCTGAGGATAACACTTTCCGCCATTTGTACATGGATTGTGAGTGGAGCAGGGAGAGGTTACCGTCTGATGGTGATGATGTTGGAATCCCCCATTTAGTGAAGTCCTTGCAGGAGAGCCAGCACAATTTCCAACATTGGCTGAATCAATGGCGGATTTCTTAAAGTCCATTTCTAATCCGGAAATCTCGACCTGAAACATTTTCACTCATACAGGTACTAACTCTGAGAGTTTGTTGTAAAATATATAGCAGCTTGGGACGTCCATATTACCTCAGATATACATCCGTGGAAACCATTCTCAACACCAACATAAGGAGAAACTCTGATCTTCTCGCGGTCATAGCCACCCACATATAATGGTGTTCTCAAGTTCAGCATTGGATTCCTCGACGTCGTGTCAGAAACTTCCCTTTCGTCGTCGCTTGATCTAACAGACAATCTACTTTCTCTAAAATCTCTGAGGGCGTTAACTGTTAGCCATTCATTCTCCCTGAAGAAGTTATCTACCCTAAGGTGGGTAGGACCTGAAGAAGAAGAGTCATAAATGAGGAGAGATTCAACAGAATAAATACCAAGAAGAAGAAACAAATTTTCAAAAGGTCTTCCTAGAATACCTGAATCATTGTTGTATCTAAATTCTATTCCTCCATCTTTCATGGCAAGAGACACGAAATCTCGCAAACCGTCTTCGTCGTTAGCACAGTACATGAATATGCCATCTCTCAATTCTTCAGGTTTCACTTTCATCGACACTTTCAACCTAAAACAAAAATAAGATTTTTAAGGTAGATAAATAACTTATCTACTCAGATTAGTGTTTGTAAGCTTTCTCCTTCTTACTTTCTCAGAGCTTTTGGTGTTGGGTAAGCAATATAAGCATCGTTGGCGAATGAAGGTTCAATTATTTCCACGTCTCTTTCGCATCTTCTTCCTTCTTTTCCCAATGGGCATTTACAGTGAAGACCATCTTCCTTATGCATGCATTTCCCTTCTCCGCATGCTCCCTGGTAGCAATTCTCTCCGATCTGGAAGGATTTAGAAAAGATATTTAGCGAGTGAGATACCGGGGATTTTTGGTACCATCTCCTGACGAATTACCTTATCGCAGTTTTGTCCGTTAAATCCTGGAGGACACAAACAGATGTAACCTTGTTTCATGGGTGCTTCTTGACAAATGCCCTTATTTCTGCAAGGATTTTCGGCACAAGTCTCGCAAGTTGTGATACCACTGGAATAAGTTGCGTCCTTGACCAAATCATGTTCCGTGCTGCTGATTTTCAACCTGCTTATACAGCCTGGAAACATGTTTATAGTTTAGAGTTAGGCAAGACTATAGTTTCTGATAACTCTAAAAATATTCGTAGACTTACCGACTAAACCTTTAGTGTGACCGTTGGATTTGTGAATGTTCTTGAAATTAGGTACGCCACCGATGTACAAAGGTTCCACCAAATCTAAGCCCTGGAACGTGCCTGTCGCCGATCCGGTGAAAGGTCCTTCTCCGTCGACAAACATTATGCCTGGAGGAAGCAAACCCAAAATTAATATCTAAGCTCTTCGAAAATGAAAATTTGTTTTGGAATGGAAATCAAATTACCATCTTTCCTAGATCTGGATATTTTGACTGTGTGCCACTCTCCAAAAGTGATCGGTCTATTATTCCTAATAACAGCTGTGCCAGATCCCACGTCAAATCTAAACTCGACGAAACCTTGATTCAATCCCAAAGACACGAAATCACCGCTTCCACCCTTTTGCTGACCGTTGTACAAAATCAGACCTAAAATGAGGGAAACAAGAATTGTACAAAACGTAAAACTTGATCTGAAGGAATCATTTTCGTTAAGAAGACGCGTTTACCATCTCCGTTCTCAGGCTTAAAAGAGACTTCAATGTCGAATTGAAGATAAGCGTCCGGAAGTGTGGGCAAAACCATATAACTGGAAGGTGCCTGTGCGAAATATGGTACGACACCAGTGACGACGAGAGTCACGGGAACGTCCACTTGAGTTTGTGCATTTTGGGCAGTACAAACATATGTTCCAGCATCCTGAGCCCTAGCTTCGTTGATGACTAATGATCGCTGAAAGAGTTTAAAACAAAAATTTTTTTAATGACTGCGGAAATTTTCAGATGGTTTTTATCAAGTTTAGCTCAAGTGGGTTAATTAGCTTTGCTTAATTAGCTTTTTTGCCAGAAATCCTTGATTAATTTTATGAGTTTATAGACCTCGCCAGAGTTTGTAGAAGACCCGCCATTTTCTACAGCTACTAGAAACCACTTGAAACTAAAAATATTTTCAATCTCTACACGTTCTCACCTCTCTTATGTAAGAATCAGCAGGCAATCCGCCATTTAACTTCTTCCACGAATACGACACAGGTGGCTCTAAGTCAGTTTTACAGTCCAAATCCACTGATTTGCCATAAGGCGATGTTTTCATCTCTCCTTCTGGCATTTCATTGACTTGGGGACCTGACACGACAAACCCAAAATCAGTGCTCACTTCTATAACTCAAACTATCAACAAAAACTCAGCAGAAACAAAATAAATAACTCACCGCTTGGAACAGAAAGCACATAATCCTCATGATGTGAGCCTGACGGTGTCTTCGCCCGACATCTATACACGCCATTGTTCTCGTCTCTGACATCGGTTATTCTAAAAGAGCGCCAAATTTAATTACGTCACCAATTAGAACTTTTGTTACATATTCAGCACAGAAAAAAGCTTTGAGCAAAAGCAAATCTTGTCAAGACCAGACTAATTATCGCTAAAACTTGCCTCAATACGTCTCCGTACGTTTGAACGTTGCTACCGAATCGACCGTCGACTTTCGTCCATGTCAGTGCCGGAGACTCATCACCGGAAGCGATGCATCTCAATTCTAAAACGTCTCCGGGATTCGCGTGCGGAGTACTGGGTTCAATCCTCAGGAAGACATTCGGGGTTTCTGTGCAAATTAAATTTGTTAAAAACGGAAAGGAATCCGGGAAACTTTTCAAAATGTCACAAAACAAGAACATTTTCGTATATCTTTAATACTCTACTGGCCAGTAATAAACCAGGTTAACTTATATCTACCTTACGTAAAGAAACATTCAATTAAGAATCCTGTCACATATTAGAAGAAGTTGTTACTCATACCTCTGGATTTATTTTTCCTCGGGAAAAATAACTTTTAACGAACAGAAGAAACTTTTAAAGAAACAAAATAGACACGGAAGAGAGTTTCGCGAACCTCAGGCAATATAAACCAGTTCATTTGGCATTTGATATATTTAACCTTCACCGAGTCTCAACAAATAGATTTCGGGTACCTCGACTTGTAAGGAAACTTGACTGATAGGAAAGGAAGTAATATTGACATAGAAAGATAACTAGAAACAAATTCAATATCTTATATATTGTTCTGGTTGTTGTTATTCATCACCACCTCCCTCACATCAATCCCTGATCGAATTCGGTGTTCTTTCGATCAACAGCACGATTCTAACATCTGAGTGTCTTAACCCAAATTTACCAATTTTCCCCGACCCAAAGCAAATTTATTGGCAGATTCTTTTAAATTTGTGTGGGTGTTCATGCTTAGAACTATGTTACCTATCCAGGTAGATCATTTTGAGGTTATTTATTTGTATCAGAATAATTTTAGACAAAGGCGTGGCTATCGCATAGCAAATGTAAGCAATGCGGAAGGGCCCACGGGATTGGGGAACCTGTGTTTGTTTATTACATCTTTTCCTGAGTTATGTTATTGGTTCAACAATTTCCAGCTGTTTACTTAATTAATCTATTACATATTCGACACAAAAGACCAATTTGTTGTTTTATGTACAGTAAAAAAAGAGGCCTCCGATGCTCACGGGCTCAAAAATTTTAGCTACGCCATTGCTTTAGGTTCATTTCAGGCAGTTTGGAAATTTTTTTGTTTGTTTTGTAGTTGTTTAAAAAAATATATAAAACAACAAAAGAAAATTTATTTTATAACAAATCTATTGGACTGTTGCTAGGAAAATGAATCTGCTTCAACTAAGGAAGAAAAACATCCAAACCTCGTAGACCAGACACAAACTACTTTAAAACTACACCGGAGGAGATAGGAATTAGTTCGCTACGATCCTTGAATCTAATACCCAAAATGTCTAAGTCGAGGTACCATTATTACCCAACCGAACAATCAACCAGGTCATTTTCTATGTTGGGGCTAAAAGAAAATAAAACAAAAAAGCTAAACATAGTGATTATAAAAAGTGAGAAGCGAGAGACAGACCAAAGCCATTCCAGAATCCCGTTAGGCAAGCGAACGGAAACAAAACAAAAGTTAATTAAAAATTAAAAATAAAAATAAAAACAAACCACGTCCGCGACGACAATTTCTCTCATCTGACTGATCCCTACAGTCCACTACTCCGTCACAGACCGAATGGACCGGAATACATTCTCTGCTATCAACGCACTCAAACTCTCTTGAGTATTGGCATCTCTCACCAGATCCTTTAAAAACCGCGCATGCACACAGTGTCATTCGATTAGTTTAATGATTATAAGAATAAGATGGCGGGGAGAAGAGGAAATGACAACAAAAAAAAATTTTATAAAACCAAAAATTGGAAGTAATTAACCAAAAAGGATTTCAGGTTAATTTTCAAAAAGCCAATAAAAAGCAGGTGAGGAATAAGGTAAATGGGTCTCAGAGAAAAAATTCATTTAGCATACAAAAATTTGAAAAATAAAAAATTAGGATTAGTCACCACTGCCCCAAAAATTAATACAGTGGCATGCAAAAAAATAGAACAAAAATGAAAAAAACCAAAACACAACAAAAAAAATTATTTCAGGGCACAGAAAAAATTAAAACCGTTAAAAAAAGGTCATACCCATAGAGGAATCAAAATTTTTATCAAAAAAATAACCAAAATAAACAAAATACAATGCCCTTGTGATTAAAAATCTGTCGTTGAAAAATTTGAAGAAAAAAATTTTTTAATTAAAAAAAAAGGTTTTTGCAGTTTTATTATAAAATATGTTTACCGTAAAAAAAGGTTTTGCTTTGCACTCAGTGACTAAATTTTAATTCTTGACGCTGTGCAAAATAAATCCTATTCTACGGCGGTGAAAAAAAATACAAAAAAAAAATATACAAATACTACATACATAAAAAAATCTTATAAAATTGATAAAATGAGGCATTAAACAACGTGTCTCTTACAGAAATTATTAATATCATTGTATAATTTAATATAAACAGCTTTTGAATTATAACTAAAGACTAACTAGTTAAGATAAATTCGAGATTCGATTACAAATTTGGTTCTTGATGGTAAATGTGTTTGGTATAACAAAGCGATCGCTCACATTTTTATTGTGATTGTGTATGTGCAAAATCTAGGAGGCTTTGATAGCGAATTTCAAAAAGGCTGTGAGTTACTCGATTCCCCCTCGAATGAGGTTTGAGTTTGGCGTTTGAATCCTTTCTTTTAATGCTGTTTACAAGTTTTTTAACTAAGTTGTAAATGCCTCACTCAAAGCAAAAGAAAAAAAACTCAAAAAAAAGAAGCTGAATCGCTGAAATCGAAGAGATAAACTTCATTTGCCATCAAAAGCTACTCACTGTCGACACGGAGGATTACTTGATCGCTGATCGTGCCGCTGGGTGTGTTAATCTGACAAACATAACGTCCCTCATCGGAAGGACTGATGTTCGTGATTTGGAGGACTTCTCCTCTTGGGAAAGCATTTTGTGGAAGTGGATATCCTCCTTCCCTTGTCCAGTAAACCTGAGGTTGGTGGCCTGATGGATCGGCGTGAACGTAGCAACTGAGAGAAACTGAAGAGCCCACTCGAGCGGAAACATCACTTTCGGCTGCCATGATCGAGGAGGAAGTGTCAGGTCCTATAATTATTTTATGGTTAGAATCAAATCAAATCTATTTAGAAATGAAGTTGCTATTAACAGACACGCGATGGTGTTAGTGGAACTATCGAAAGCCATTTTGAGGTCTACCGATTTTAAAACCGAGTCAAATTAACAGGAAACTGATTACAACAGCAGTCAAGATTTTGAGAGCGTATTCATCTTATGATTTGTCAGTCGCATTAGTTCGTGGTTTTGATTAAAAAATATTCGAAAACGAAATTCATGCAACTTTTAAAATCTACAAAGACGAAAAGGGCCCAAGTTTTTATGTGTTACCATAATATTCGTGTCAAAGGTGTCTTTTTAAAAGTCTTCCTAACAAGTTAGGCTAGCAAAAATTTTTATAAAAATTATCGGTGTTTAAGGAAGCATTCGACTCTACACTTTATAAAATCATCAGCCAATCAGGATTAATTTGCCTCAAATTTAGATTCATGCCATTGACCTCAAAATTTGTCTTACCCTCAACTTCCTGGTCTTGGTCTAAAATCAATACAAAACAACAAATAATTACTTTCTGTAGTTTTTCATTACGTCCACTTCACAGAACTACTGTCTTGGGGAAAAATTCTCACCTAATACGATGACCTCTGCAATCGCTTCAGCTTCTCCTACGTAGTTTGTAGCTCGACACAAATATTTGCCAGCATCGTGGACGGAAATGGATCGGAAGTTGAGAACTCCTCCGTTAACGTAAGCGCTGTCGGGCAATCTGCGGTTGACGGCAGACCATTCGATGGTGATGGGTTCGTCACCGGTTGCGGAACAGGTTGTGTAGGCATTATCTCCAAGTCTTACTATTTGACGGATGGGTTCGAGAGTTATGCGAGGGGGAGCTGGAAAAGGAATCTCGTAATTTATTTGCTGTTTGACGGTAGAACGATCGACAGGGTTTGAGTGGAAATATATTCTCACCAACTACGACTAAGTTTGCTTTGGCAGTGAAGAGCAGTTGACCCAAATTGTTGAGTCCAATACATTGGTATTCGCCAGCGTAATCCGGTTGGACGTTCGATATGTAGAGAGTTCCATTTTCCACTCTTGAACCAGGTGGTAAAGGTTCGTTTCTAGGCCGTATCCAATCCAAGAAATCACTGGGCCCTAATCCTGCAAAATAAAATTGACAAACATTATTTCAGTTTTGTAATAAAGGTGACCAACTGATGCAATTGTTTCACTTACCTTGAACGTGGCACCTTATTTCAGCTCGTCCACCGACCGGGACGGAATAAACATCATCAGCAGCAGAAGGATGAGAAGGATAAGGTGGTCGTGCATGTCTGGGATCTTCGGGCTGATGTGGAGGCCTTTGAGATTCCGGCTGATAGTGATCTCTGCGTTGGTCCGGTTGGTAAGGGTCTCTACGGTCGTCTGGATGGTAAGGATCTCTGCGATCATCTGGCTGGTAAGGATCTCTACGGTCGTCTGGACGGTATGGATTCCGTCTGTCCTCTGGTTGGTATGGATCTCTACGATCATCTGGATGGTAGGGGTCTCTTCGGTCATCCGGCTGATAAGGATCTCTCCTGTCGTCTGGGCGGTATGGATCTCTTCTATCATCGGGATGATACGGATCTCTTCGGTCATCCGGATGGTAGGGATCTCTTCGGTCGTCTGGGCGGTATGGATCTCTTCGGTCGTCAGGGCGGTAGGGGTCTCTACGGTCATCTGGACGATAAGGATCTCTGCGATCTTCTGGTGGATATGGAGGTCTTGGGCGCTGAAATAAAATCACCGTTATTGCAAGTGTTTTCATTAAACTCAGGATTTCTGAACACAAAGCAAAAATTATTTACCCCGTAAATATCTTCACCGCCACCCGGGATGTCACCTCTCGTTGGCCCGATGTTATTGTCTAATTCAACTCGAAGTAAAACTCTTTCTTCGGAGGTTCCAGCAGCATTTATGGCTATGCAAGAATATGATCCTTCATCGGCTTTAGTTACTCTAGTAATTTCATGAATGGCTGACAATGGTTGTCCCTCGGTGATGCTAACGCTATACCTACGCAGAAATTTTTTTTTCAATATCGCTGTTGGCGAACTGTGAAGTCTACACCTATTTAAACACTTACGGTTGTTCTCTGTAGCTTGTCTTTGACCAAGATACGCTGGGAGTGGGAAAACCAGTAGCTCGGCATTCGAGTTTTACTCGTTGACCCTCCACGACTGATATATCAGTGGATGGAGTAACAGTGATGACGGGTCGCGAATGAACTTCAATTGAGGCTACAGCATCGACACTTCCTGCGCTGTTTTCGGCGCGACAAATGAACTGTCCTCCATCTTCTATTTTCATGTCAGAGAATCTGTGTTAAAAACAAAAAAGTATTATTGTCTTAATTTTCAAATTACTCGAATTGAGTCGCCTAAGAGCAGTTTCATCGGGGGACCAACCTCAAAACACCATTTGGTAGTTCTTCAATGTTGGGGCCAAAAGATCTTCCATCAGATTTGGACCATCTAATTTGAGGAGTTGGATCGCCCTTGGTAATTCTGCACTGAAGAATTAAACTTCCTCCTTCGTGAACAGTTTGACTAGCGGCTGGATATAATTCTATAGCCGGCGTTTCTCTTCTTTCGATGTCAATAAAAGCCGAAGCTTGAGCAGAACCAGTTGGAGAATCGGCGATACACAGATAAGTGCCTCTGTCCTTCATCATGATGTTCTCTATTCTCAGCATTGAACCATAATCACGAGCATTGTCTCCCAAATCTTGTCCAACCCTTGTCCAACGTACTTTAGGTGGTGGATCTCCTCTGGCGTCACATCGTAGTTCGGCGGTAGAGCCTTGGGCAACACTCAACCTTTCTGGTTCAACTTGAACTGTTGGTGGAGCCCTTTAAACCAATAAACGAGGGATGAGAAATTGATGCCTAGTTTGTTCTTAAATAATTGTAGCAGAACGGAAACAAAAGTACCCTGAAGAAGCGACGGACACTCGAGCTACAGCTTCTCCGACAGATCTGCCAGATGGGTCAAAAGCAGTACAAATGTAGACGCCTGAATCGGATGCTGACACGTCGTAAATGGATAAAACTCCATCACGTTCAGATGCTTGAGGAGGAAGATCTCTTCCCTCTCGGGACCATCTAAGATTGTATCCGGGCGGAGCTTGACAGTAGAATGTCGCGGTTTCTCGCTCTGGACCGCTGTATTCGTAAGGGCTGACACTTACTCGAACTCCAGATTCTGATGGACCTCGTTCTGGAATTTTAAACCAAAATAATTGATCATAAAAACAAAACAAAACGATCTCACAAATTAATTAGTCTCGCAAAACTGTACCTCTGCTTCTAACAATGAGCATGGCCTCTTGAGTATCATGTCCTGCTGAATTACTGGCAGTGCAAATGTAATTTCCTGCATCTGACTCTCTCACTCGTGGAATGTAGAAAACGCCGTCGTAAAATCTGATTTCAGGATTGAGAGGAGCTCCACTAGCTGAATCCCATCTCAGGGTCGGAGCCGGATTACCGCTGGCTGTACACTTAATTTCAACTGGTTCACCATCTCGAACCTCCGTCACTCTCGGCTCAATTGAAACCTGAGGTCTTGAATGAGGCGAACCTTAACAACAAAAACATGAATAAATGTCTAAACTCATGATAAGTGAGAGAGGTACAAAGAGGCTCTACATCTAGAAGTTTCGATGAATTGAAAGTTATCCATACCCGGTGCCAAGACAACTTCCGGTGGAATATCTAACAGCAGCATGAACACAACATCATTCGGTCTTGTTAAAAATTATTATTTTCACTGACCAATTATTAAAACTAAAGAAATTTGTCTTTATCTAATAGATAATTTTAGAAATTCTCACCTCCGACATTCAGAGTAGCTCTTTCTGTAGCAACGGAGAAACCATCAGATGCGACGCAAACGTAAGTACCAGAATCGGACACGTCAACAGCATGATGAATGACAAGAAGGCCTTCTCTGTCCTCGATATATCTTCCTTCAGGCAGTTCTCCATCTTCTTTAGACCAACGAATAGTCACAGGACGCTAGAAACAACATTTTATTATAAAGCAGAGGATACATACAGTAAAAAGGAGAATTTCGGGTCATAACATTTCCAAAGTACTCACCCCTGGCTCTGCCGACCTTCCAGTACATCTAAACCGAGCAGTGTTACCAACTTGAACAATTTGAATGACAGGCTCAGAAATAGAAACATCTATTCTAGATGGTGGACCCGGCGGTCTTTGCTGCGGCTCCGGATATCTCTCTTGTGTGTTGTCTAAAAGCAAAGATCATTTCGATTTAATACGAGCTGTGGATGAAAATCATTTTCTAGAACATACCAGACACAAAATTTTCCATCTGTTTTGGAGACCCGGAGTCAGTTTCGGTCTTTAACAACAGAAGTTTATAGAAGAAACAAAACAGCGACAGTAATTTCGATCCCAGCTAAGTCAGGTTGCAGGACACCGAAGAAATAGTAGAAACATTAACCCAGCAACCAATGACAACATCACTTTTAAGAAATGACAACACATTTTAGAAATATTTGCCAAGACTTGTAGATCCAACAGCAGGAAAACAAAAAAACATTTAAAGATTCTGTCAGTGTTTTTAAAAGTGTTTGTGTGACAATTTAAGAGTGTAAAAACGAAAAAAATTGTTTTGTGATGAGGTAAGAGTGTGTGTGGTTTGATTCGATGGCTGTGAGCCATTTGTGTGTGTGAGATAGTTATTCCTCCTCGTTCTGTAGCACTGGTAACCCTGATCGGTACACAATTCTTCTTAAATCACTTTCGGCTAGTCGGTAGAATTTAAAAAGGAAAACAATTTTTTTCGCTTTTCAAGGAGAACAAAACAAGAGCAGTAAGAACACAACATGTAATAAATGTAACAATGAAGAAGTTCCCCAAAAAAATTTTTTAGATTTTGGACCGAGAAAGTCCCAAGAGAGTGGTTTTCGACATTCCGAACCTGTGCCTTCGATCATCGCAGTTACTTTCCCTACTTCAACGCCATCTCGATTATAAACGATGCAATCGACGAGTTTTATATCCGGGTACAAACGAACGGTCATTTTCCGCTGACCACCATAGGCATTTACTTCGATATGTTCTTCCTCGAAGCTGTGTCTCGGTAAATAGGTTTGTCGGTGGGATGTTTCTGGAAGCCTGAATTTTATCGTCATTTCTTCACTGCTCTCGTATTCGCAGAAAAAACTTTGTTCAAAGCCTACTGGTTTATTTTCAACTCTAGTAGGCGTGATCATTATTTTTAACATGCCTGGGCGTTCTGATAAACAAAATAATTTCGTTAAAACAACCAAAAAGGTAAATATGTATCGGTAAAAGTGATTTACTGATCTGTGTATACGTGTATATATAAAGAAAGAAAGAGGTACGGTGTCTTAGCGGTTGAAACACAGACTTTCCTCGCACAGATTTCAGCATCAGCTATAGGAACTCAGCTTTAGACAACAAATAACCATTAGGATTGAATAAATACTTTCAGTCTAGTGTCACTCACCTGGCATTTCGCAGTACCTTCCTGTGTAACCTGGTTTACAACTACACAAAACCCTTCCATCGGCTTCTAACACGCAACTGTCTTCGTGATTGTGACACGGACATTCTTTGCAAACACCGAAAGCGCTTGGTGATGAACGATCATAGACATCTCGGTAGTAACCTGGTTCGCAAGCCTAAGGAAACCAAACATCGGTTTAGTTATGATTGCTAACTCTCGATGTAACGGAAATAAAGAAAGTTGAAGGTACCTCGCAAGACATTCCGCCGTAACCGGGTGGGCACCTACAAATTTCAACATCGGTTGCTCTTCTGTCATCACCGCTGAAATGAGAAACGGCCGTGTCCATGGCAATGTCGCTGAGGTAGGTGGAATGAAGTTGACTGTAAGGTGTGGCGAGTACCAAAATGGCTTCCAAGTTGGATAAGACGGACATCAAATCAGAGCGAGAAGCTGGACGATTTCCGGAATTATCAACTCTCTGCCAGTCTCTTTCTCGCAATGGGACGGAGATGGACTGAAAAACAGAAAATCAGTTGAAACACATCCCTCAACAGGTAGTTTTCCACTACCTCCAAGAGTATTTTAAAAGTACCTGAGTAGAATTAGAAGGAACTTGATTAGGATTATTCCAGTAAAGAGTGATTCCGTTGCCGATCAAAATTACGTCCTTGTCAGTGGTTGGAGCTGAAGCATAGCTGGTTTCGAACCTCTGGCTCAGAGTTAGATGTCCACCGTACGAAGACACCTAAATCGAAGCGATACAGAAAAATTAGACTAAAAAGTGTAACCAAAATTTGTGTGTTCAAGGACATGATAGAATCAATATCACCAACCTTATTTCCTGTGAAAGCAGGTGGAAGAGTCCAGAAAAGATGTTGGGTTCTTCCTGGTGGGAATGAGTAACCTATTTCGTTTTCGGCACTGTTCAGACTAAAGCCAGACTTTATGGCGTTTCGGCGATTGCTGGAAATTCAACAAATATTTAGTTTGGTAAAAAGTTAGTTTTCTCACTCGAGACTAAGTAACCTAGTCTTACCTATCAGACAGGGTGAAATGGTTGTCAATACCGTCTAAAATTTGCATTGGAATTTGGGTAATGTAAAGACTAGAAGACTGGCAATCTTCAGTGACTCCAGAACAGAAGCACTTGTGACAACCTTCAACATTCTCTTGGGAAAGACCGAAAGAACCAGGCCGACACTGATCGCAGTTAGGACCCTCGACGTTTGTCTGAAAATTTATGTTAAGTACATGTAGTAAAGCAAAATTAAATCTCTGAAGTGAATTTAAAGGATTACTAGAAATGATTTGCTTACTTTACAAACGCATTGGCCTCCTGGACAGTCTGGTCTGAAGCTACCACGAGGATCGCAACTGCAGGTAGAACTTTCTCCGGCTCTGTAACAACCTTCGCTTGAAAGAGGATCACCCGAAAATCCAGGTTGACATTCGTCACAATTTTCTCCCATAGTTCCGTGTCTGCAATTCTGAAAAATTTTTCCCAACATTATGGCCGTTCTACATTTCGTATATTGACCAACACAAATAGGTAGCAAGGGTTCTGCTTACAATGCAAGTTCCAGTTTCCGGATCGCATTCACTACTGTGACCATTGCAAGAGCAAGGTTCGCAAGTACCAAGATACAATCCTTCTTCAGTTCTCGTATAACCAATGTCACAGTCCTCACAAGACAAACCTCTGTATCCAACGGGACACTGACAATGCTCCACCTCGAAAGCTCGTTCCTGACCTGAAGAGAAAATTAATTTTAATCGACTTCCGGCTTTGTTTGGGATGTTTCTTCGCATATTCTTCCTCTGTACCAACCTGTGTTTCTTTCTTCCGCAATATCCAAACTGACTCTGATTAAAGAGGCTTGTTTTGTTATGGTTGTGTATGTCGCTTTTATGAGTATACTTTTCAAATCGGCCAAAGCCATAATTAAATGCTCCCTATTGGCCGGTTGTCCATCGGGTCTTTGCCAGTATTGTTCCAAAAGAGGTACCGACACGGACTGTGGTTCGTTAACTTCCATTCTATCGTTTGGATTGAAATAGAGCAGCCTGATGTCATTGTCCTGAGAAATAACAGAATGAAACGGTTACTTTGATTCCTTTCATCCTTCATCATCAAAACAATCAGTTTAAGGGAACCTACGCTGATGAGTTCAACATCTGGCGCGTTATTCTTCGAAATGGCTCCTCCTTCAACAGTGGTAAATCGTACGGTGTACTTCAAGTGACCTCCGTATGACGTGACCTTATTCCCTAAGAAACTTGGAGGTAACACCCAGTAATATACCTGAAAAGTGAAAGCAGAATAAGTCACATCCTTCCCAACAACGAAAACTTTTTTCTAGTAGAAAGATGAGAAACTGACCTCCGGCGATCGTCTGTTAAAATCTTGATAGACGAGCTCCCTTTCGGTGGCATCGAAATGAATGCCGGAGTCAAGGAACGCACCAGTGGAGTATTCTTGCAATTTGAAGCCTTGAGTGTCGCGGGCAAAGGAAGCAGTAATCTGTTGTCGGTACCATCTGGAGCTGTCGCATTGTTCCGTTACTCCGGAGCAAAAGCAGCTGATGCACCCATGAATGTTAGCAGCACTGAGATGGAATGTGTTGGCCTTGCATTGATTACAAGTTGGACCAGTTGCGAAATCCTGAAAAATAATTTACAGTTGAGATGTGTCCACTGTTAACTGTAATCTTCCGACAAAAGAACCGGTTTAACTCACCATAGAGATACAGTGATAGTAAGCGTGTAAAATGAAGCAACAATCGTTTTATTTAAATTTGGCGATTTAAATAGAACAAATAATAAATTAAATAGTAAAATGGCAAACCTTGCAGTCACATTGTCCTGTACTAGGGTTAGGTAATGGAGAAATACTTCCGCTTGGATCGCAAATCTCACTCTTGCACGAATCTCCAGGAATGTTTGGATTTCCGGCCGGCAAAACCACTGTCACATCTTTCGCATCTTCTTCCAATATAACCTGCTGGACAATCGCAAGTGACTTGACCGTCCGCATCCAGATGACAAGTTCGCCCGAATCTTAAAAAAAAAGAAATTCTCACAACAGATTCAAAAAAACAACAGGAAACAGAAAAACTCTGACAGAAATCACAAAACACTAACTGGTTAGATGGGTTTGTGAGAGGGCAAGGACAGACTTGACACGGTATGTTTCTAGAAGGATCTCCATATGTTCCAGCCGGACATTTAACAACTTCTCTCGTACATTCTCCTCTCCATCTGTCAGTTCCAGGTCTTCTCTCTCGTATCCAGGAGCACAATCCTAACAAATTAGAAATGATTATTGATAGATCCAAACACCAGATCAAGGTGATAACAAGCAATTAAAACTTACCTCGCAAGAAAGACCGACATATCCAACGGGGCACTGACAGTGTTCAACAAAAGTCGATTTTCCCAGTCCAGAGTTCCTTGGTCCTGCTGATTCTAATCTCACATTCGAAACGGTTGTGTCGAGAACGTCACCATCGAGGTATTGAGCCCTAAGAAATTAAACATGAATCCATTTTCAATATCCTCTCAACATCTCCATCCTCACAGATGCTTTTGATTAATAAGTTTTAGAATAACCGTAGTTCATGTATCTCACCTGATAAGAATGCTGTCGATGTCAGCTAAGATATCCATAATGTCCTCTCTCAAAGCCAACAACTCTCCTCTTGGAGTTTGCTTCTTCCATTCACCTGGCCAGAAACGAATCGAAACATCTGAATCGCGTCCTGGGTAAAACGGACTTGAAGGACTGTATACCAAATTTGTGCCGCTTCGACCCTAAATCACATAGTATGAGTCAGTACAAATCATTTTTTCACCCACACTAGGACTGACTGTATTTTCTGTATGAAATAGTATAAATGTATAAATAAAACTGACCACAATGACAACGTCAGGTGCGATTATCGGTCTTCCATTGCCATCAAACTTGAGTGTGTATTTGAAGTGACCTCCGTAGGATTTCAGTTGATTTCCACGGAAGGCATCTGGCATTACAAAGTATGGAATGACATGCTCACCGAATTCCGACTCATCAGGTGAAGCTCTTGAGAATAGCTGTAAGGTTTTTGAGAGAGTTATGTCAACTGGATGTTCAAAAAAGTAAAAAACAATTTGAGGGTGATGGTTATGTAAAATTCACCTGGAATCCATTTGTAACAGGTCGTATACTAGGAGCCATGGATCTGAAAGTGATATGAGGTCGGATTTCAACAGTGCCATCAGGAGAAGTTTTGACTCCGATTAATTTGTACTGAGTCAAAGGAGCTGGAATTTCGTGAACAAAAAGATCGGCACTTGTGCAAGACAGAGCTTTTCCAAATCCAAAGCAATTCAGACATTCTTCTCTACGCTGAGCCTCGGAGTTGAAGGTTCCCATAGGACACACCCTGGAAGGAGCTTGTTCCGTGCACATAAGATTGGTATCTGGCACCGCTAAGTCAGCTCCTCTTGTGTTAAGAGCTTCGCAGCTGTAGGCTCCTTGATCTTCCTCCTAAAATATTTTGGTAATAGTTTGAGGACATGTTACATCGAAAACTTTCTAAAATTAGGAGGAACTGTTAATTTACCCGAATGTCTGTACATGTCAGTATTCCAAAGCCGTCTTTTGAGGTTTGAGTACATTTACTTGGAACATGACCCCAATTCCTTCTCCAAGAGATTTCGGGAACAGGGCCACCGATGGCAGTGCAGTTGATGGTAAAAGTCAATCCGACGCCACAATCCAATTTC
Organism: Columbicola columbae; assembly: GCA_016920875.1. Classification (NCBI taxonomy): domain Eukaryota; kingdom Metazoa; phylum Arthropoda; class Insecta; order Psocodea; family Philopteridae; genus Columbicola; species Columbicola columbae. The sequence continues at coordinate 7,712,843 of JADMLL010000004.1, forward strand.
ACTTCTGATGGAGGTGGAATGATAACTTTAGGCTTTGCTGCAATTAAAATTTATTTTATTTATAAATTAATAACATCATTTAATTTGTAATTAATTAGTCAGATATTTTAAATTACTGTCCGGCGTCTAATTGCTTTGAATTTAACCTTCGATCAATTTAAATTTGAATACTTACAACACTGACTCTCGTCGCTGCCATCTTGGCAGTCAAACTCTCCGTCACATTCATATGATTTTGGAATGCATTGAGTCCCAGAGCGACAGGCATATTCATTCGGTTGACAAACTCCTCCTGGGGAGACGACGTGACAATTTTCTTCATCGGAACCGTCGCCACAGTCATCATCGAAGTCACATCTCCACGCTTTCGATACGCATTTTTTGTTGTTGCACCTAAATTCGTTAGGCTCGCATCCATGAAGACCTGGACGGGGAAGAAAGAAACAAAAACTCATCTTTCGTCAGCAAAATTTTCATTCTAAGACAGTCGTTGATTCTCAACTTACTGCAGCGAAGTTCATCGGAACCATCGGTACAATCGTGTCTTCCATCGCAAACTTGTGATTTGCTGATACATTCTCCGTTAGAACATGTGGCTTCGTGACTTCTGCAAGCTGGTTGACGAGTCGAAGGTTCGTTGACTGAAATATGAGGAAGGTAATAAGTCAACTTGATTGGGAAATGGATTGAAGGAAGGGACGACTAACCGCTTACCAATTTCCAAAATACAGGGAATGAGAGGCATGTAAAGATAACCGCTAACGATTAAAAGACATAATTTAAAACAATTCAGCAAAACATCCTCAAATTTTTTTTTGATCTCATCACTTGCCTGGATTATAGTATTCAACTTTGGAAATGAGTCCAAAACCAATCTTGTCCAGCAATAGATTTGCTAGCGAACGATTACCAGCTGCTTGCGCATAGTTTTATAATATAAACAAAGAATGATGGGTGGCGGAAAGGGAAAAGGATTCAAACAAGTGTTTCCGATGACTTACAAGCTTCAACAGTCAGAAGGACGTTGACTCTTTGTCCGGGAGTCGAAGGAGAATGATCCGGAGCTTCGCACACATATGTTCCACCCTGAGTTCTTTGAATATTTGGTATTTCGAGACGACCGTTAATGTCAACTGATCCAGGAGGAAGCGGAAGTCCATCCCGAAGCCATTTCACTCTCGCACGTAATGGTCCTTCGTCTCTGCATTGGAAGACAACCTCTCTTCCTGTTGTCAGAAAATATTTTTTAAAACCAAACCGACTATTGGGTCTACCGAAAAGTTCTGTTACGGAAACATGTGGTGATGATTCATGTTAGTATTTACCAATGAGGACTGTTAAAGTTCATTTAGGCTACTGTAAGATAAGCACACCACACCAGTGCTCTCTATCAACTGACGAACGCGCGCTTAATTTGGCGCTAACGACACAAACAAAATAGTACAGAAGAGGTGGAAATCTATAAGAAGTGTTTAGTGAAGGTGTAGTTTCTTGATAAATCTGGTCGGAAAAAATTTTTGACTACCGAAATGAGAGCTAAACCCTTTTGCACATCCAAAAGTGAAAAACGGACAGAACTTTCCGGTAGTCGTACCCCATACAAGACTTGATCGATTCAAAATTTTAATCAAACGACTAGCTTCCGGTTTTAATGTTGGCATTATTACAGTGTTGACCGTTACAGTAACAACACCAACACTAATCACAAATAAATTCCTCAGTGCCTTACACATACGACATCTAATTCTTGTTTCCTACCCTCACAAAGTACTTACTCTGCGTCAGGACTGGTAAGCACAAAACAATCAAACATAATTAATTAATCAAAGTACAAATCTTAAACTAATAACTACTAATAAATATAATTGACGCCAAACTCACTAACCTTCTTTAATTATTTGACTGCTGGGGTAAGTAACCAGTTTCAACTCTCCTCTTGGTTGTGGTCCAGGCGCTGGAGCTGGTGCTGGAAAACAAGAACCAAAACTGATGAACTCAAGAATAGATGAGGAGTCAACACATAAAAATTAGTCACAGGACTCGAGCAGAAACATAGACGAGGATTTCTGTTGTTTTTTTGGACAGACAGAAAGTATGAAACAGTGATGCAGACAAGAGGATGTTCAGTGACATATCATTCAAGAACATAATTAATGAATTATTATGATTGATTGTTGTTGAATTATTTAAAGAATTGAACGATTTAAAAATTAATTAACGAATCATTAATAACCATTAAACATAATTAGATGACTTGATTTTGATTTTTTGGTTTTAATTTTGATTTGTGATGAGTGTTTAACAGATAACACTTAAGAGCTTTCCTTTCACCGTCACATCATTCACATTGAGAATGACAGAGCTTAGAATAGAATTTCCTGTAAAAGAAAATGTTTCCTTCTTATACATTAGTCTTTTGTTACTTTGTCGTTAATTATAACAAAAAAAGATGTTGGCATTTGGTTTAGTCATTCCTTAGTTAACCTACATCCGTCTTCATGTTTGGTAGTCGATCTAGTGTTGAGAGATCAAATCTAAAAAACATGGCGGAGCCACGAGTGGAATTTTAGGGTTGGAATGACAGAAGAGAAGGAAGTAGAATAAGGGTGGGAGGAAGCTATCAAAGAAAGAAGTATTATGTCAGTACAATCAACGCAGCACTCTAAGAATGTGGAGGTGAAATTGCGACAGGCCTCCTATAACGCGGTTTCCGTTCAACATCCCGTAGTCCAATAATCCAAAATCAGCGGAGCTTATGAATGAGTCTAGTAACTAGACATGTTCATATAAACATGCCAGCTTATCTCATAGCCGTCTAAGACATCGGTTTCAGTAGTCTCAGAGCTCATTCCTAAGGATAGTTTAAGGAAAGAAGGAAGAGATTGAAGAGGAGGTAAGAAGTGGTAAGTACAACTATGAAAAACCTATCAAGAAGACGATGGTATTGTGGTTCAGAGAAATATTTGGTAAACCAGCTCTGTGCGTTACACCTAATTTACAAGTCACGGTAAAAGTGATAAATCGGATGAATACATATAATCCCCGGCGATTATTTTAATCACCAACTAATAGTTTGGTTAATGTGTCAAATTACTAAATATTTATCACATTTACCGGCTAGTTTATAAAAATGGGAGTTTGATTAAAGTGTGTTCAGATCCTTGACTTCTGTCACTGTCACATCTCACGTATTCGGTACTTCTTGTTGAGAGTTTCGTTCACTGTTACTAACAAACACAGCTAGTTGGTTAGGAAAAGTGATAGAACCAAAGATGTCAGCAAACTTTTATGTACTTCCCCAGGACGAGTTGGAGATTTTATAAACTACCCGGTAATTGTGATAAATATTTAGTAATTCGACACATTAACCAAGGTATTAGTTGGTGATTATGAATAATCGCCGGGGATTAAATATATACGCTTGATTTATCACTTTTACCGCATAATTATCCGATAATACTTGAAAGAGAATCCAATGGTTTCATATTTACATCTGACATCACCAAATTCTTACTTAGGAACGAACCAATCACTTCAGAGAAAGTGCTCAGGGTTTCGGACAAGAAATCTGAAAGATTTAACAAGAATTACAGTAAGAAGACAGGTAGAATCAAGATGAAGAACTGCCGAAACTAATTTGAAGGCTTCTTCTATCCTTAGGGCGGAAAACAGTTCGAATTATAAACAGCATTCAAGTGAATGAAACAGAAGAACTTCGAAAGATTTCGGTCTTTGAAATATTGTTTCATAAAACCGCCAATAGATAGCGCTGAAGGACGAACTTGAGGTAAGTGACCATAGACATTCAGTCATCAGTTTGTTTGTACTCTGTGATTACCAGATACATTTAAGAACCAAGATTCATCACCAATTTACAGGGGAAAGACAAACTAAAAAGAAACATGAAATACAGAAAGAAGACAAGATAAAGACGTTAAAAGGAATCGATTGAAGGACCTCTCCCAACCCAAAACCGACGATATTAAAATTCCTAATTAACCCACCTCGTTAAGGAAAAAAACAGAATTCGACTAAATTAACTAAAGCCAACACCCTTAATTGCTATTAATTTTAATTCTTCTTAAATTTCTTTCAATTAGTTTCGATGAAATTAGTTGAGTCAGTATTATTTTATTTTTTTTGACCAATTAGTTCCATCAATAGTTTGAATCAGTGGTTAGGGGATACACTTGTTACAGTTTTGTTTTTCTTCTTTGTATACACAACTTACGAGGACAATCTAATTCATCAGAAATGTCGTGTGGACAATCAACTCGACCGTCACACCTAACGCTTTGAGGTATGCACGGTCCGTTTTCGCATCGGAATTCATCAGGTTTGCAAGGTCCACCACCTAACACAATTTCAGTTTTTAATAAAATCAATAATTCAACTAAAATAAACAACAAAAGTCTAGTCTAGTCTAAGCAAAAAACACTCCAAGTCATTGAGATGATGGTCATTATTTATATTAATTCAAAAATTAAAACGTTTCAAACGGTCAACATCAACTTACCACAATTCATCTCGTCTGAGTAATCCCTGCATTGATATTGACCATCACAGCGAGCACTTTGAGGTACACACTGGTCTCCAGAGTGGCAAGCAAATTGATAGAAAGCACAGCTTACGGATTGACGTTGGGTGGTGGTATCAGAGCTGGCGTAGCAATTGGCTTCGTCGCTTCCATCCGGGCAATCTCTTCTACCATCACATTGACTAGAGGTAGGTACGCAGTCACCTGTACCGCAGGTGAATTCGTGTGGCTCACAACCTGAAAATTAATGAATTTCCTTTGAGATCACCAAACAAAAATTTTTACATATGAAGTCCAAATTTAGGTTTCGTTGTCATTTAAAAAATCATTTCTCAAAGTCTCCTTTTAAATTTCAATTAATTTAAATTTTGGATCAGAAATTTATTAAACGTTCCATCAATGAACCATTTGAATTGTGACTTTAAAAATTTTTGGGGGACGTGCAACTCTATGACCCGTCAACGATTAATTTACTTACCATTTACGATCTTAATTTTAGAAAAATGATCTAAAACAATCATGCCACAAGCAAATAAATCCAAATTAATACTCTAACACTCCACTACTTATACAACTCAACCAACAGTTAGTTTTAAAGTCTGGGAAAAATTTAAATACCCCCCCTTCCCCTCTCTATGCATAATGGGCCCTCTGTCACAAAACAATTCTACAAAGACTAATACAACATATACACCCAACCTTTCCGCTCAATAAACACGGAATAACCTTTTGGAATCGACTATGAAATACAACAACAGCTGACAACCAACAGTTTCCAAAAATCCTTTCTAAAGGCTCAACCACATCCGACTAAACAACATGTCTTTGGTATAATAACACTGCTACATTTTCTAAATTGTTTCCTTTGAGAATTTAGTTTAATCACAAAGGAAAATTACGCAAGACCAGAAACACCGATTTTAAGGAAATATTGATGGTAATGATGTCAGCGGATTTGTAAACAAGTCCTTCCACCCACCAAACACCAGGCATTTTGATAAATTGACGACCATCTCAACTATTCATAGTGAATTTCTCCTGTTGTCATGATAATCTTATATTCTATGGCTTGAAGACACGAGCAACAGTTCGCAGATAAAAATTTTCATAAGTAATGCACAGTTATGCCTTTTAATTTCAGTGGCAAATGATAAACATCCACCAACTTCACTACCATCAATCTAAACTCTAACAAGTCAATGTAAACACTACGAAGATATAATAACGCCTACGTTAGAATAATATATACTAATTAAGAGGAACAAATCTAACCGACGCAATTTTGTTCATCTGAAAAATCCCTACAGTCGTATATGTTGTCACACCTGTGTTTAAGATCAACGCAGCTGCCCATATCGCAAGGCCATTCTGTTGGTAAGCAACCACCTAAATAAAACGGTCGAACCTGCTGTTTCCCTTTAAATTTCATCGAAAAAATAAATTATTTCCTTTATATACGATTCTTGAAAATATAAAAATTCTTTCTAAACTCAAACTCGATGCTAATACGAGAAAGCGGTGCCAAGTTTTCTTATTCTATGACTTCAAGTCACCAACAACAAAGCACAAAGGTGAGAGCTTGAAACAAACAAAATCCTCTGTGAATAAATTTTCATTTTCAAATCGCTGACTTATTATAAAATGAAAAATTCTGTGCTTGTGTGCTTCAACCGATACACAAAGTGCTGTTGCTCATTGTTAGCTTACATTAAACCCTGGAAACAGATAAATCACTTACGACAGTTTCGTTCGTCCGATCCATCTCTACAATCGTAAGCTCCGTCGCACTTCCTTCGGGCATCAATGCACTGTCTGTCATCGCACTGGAATTCATTATGGCTGCACGGTCTCAGATCAGGTGGGAAACAATTTGCTTCGTCCGAGCCATCGCTGCAGTCAGGTCTTTGATCGCACCGAGCCGTATGTGGAACGCAAGATCCATCTTGGCATGTGAATTGATTTTCCGAACATCCGCTACCTGTGAGCGAGCGATAACGTCAAAGTCTCTCAATCATACCAACGAAAGAAAATTGCGAGAGAGGGAAGAGCTGAGAGTAGCCAACATGATAAAATTAAAAATTGAATAAATCCTTAATCGCTAACACAACCAAAAGAAAATTTTTTAATCTGCAAAATAAAAATTTAATAAATAAACGTCTCACTCAAAAGCAACCGGAAATGATATTAATACCGCGTGAAAATCATCAAAAAAATTATTCAAAAGCTATAATAAGAGCACCAAGAACCAAACCGAAGTCAAGAACAGAACTAAGAAATGAAAACCGGAGAATCAAAGTTGGTGCACAAGTCATTTCCAACCGAAAGCCGAGTCAGAGTAAAAGAACGAGCAGGTCATAGAAACAAAAAAAGCGGAAACGGAAAACTGGAGATCTACTCAAAAATAGTATAAATCGATAAATTGCTAATGAATTAAGTTTGAATCAGGAGAAAAAGAAAATCTAAACCACTCTCAGCTCTGCAACAGGAATTGTGAGGAAGGAAGGAGTTTGTGATATAAACAGGACTAAGACATGAACGGTTATCAAGGTCGGATATAAATATTTGTATATCGACTTCTTTTTAAAAGCGAATAAAATAGATACAGGGTGTCCCAAAATTGACAAAAGATTTGAATTATGGAATGACACATCGAACAAGGCTTTGGAGGCGCGTATACACTTTTGTTGAAATTTTGAAAGCAAAGACGATGCTGTACATATACCGTATTCATTGTGTGTCGGTTTATACTTCCTCTAAAATCAGCGATGAAGAGTTTGATTATGATTCTGATGAAGAAAGTGAGTTTCAGTGGGTCAATCAGTAAACATTTCTGAGCGGTAACCCAAATTTAATGCAACCGCAAAGGGTTGATGTGGGTTATGGGTTATTCTTAACCCAAAGGATGCAACGTCAGGACGACGCAAAGCTGAGGACTTCCAGAAAGTGATGCCTTCTTCACGGGCGGGTCTTCTGGAATCTTCAACAGCCACATCAGGGGGAAAAGGGTTATGGGTTATAATGATGGTGGGTTGATGGGTTAATATCCTCTTGTACTGTACGAATGGTTGTGGGCTTGTTGACAAACACCTTTGACTAAACAAACACATAAGAAGAAGTCTTAGTGGTGTTATACCACACTATCTAGGGGAAGATGGGGCAATTCTGATAACCGAAACGACAGAGTATACGACCAGGACATGTCTCACGGAGTAACTGGATTGTTTCATGGGCTGTATAGCATATGGCGCTGTTGAAACCACATATTGGCTACAGAGTGGGAAGAGTAATGTAGTTGTTAAAGACTTGGACGCAATGGTCGTGTTTGGATCCTCCTCCCGCATCCTGTTATACCCAAAAATAGTGAAAAACTGGATTAACACAACCAGCACATAATGACCACAGAAGAACTGTGTTATCGTATCGCGCTAGTAACAGTTACTGCTTGATCACCCTCACTTTCCAAAATTATGACCCAATAACGCCTTCAGTCCAAAATCTACATCAAACAGGTAACCTGCACCCTTTACATACAAACCAAAAATCTACAGCAGAAATGGTGTCAATTCAAATCCTGCATTAATTTTGGGACACCCATTATAAAAATCAGGCATTTTGAAAAATAAGAAGAAATAAAAATGTCGCATGCAGTTCCAGCCATCATCTATTTTCGAAAACGAACAAAAAAAAATTTTTTTGATTCATTCAACCTGTAAAGCAGTTTAAAAATAACCAAATTACCGTTTGTATAATAATAAATAAGACCGGAAGTAAGTTTGATAGACAACACAAGTCTTAATCGACTACATAAACTTACTTTCAGTCATAGATAAATAAATAAATAAAATAAAATAAAATAAGCGTGTATCGATTAGTCAGGCGAATTAACTGTTGACGAAAATTTTGTTTTCGTGGGGGGTAGGGGGTTGTGCAGGAGGGTAAATAGTATTAGTTTGAATCCTCCACCGAGAGATGAACTGACGACGAGCGGCGAGCGGGCATGCCAAAATAAAAAGAAGAAAACTACTAAAAAGAACGCAAAAATGGTTTTTTTGGTTTTTAGCAGAGCAGTTCTGGTAACTTACAGTGAGCTTCATCCGATCCGTCAGTGCAATCGGAATAATTGTCACATAAGTAAAAGTTCGGTATGCAAAAACCGTTATTACATTGGAACTGACCAGCTTTGCAGCCTGAAAATCAAAGCGGTTTCCCTTAATAATAGGGTTTTGTGTCCTTTTCGGTTTACCTTCTAAGGTATCGAAAGGTGATCACAGCCAAGCTTATATTCCACGTCCGCGCCAACTACTGGAAAAACTAACAGTTAGTAGTGATGCAACTTCCTACAGCCCTAGACCAGATACCGATTGTTAATTAAACATTATTTACAGGAGGAGAGGGCCGTATTCATACAACTCTATATTCTAATAAGTAACAAAACTGTAGTGGTTGTTGTATAAATTGAGTATGACTATTCGACTCGACTAAAGACTGTAGTGATCAAAGCTCTTTTGCAGTGGCGTGTAGTCGATGAAAGCTGTGAATTTATAGACAACAGATCCAGCGATTATTTTTGTGTGGATGTTTATGTATAGTATGATACTAATAATAAATAAATATATTAACCCATAAATACCTTTCTTTTGGTTGTCAGACATTTATTTTGTCCAAAGTAACAATTCATTTCATAAATCATGCACAAATTTTTGTCATTGATCAACAGACGATCTAATCGCTGTCTCTTATTTATTTAATTTATAAACGAATTTCTTGTTTGAATCATAAAAATTAAATTTCCAAAGATCACACTATGTTAAACTAAACCAGGGGTGGGCAATCTTTTAATCAACGGGCCAATTTAAACTTTAAAATTTTTGGCGGCCCGCAAATAGAGTAGAAACTAAAGTAGGAGGGCCGCACAAATTTGCAAACATGAACTACGCGACTAGTTTAGCTTCTGAAGACTATACATCTATAGACTAAGTCAAATCCACTTTAAACTTCTCGATCGTCAAAACGTGATTGTAGCGGGCCGTGTATTAACACTATCCATGTCGATAAACCCCCAGCGGGCCGGATTAAACACCTTCCGGGCCGTACTTTGCCCATCGCTGAACTAAACAAATGTGCATGATTTATGAAATTAATCTTTTCTACGAGTGTGCGTTACTTTTGAAATAAAGACTTCACACGATTATGAGTTATAGTATAACACCTACTTCATCGGAAGTTATTTATGAGTCAGCAAAGGCAAAAATTTACAAAAATAAGACCATGGCTATCAGACTAAATCGCTGATTCTTACTCAAATTCCAAATGGGAACGCTGTATTATCAAGTCGTGTGCATTACTTTTGAAAAAAAGGCTTCACACGACTGAGTTATTTATTATGCAACACCATCGGAAGTTATTTATGAGTCAATATAATTAATTATTTGTTTAAAAAGGCAAAAATTTTTAAATTAGACTATCCTACGAGACTAAATTCGCTTCCTAGCTGACTTTTAAATTACGAATGGAAGCGGTGTGTTGTAGAAGAATTAATAGCTTCCACAGCTAAAAAAATCTGTAAGTAACTGTATATGCACAATTACATATGGAAACGCATATCGCTTACAGTCTAGTTGGGGAATACAGAACATAACAAAAAATCGCAAAACGCTATCTCGATTCTGTTCCTACTCCTGTCTGATTCTGTTGTCAGATTTTACCTGACCGTCAGCAAGTATCACCACACGCCACTTGTATCACTTGTCTGATATATTTTGTTTAACTAACTATCGAGTGACTTAAATTTGAGCAAAAACTACACTCCCGAAGAGGTGACTATGAGAAACATAACCTAAGAGCCCATCGATACAGACAACAGTGATAAGTTTGTAACAGCTGGCAGTGTCTTAAAAACTGCTTTGAACAACCTCCCAAGCCATCAAACAAGTTATTAAGGGTGAGAATGTGATACAGTAGGTACATTCGGCATCTTCGGAAAAACAAAAAGTTCAAAGATGGCGTTCCTGGAAAACAAATTTACAAATTAAACCAAAGCGAACGTATAGCAATCAGCTCGTACTACAAATGAGCAGACAATTCGGCCAACAGTGAAATGAGAAATGAAACAGCCAGTCGACTTGGGTTATGATGGATGATGGTTTTTGTTCTGGATTGTTCTGAAATGAAAAAGTAAACAAGAAGGACAGACGTACTAAACAACTTCGAGCAATTCTGTTCGTCGCTGCTGTCCGGACAATCTTCTCGACCGTCGCATCTTCTTTTCAGACTCACGCAAAGACCGCTGATTTTGCATCGCCATTGTTTCGGTCCGCACGTCTCGACTGCGATTATAATTTTTTATTTATACATAATTAATTAATTCGTTAGTTATTAACATAATATTTGTTTATGTATAGTTGAATGGATTAATAAAACTTTCTTCACTAACTACAACTCTACCACAACAGAAAGAAAATTTTTTTCCTTCGATACCAAAACGGTTAAGTTACGTGACACACCCACAGATGGCGACAGCGTCGCGTCTAATTTGCAAAAGCTTCCTCTTCGCGTGTTTATATATATTATCTAGCTCACAAAAAACCGTTAGAGCTTTCTGTTAAACGTATAATTCCGTTTATACTATTTTTAATATCCACTCTCTAAGCTAATCAAAAGATTTTAAGTAAACCTACCGCAGTGTACTTCATCACTTCCGTCTCGGCAGTCATGGCGTCCATCGCAACGTTTCGAAGAAGCCACGCAAGAACCGTCGTCGCAGCGGAAGTCTCCTTCGGCGCACAAACCTAAAAAAAAATTATTACAGAGGAAATTGTATTAAAAAATTTTTGTTTTGCTGTTGAGTCGACAGCTTTCGATGACTTTGTCTCTGTCCGTTTGCATGTTTCCTTCTCTTCAAGCTGACTGGGATCCTAGACAGTTTTTTAATCAGAAGTGTGTCATGCAACTTACTTTTTGTTTCTTTTTGAAGAAATTCACCACCACCACCACCACCAAAATTTTTATTTTGATTATTTGAATCTACCACAATCTGTTCAAGTCAGCAATCAGCTCAGGTTCTGTTAATGAAAACAGATTTGTGCTTCACTACAGCTTTGGGTATATTCAAACTCGACACCTACTTAATGAATGAATGTTTGGATGGTGTCAAGAGGTTATTGACCTCTATAACGGATATTCTGTCAAAGCTCTTGTAAAAACGAACAAAACCTTCTCTGTAGATAACTTACCAATCCAACTACAAGCAATCTACTTAAAACATGGCTACACTACAGCTGAATTTGATACTAAAAAGCAAAGCTACTAACTAAGCTTGCTGAATGATTAATAAAACAGAGCAACAGTGATCCGTTTCTGTACACCACTGAGAAGTAAAATGATGGAAATGATGACTCCAGGCACGGTGGCAGTCACTTACCACAATCTCTTTCGTCAGCGCCATCGATGCAATCAATATGTCGATCGCATTTCTTAGTGGGCGAAATGCAGCGGCCATCGCCGCAGACAACGTCGTCGGAAGCGCACGAAGCTGTTTAATTAACACGTGAAAGCAGTCAACAGCAAACAAAAGAAAAACAAAACAGAAAACAAAATAAGACATAGAACATAAAGCAAAGGAAGTCGAGGATACGGATCACCTTATAAGTCGGATGGGATTTCCGGTTATTCGGCCACAGCACCAGAGGTTACTGACCATCTTCACAGAAAAAATTCTTTTTGGTTTGAAAAACAGAAGAGTAGATGTTACAGGAAAGTGCAAGAACAAAACAAATAAATAAATAAAAATTGGGCGCGTGAGAAGCGCCGGAAGGAGTTATAAATTGAATTTTGATTTACTTACTGGGACAATTGCTTTCGTCTGACTGGTCAACGCAGTCCATAACAGAATCGCAAACGTAAATGGAAGGTATACAAGATCCGTCTTGACATCTAAATTCCGAACTGCTGCAGGGTGGTCGCGTTGTGGTGTCTGACCAAAAGCAACAGGAAAAACCCAAAAAGCATTACTACAGTGTAAAAGCTAGACATAAAAGCCGGTTCTATAGGCTGACACATTTTCTTTTCTTTCTTTCACGTGTGTTTCCGGTGGCTGACATTGTGTCTTGTGTGTGTTTTTACGTCACCACCGGTCTTTCATTGTGAACCTGCGAAGCATTTTGACAAAAGAAACTCCCAACAAGATGAACACCCACCTCCCGCTCCCCTCTTCCCCACACATAAAAGCGCACCCAGACTATGATACAGTAAATACGTCATTTCCGGTTCACCAAAACCTTTAGACACTGGCAACTGACAATCGATATTATTGTTAGTATTGTTACTGAGTTGACTATCACGCCACTCAACTCAAGGAGATGACGACAGAATCTTCTTACACCTCATCCAGACTATTCCTATAAAGTGTGCAATATTTATGAAAGATTCATCAAAACTGTGCAATGTTTATAACCAAGAACCGCCTCTCGTGTGCATTATTTATGAAATAAGCACTTTTTCAAACAGCAATTTTCAAACCACACGAAACATATATTATATCTGTAACAGCATATTTTCAAAAATTTGACTTAAGCCACGTAATAGTCCAAACAATAACAATACTACCCCTCCAACACTTCTCCCCAGCCCAAAAATTTCGAAACGGCCCCCAAAACCATTTTTGATTCGCAGGCTCATCACTAAGTCAAAAAGCCAAACAGTTTTATTAGCACTGAACATAAACCTAAAAATATTTTAGATCCTGAAAGACATTAAACTATAACCTAGGCACGGATGTGTTCCCTAACTTATATATACTGATAATTTTATAAATCTTTGTCGTTTATATAATTGTATAAAAATGACGTCATAAAAGAAAATCTCGGCATGGAGATGATAATTTTTTGTCCTTTTTAAAGGACACGTTTGGGGAAAGAAAGAGGAGGGTAAGCAAATGAAAATTTTGAAAATTTTATTTAAGGCCCGTTTTTAAAGTTAAACCGCAAAATATTGAAACTTGGGAAACTAGTATATTTTATAAACCGACAAATTCTTTCAAAATTTTGAAGATTTGGGTCAGCGGCTGGTGCCCCCATTTTCTGACGGTTCGTGAAGATATTTAAATGGCCCCTCACGAAATTCATTTAAATTCCTCAAGATCGTTAGGGAATTGCGTTCAAAACACCGAAACAGTGAATATACTTGTCTGATATTGAAATCAGTATAAAAATATTAATACCACGTAAAACAAATCCCAATTATAAGGAAAGTAGGAAGAACGGTAAGCCTAAAAAAATCTTTTAAGAAATATATCGAGCTGTGCATTATTTTTGAAATGAATTCTGACGGAAAGTGTGAAATTAAGTATGGAATGAATCCTTACAGAAAGTGTGCAATATTTATGAAATGAAATACTCCAGAATGTGTGCAGTATTTATGGAATGAAATACTCCAGAATGTGTGCATTATTTTTGAAATGAATGTGCAATATTTATGAAATGAATGTGAAATGTGCATTATTATGAAATGAATCCTGTCAGAAAGTGTGCAATATTTATGAAATGAATTATTACAGAAAGTGTGCATTAATTATGAAATGAAATTTTAGAAAGTGTGCATTATTTATGAAATGAAACACTACAGAAAGTGTGCAATATTTATGAAATGAAACACTTAGAAAGTGCATTATTTATGAAATGAACCTTAGAAAGTGTGCATTATTTATGAAATGAATTTCTAGAAAGTGTGCATTATTTATGAAATGAATCTAGAGTGTGCAATATTTATGAAATGAAATACTACAGAAAGTGTGCAATATTTATGAAATGAAACCTACAGAAAGTGTGCAATATTTATGAAATGAATTCTTACAGAAAGTGTGCAATATTTATGAAATGAAATACTACAGAATGTGTACATTATTTTTGAAAGGAACTACAGAAAGTGTGCATTATTTATGGAAAACAAGGGAGTTCGTTTGAATGCCTTCCCAATAACCTAAACACAACCTAACAGTACACCGATTGATCCGCGAAACTTTAAAATTAAAAATTTACTTGACAGCAATATCGAAATAATTCACCACCGCCGGATACCCATATTATACTGTATATATTAATAATGATTGCTATAAGTTAACAGATATAAAAATGACAAGACAGTGAATCATTTCCTCCATCCTTTCCTTCCCATTCAGCATTAGAAAATAATTTTTTTTTTGGTTTTAAATTAATAATTCATTTTGATCTAACACACAGCAAAGATTTAATGATTTTATACAAATTATTTATATAATTTATAAATTTTGTTATACTGAGTTAAAAAGGAAAAACAAATTTGATGTCACATCATGTTCTGAATTTTTTTGTGGAAAAGGAAAAGTCGCCGAGATTTTCTTTTGATCGTGTTTGTCAAGTGATCTGTGTTTAATTCTAAATGTATACATTATTAATAAATAATTTTCTAATAATAGATCAGGCCAACTTAAACTGACTAGTATTTAAAATTTGTAACTTTTGTAACTTTTGATTGAATTTCAATTTAACTGGGAAAATTAAAATGTCCGCCATTTTTTTTATTAAGTATTTCGCACTTCAGTTCTCAAGTTTTTCTATTCCTTGAGTTTCTAAATTGTTTAGATTGATCGGTTCGTTAGTGCTGATTCGTTCCCTTGTGGTACCCTTAGTAGTGGTAGTGGTACCCTTGTCACCGAAAAAGTAGTACGAAATTGTAATTGTCGATGTGTGGTTAGGTGTGCTATTCCTAAAGGTGTGCACTGATTACGAAATAAGCCCTCCACGAAAGTATTTCTTGGTTGTAAATAAGTTCTTGTTAAGTGTGCAATATTTATGAGATAAATTTGCTAAAAGTGTGCAATATTTATGGAAAAAGCTTGTCGTTAAACTGTGAAATATTTATGAAGAAAACTTCTCCTAAAAGTGTGCAGTATTTATGAAATGAGCCTGTTATTAAAGTGTGCAATACTTAAAAAAGAAGATCCTCTTAAAAGTGTGCATTAATTATGAAATGAATATCCCGCGAAACTATGTCTTGTTTGTAAATAGGTTCTTGTTAAAAGTGTGCAGTATTTATGAAAAGAACGTCTCTTAAAAGTGTATAGTATTTATGAAGTAAATTTGCTATTAAAGTGTGCAATATTTATGAAAAAAGTTTGTCATTAAACTGTGAAATACTTATGAAGAAAACTCCTCCTAAAAGTGTGCACTAATTATGAAATGAATATTCCGCGAAATATTGTAAATAAGTTCTGGTCAAAAGTGTGCAGTATTTATGAAAAGAACTTCTCTTAAAAGTGTGCAGTTTTTATGAAATAAATTTACTATTAAAGTGTGCAATACTTATAAAAGAAGATCCTCTTAAAAGTGTGCATTAATTATGAAATGAATATTCCGGAAAGTATGTCTTGGTTGTAAATAAGTTCTTGTTAAAAGTGTGCAGTATTTATGAAATAAATTTGCTACTAAAGTGTGCAATATTTATGGAAAAGTTTGTCATTAAACTGTGAAATACTCTTGAAGAGAACTCCCCTTAAAAGTGTGCATTAATTATGAAATGAATCTCCCGCCAAAGTTTGTCTTGGTTGTAAATAAGTTCTCGTGCATATAAAAGTGTAGATAAGTGTGCAATATTTACGAAATGAGTCTGCTACTAAAATGTGCAATATTTATGAAAATAATTTTCCTTAAAAGTGTGCAGTATTTATGAAATCAGTCTACCATCAGTGTGCACTAATTATGAAATGAACCTTCCACGAAAATATGTCTTGGTTGTAAATGAGGCCTTGATAAAAGTGTGCAATATTTATGAAACAAGTTTCCCATTAAATTATGCAGCATTTGCGAAAGGAACCTCTCTCAAAAGTGTGCATTACTTATGAAATAATATCCAGAAATCGAATCCTTTTCCCTCCCACCTCTAGATGTGTGTCCTGCGATTTCATTCTTTTCGAACCATCGTTAACGTCAACCTAAAGTTAACGCGAGCTTTCCAAACCACCTTCCTCTTCAAGTTTCCTAAGGGTTGTGGACAATTTTGATGTACTACTACTCCAGTGACCAGTGACCAAAGTTTCTATTGTAACCGTCAACTCAACCTGAGTGCATCGAACTGAGTGCACGGTCATAATAACACAACAAAAGTTACAAACTGAAAATCCGGCACCTCAAGTTGGCCCAATCTACACTTCCCTAACTTGATCAATTAATAAAATAAATAAATAACTTATTTTTAATAAAAGTAATAAAAGTTTCAAGCTCAAGAAGGTTGGCTAAAATCAAAAAGTTATTATTACAACCACTGTTATTGTCTCAGAGATCTGCAGCTCGCGGGCCAGTTTACAAAAAATTTGAACGCTTTGACCGGTACCGTGGTTACGACAAGCCCCCTTCCCTTATATATATTATTATTATTATCATCATCATTCTGCCCTGCACGCTTAACACTGTTAATAGTAATGAAGGAAATCCATTAATATTATTATTATTATCAAAGGAAGTGATTACTCAATTTGCCGCTAATAATGTCCCTCAGGAAATTTTTATCTAAAGCCTTTTTTCACACGAAAGCAGACGACATTAAATGATTCCATCAGACAGTATCGATTAAATAGATTTTAGTTCAATAATTACGTCACGATTTACACGGACAGCTAATGGCTCTAACAGCAAGCAAAAGCTTTTGTTCTTTGGCGCTCAAAAACTCTTTTTAAAAGCGTTAGTTCGAAAGCTCGGCTTTTCCCCCGTTTTCAGCAGCAGAAGCTTGAGTTTTTGATTTTTTGGCGGGAGTTTTAGCTTAGCCTTGTAATTTTCATTCATCTCATATGCGGTGATCGATAAATTTAAGAAAACTAGGCGTTTAACTGGAATTACGTGAATTAAACAGACCATCTTAGGAGAAAAGTTTTTGTTGGTTTTGAAAATACCTGAAAACCTATCTTCAAAATTTGTTTTCAGACATGAAACTTAAAATTTAGACTAATGTATAGTTACACCAGTTTCCTATTTGAGATTATACTAATTTTTTCCCGCCCAAAAATTTTTATACAGTGAAATTTGAAATAAAGTCTTTGCTGAGAGTGTCAAGTTTAAATTTGAGGGGTTTATGATTGTAAGAAGACTATGGCTCCCATTCCCTTTCATATCAGAAAAATCATCTTCTTAGAGGGAAGTTACCCTATTTCTATAAAATTTTCTGTCGTATACTATTTATAGGTTATAACAATGAAGTGAGGATGGGTTACGAAACTAACAGATGTTTTAATTGAATTTGAATGAATACTGAGATCCAGAAAGGCCTTATTGAGGTAGGAGTGGGTGAGGAAGTGTTAATAGATAGGAAGACCGAGAGAGGACAACAGGGCAGGCAAGATGGACAGAAGAGAGGAAGAAATTCCAGAGAATGAAGGATAACAGGTGCAAAATGAGAGCAGAAATCAGTACAACAGGAAAAGGAAGTCAAAGGAAGATTGAGGATTCCTTGCAAAGTTTTTTGGTTGGTTGGTCAGGTAATCGTTTTAGTAGTTGGAGTTCCATGGCTATTTGGGGTAGGGGTCCTATTCCTTAAGTCTCTCACTTCTTAGTATTCTATACTCATTTCGGGGTTTGGGAATAATTTATAAGTGTATAACCGGACACCAACAAAGGTATTTTGTTTATATATTATTTGCTACACTCCCATGGTCTTTCCAGCCGGATTAGCCAGCAAGAAGTAAAACAATCGTGTCTTAAACAAGGCCAAACTACAAAACCCAACAAAAAACCAAAAATAACCGGTGATTATTACTAATTAATAATATATTACATATAATTAATGAGGAGATGTTTAATAAAAGCAACGAAAAGCATTACCAACAACAGGACAATTTAGCTCATCAGAAGAATCTTCGCACTGCTCTCTTCCGTCGCAACGAAACTTCAACGGAATGCAACTTCCGTCACCGCAAGTGAAGTCAAAGTCCTGGCAACGAGGAATCCCTTCTAAGAAAAACGCAGCCAGAAAGAGAAAAAGAAAGATCCAAATAATTCCTAAGTCCTTGTTCATCTAAACACCAGATTCAGTATTCGATTCTTGTCCCACCACACCCACCAACATCTCTTTCCCTTCCTCCGGAGAGTCTTATTCCATTTATTAATTCAACCAGAGGCGAATCATACTAAAAATTCACGGAATGATTCTTCGGTTTGTTAATCCCTCTTGATTGGTTGTTTACATCATCAAATCCAGTTAGAAATGATAATTGAGAGGAAGGAAAGAGGTTCGAGTCGAATTCTAAAGTCTAGCACATCACACAAAGACCATTTCCCCGGTATTCGTCCACGATAAGGTAGCAATGCTGTACGAGTTTACCTTAACTCAACCCGCGTTAAGAACCAAAATCCTTCAACTGTATCGTCGTAATTAAAGCAGTCAAAAAGCAATAGAATTAAAAAAACAAAACAAAACTACTGTATTATGATACAACAACCAATGAGTAATAAAATCGGCAGCAACTACCAGAGATAAATGTTCGATGAACTGTTAAACCAATTTAAGAAAGCTTCAGAAGTCAACTGCCTTTGCCAAAACTCCTACAAAAGGGTGTCGAGATCACCAACAAGCAAGCTCTCGCTCTACTATCTACACCAGGCAATGTATGAAAAACCGTACCAAAACTACCAAAATCGGTTCAAAGCCATTCGAAACAATTCTGTCTACCAAAAAAACAGAAGGCGAAGGAAGACGGGGTTGATTTTTGAAAAAGCACGAAGAAGAATTTTACTTTTGACTACTCTCCCCGGTTACAACCCCACGTCCTGTAGTGTTTTACAAACTAAGTTTTTGTTTTTTGACATTTTTTTCTTGTATCTATTTTTTACCTGAGCATCCTCTTTCATCGCTGCCATCTTGGCAATCCCAATTTCCATTACATCTAGAGGTCATCAGCACACAATCAAACGGATGAATGCAAGTCCAGTAGTTAGTGGGACACAGTCGAACCCCTGCACCTTCACAGTTCAAGTAAGCCAGGTGACATTAGCAAATACCAAGGAAAAAATACAGTGCCGTAAAATGAAATTAAAAATAAAAAAAAAATCTCCGTGATATAAATAAACAAATAAATAAATAATAAGAAAATAAATAAATCAGTCGATCAATCCAATTTTCTTTTTATTTATTTTACCAAATCCCTGAAGAGATAGTCATGCCCTTGTGAAACGCTTACGAGTGACACCCCTAAAGAAAACCAACCAAAACTCGTTTCCAGCCAAAGTTCTTTTTTTGGTTTCATGGTTTTGTGTCCAACAAATAAAAAGAAAAAAAAACAAAATTTCCGTGACATGCGAAGCTGATTTGAATTGACATTCAAAAACCTGAGATTAGGTGTATTCAACCTGAGCGCCGCAGTGCCGTTGTTAAGGTGATGAAAATAAAGAGAGAAAATTGGTTTCCGAGATGGTTAACTTACCACAAGATTCTTCATCGCTGCGGTCGCTGCAGTCGGAAACTCCGTCGCATTTCTTGGACGCGTCGATGCACATTAAATTATTGCATTGGAATTCGTGAGGAGCGCACGTAGCTGAAATTTTATCCGATTTCCATTATTTTCTATAAATCTAGGGGTTATAAAAACCGTTACGTTGTGCGATTAAGATAAGACGTCAAAACACACGGACCTAAACTCATTAGTGCCATAACAGTCGGCTAAAGGACCACCAGGTGGTTTGTGACGTCATCCTAATACTACGCAAAGAAATTCCGATAACACGACAAAGTCCCTCAGATTGACTGAGAAAACCAATTTACAAGCATGTGTATAGTGAGGACTTGTTTTACGCGATAGAGGGAGACGTGAACAAATGACATGGCTAACAAACAAAGATTAGGAATCTCTGGCTCTGATTTTACAGTCGCATAAAACAAATCGCAACTTATAAATAAAATCAGCAGAATAGCAATGCTAACAAATCTATCAGTGATGGTGTGCAGTATTTTTGAAACGAGCTCCTATATCAATTATGAAATTACTTCTCCTTAAAAGTGTGCATTAATTATGAAATAAGGAGTGCTAGAATGAATAAAAAGACGAAAACTATCCGCGTAAAACAAGTTCCAACTACACATGTTTCTGGTGTTGATGACTTCAAAACGAATACATACAAGGTCCAGGACATCCTCTTTCATCTTCACCATCCCGACATTCGTTGACACCGTTACATCTCTGGTCGATGTTAAGACAAGTTCCGTCATTGCACCGGAATTGGCTGCTGCTGCAGTATGACGGCGCCGCACAATTTTCTTCATCTGATCGATCCGAGCAATCAGGGAATCCATCGCAAACTCTCGATGTTGGAACGCACCTCGAATCGTCGTGGCATTTGAATTCGTCGCTAGCACAAGAAATTTCTAAAAAAATTCGACGGAATTAATAAGTGAAACAGGAAACGGAAGAAGATACAAATCGCGGAAAGTATAAAAGCTGAGCTTTATTTTGCGCGCGGAAATTTAAATTAATATCTAAAGTCAATAAATGCGACGGAACAAAAGTTAAAACAAGATTGAGGCAAACGAGATGATTGCTCTCGAAGCAAAACACGACGATAACAATACTAAAAAAAATTCCTGAAGAACGTGTTAGCTCACAGAGAGGTTTCGAAAAGAGAAAGCACTGAAATAAAAATTTATTCGTAACAGACACGCAGAGATCCCAAAGAAGCTAACCTGTCGAAGAAACTAATTCTGTAAACAATTATAAATTACAATTAGCCAGCAAGTTTGGTTAGTAGCCTAAATGTATACATAGCCTCGACTCATAAGTCACACTCACCTGACACATTCCTCAACAGATCATATAACTTCACTGTTAGGGTTATTTACGATACCTCTCGATCATCAACACATAACAAAAGGACCCAGAACAACTGGAGGAAACCAAGGAAGGACACTTCCTGTAACTCCACTACCCAACTACACTGATTAGCTAAGGCCAGTGCATTACGAAGCATATTCTTCAGATGACAAACTTTTTTCCTTTTATTGATTTCATTTAAAAACCAAAATTTTAGGTTCTTCATCTTAATTGACAGTCAAGTTGGGTGCTTTCTAAGTGGTTGTCACGTCTAATTCCATCCATTTTGAAAGAGGCCAAGGCCTTTTTAATATCTTGCTGTAGTGGTTATTGTTCTTATATGAATAACAAAACTGTTGAATGACACACACTCTTGGTTGGTCTATTTTTATTCCAGGAACTACAACAACTGTTTCAGATCAGATTCTGTCATCAGAGATCAAATTTGTGTCGTTGTTTCTATCTAATATTAGTCTACAAAGTACCCGGAAGTTAACCTCACCCAGGAAGCCGGTTCAAACACTCTCTGAAGGATATGCTTGTTTGATTTATAAAAACGTTTGCACGACAGGAATTAAGAATCAAAAAACCGTTATTTAAGTAAAAATAAATAAATAAATAAATAAACCCACTGCAATCAGCTTCGTCAGAGCCATCCTGACAGTGGTTGTACTTGTCACATCGACGTTTTTCCGGAATACAAAATCCGTTTGCGCATTGAAATTCTCCCTCGAGACATGCTGCAAGCAACAACAATACGTACCAAAAAAATTTTTTCTTTTTTTTTGAACAAATTTTTTTTGAAAATCCAACAAAAAACGAAGAAGAAGATTTGAGGAAAGAGAATAACAAAGTACACAAAATGAGCGTGTGAAATAAGAAGAAGGAACAGACAACATTACGACGAAGAGTGGCGGGGGGGTAGGAGGAGCAGAATCTCGACACAAAAGTGCGTGATGACCTAATGAAAAGACGGTGCAGATAGTTTTTCTGGACAAATTCGCCACACATTTAGGTGAAACGTTAGTGACGTAGTCAAGAAGATTAATCGATGTTTAATCAAATCCCTTTTCGTCTGCTAATATATGTTAAGTCATTTCAGGTATCGATTGAAAAATATATTCCAAAAACAACCTTCATTGGTGAGAAAGAGACAAAGGAGTGAATGAACACAAAATAGACAAACAAAAGAAGAAGTATTCAAAGAAACACAGTGAAAGCCCCCCACAAAACAATGTATTCAAATAGAATTTTATAAACAAAGAGGAGACAAAGATGGCGGATAGTCAAAAACATAGATAAATTACAACTTGAGAAGTTTCACAGAGCTAGAGAGAGAACAAAATGATTTAAGAAATGTTTTGTGTAGCACAAAAACCAGGGGTCCGATGATGACATGAACGTCAAAAGCTTTTGGGCGTTTTGAGAAGTGAATTCCAGTATGAATTAGCAACAATAGAAATGAGTCAAAATGGTGAGTATACACAATTTGTCTGTGTGGCGAGGAGAAGGCAACGATGAATATTTTCAACTTACGACAAGTTTGTTCGTCAGATTTATCTGGGCAATTTGGGATTTTATCACAATGCTGACTAGCTGGAATGCAGGTTCCATCGCGGCATTTGAATTCCGTGATCGAACAAACACCTGGAATATTTCAACTTCCGGTTAGTCTTTTATCCTCCGAGGAATTCCGCACTGAATTAGACCATAACCGGAGTGTTAAAATAGATATCTTGTGGTAGGATTTAGAAATTTTCAACCAAATCAAACGCTTCTTTGGTGTTTTACAGTCTGCGGGAGTTTTAAACATAAAATCAGGAATGTTCACATATTTGCTACGACGCAAAATCACCAGGTAAAAAAATTTGCTACCGTCAAGGCGCTTTTTGAAAATCGTCATCCATTTGATTATCCTTCACAAGTTATCAATTCCGTTCGAAGAAATATGAGTGGACAAAGATTTGACCGTAAAATGACAGGATAGAGACAAATCGGAAAGGAAATATGATTCAAAACATTCGGCAACACGAAATCCGCAACGTCGAAAGCATTTCAAACCAAAACTACAATCGCTGTACATTTTCACACTCTATGACAAAATTCAAAGACAAACAAAACACAGACTTTTCGAACACATGTCAACCACCATAACGGCCATTTTCTTCGAATTCCTTTAGCGTCCTTCAAATCCGACGAAAATTTTTAAAAAATTTCTTCACTCAAGCATCGAATCCAAACAAAATTTGAAATACAACAGCGAAAAATCGACCACAAAAAACCGGAAGAAAAATTTCAGTTAAAAAACAACCGACGACTGAATTTAAACCGTTGCCATCTTCTACAAATTTTTTTTTCTCCAACAGGTTCTACTAGACAAAAAAAAATTTCTTTTAAGTTTCTAAACAAAAAATTTCAAGGTTATTGAATAATCAATAAAAAAAATTATTTACTGAAATAAAAAAAAGCAATATTGATAAAGATTTTTACGCATTTTAGGTATTAATCTATGAGCTCTAAATCGATTAGGAACAAACAAACACACACAAAAAGCAGAAAGTTAGCCGGTTAGTGTTGTTAGTCAATTTTTATCTGCCTTTATAGTATTAGGTTTTTGGCAGTTTTAACTGATGTCTCCTCTTACCAACGCAATCTCTTTCATCAGAATCATCATTCGGGCAATCCCTTTTCCCATCACATCTCTCTCTGTGGTCAATGCAACCGCCATAATCACATGTGAATTCATCTGGACGACAAGCTGTCATGAAAAACCATCACGGATGAGTAAATCAGTTTATGTAAGATGAGAGAGTTAAATTTCATGGTCAACCCTTCCTGTTAAAAGCATTTCACCATTTTTCAGACATGCTGGCTCCCCGTTGAGCCTCACCTTAGGACCGGACATACAGGATGAGAAAACTGTTTTGGATTCTTTAAGAATGAATTCAGTGCAAGTTGAAATGATTTTTAAACAACTTCTTAAATAACATCAGAAAGTTTTAATTTTGTTGTTAAATAAATAATAATCAAGTCATAACAGTCATAACATTGTGTTTGGGACTCGGCAGACATATTAGATTCGCTCAATAAAATTTCACGGTCATTCTTCTTGACTAAGTTGAGACGAGCAGTTTAATTATTGAATAACATAAACGGAAAAGGATGTCATATGAAACTTAAAGTTTATCGCTGTCGTGTTTTGATGGTTGCAAAAAAGTACTAACAATTTATTTATATTCAGTTCAGCTTCAAATCAGTTTAGTATTTAGATATGACTCTGTACACTGACTGTAGCTATAGCTTATAAGAGGTCCTAAGGTCCTAAGGTGAGATATAGTCACGATTATTTGTTAAAAATTTGATTAAAAATCCCTGAGCATGCTATGGATACTATTAAAATAAAAAACCTTTAATACATGCCCCCAAGACAAAATTTTTCCAGGCAACAGTTAAAAATGTACCATAACAAACTGATTAATATAATTTATACATTGAAATTAATTATATCATACCAATGAAAAGAGAAAATAAATAAATAAATAAACACAAACGAAGAGTAAAAATTTGTCGGAATCACGCAACACAAGCCAAAACAAGTCTCAACAAGAGTTAGCGTCAGCAGTCGAAAACGACTTTCCAAAAATTGTTATTCGCCATCTACAGAACGCCTTCATGACACACAACAACACGAACGCCTTTCAAAACAAAGCAAAAATGATGTAAAAATGCGTTCGGTATCCTACTCCCAAATTTCGGTTGCACAACACTCAAGAACGCATCAGATACACCATGGAAGAACCCGTGATTAATGTTTAAATATAAATTTGGAAAGCGAATACCAAATAAAGACAAAACGAGAGTCTACAAATGGTGGAAGACACGGGAAAACGAAACAAAAGCTAACGCCAGATGAAGCAGGTTCAAAATATACAAGAAACTCCCACATGCGAGTGGCCAAACTCGAGGCGAAACAGTAAACATACTTGGTGGTTGTGGAGGACCGACAGGAGGACAATTCCACTCGTCAGATTCATCGTTGGGACAATCTCTTTGCCCATCACAACGCAATCTCTCGTCAATGCAGCCTCCATATTCGCAAACGAATTCATCGGGCCTACAGTCTGTTCCGCAACAACAGTCAATAAAACTCGATTAGTTTGAAGTTTCATCGCCGATGCAATCATCATCGACAGCGACAATAACACCGAGTCCGCCAAATGTGTGGAACCCGTGATTACCCTACCTGAACCCTGCGGAGCTGTTGGTGGACAATCGGACTCATCAGAATTATCATAACAATCTCTTTGGCCGTCGCATTTTCGACGAATATCAATGCAAGTTCCATCCAAACAGGTAAACTCATCTGGGCTACAGTCTAAAAATTTTTTTTATTTTAATTAAACTAAAATTTGGTTCCGTTTTCATTCAGGGGTGTACAAAGTGTTACGTTGGCGAATAGGTATGGACAAGAGGAAGATTGGATGTCCGGAAAAAGGAAGAGAATTTAGGTAAACTTTTAGAACCTGCAGATTTCCAAAAACCTGAAAAGAGGACAATGGTTGAGAGAAAGAGAACACAAAGAACTTACTACAGTCGTATTCGTCTTCACCGTCGGGACAGTCCGTGATGTGGTCACATCTTCTAAAATGATCGATGCATTTTCCGCTTCTACATCTGAATTGTTCGGGACTGCATTGGGCTGAAACAAAAGAAAAAAATTTTAGTGACACCATCTAAGAACTACAACTAAATTACGACAGCCAAGTTCCTGTTGGGGTGTTTTCTTGTGAAAGGAAACAGGGAAAAAAGAAGTTTGCAATGACATTCACCAGAAAAAGTGTTTTGTTATCGCAAAAATCGACGACAGCGGTTTCACTCATCTTCAATCCTGTCGATAAAACTGTCAAATATCTTTTACGACACTCATAATCCGGCAGAAAATTTTCATTTTTCCGCTATCAAAAACGACGGCGTTAATTAAACGCGAAACGAGAGAATATCCGCAAGGCTAAGCAATACTCGAAATCGAGTTTGGCAAAAATGTCAAAGTTTCCTTTAAAATCCTTTTCATCGACGAAGACAGACGACAGACAGAATCAATAAGTGACAACCTCGTCATGGCGAGACTTCAAAAGGCAAAGGAATAGTTTGTAGTGTGAATTGCTGCTAAATAGAGTTAAGTGAAACCATCGTGATTTCGAACGTCACCACCAATTTTCAGTTACTGACAACTAATGCTTTGCGTGATTGTTATCAAGTTGGCCTCCCTTCCTCCTCCTCCTTCTTTCTTCATGTTATACCCCGCATATCCAAGGTTTGTATGTAGGGGTTGTAGTTTTCAATTTGTGGTGTGTGGTTTCCTCGTAGCAAAGAAAAACTGTCGTCAGGTCAAAAGTGACTTTTTGGGTTTTGAAAGAAGAAAATTTGGGCTAACTGTCTTCAAAAAGGTTTCCACTCACCTCTCGTACTTCTAGTAGAATTTCTAAGTCAAGAATTTGAGTGTTGAGAAGATAGGAGGGTGTCTAGTAAGGTGTCAAGTCCTGGTACTGTTTTACTTAAAACCAACAGACGCGGGATTTTTGTGTAGGCTTAGAATTAAACTAGAGAACCGACAGGAATATAATCAAAACGACAGTGTCAGTTGGTGTATATATAAAATATAACCCATGAATATATGATGTATAAACCCAAGTCTTCAGATAGTATCAGAGGAATTTGGCACACCAAAGTAGAGTGTAGTGGCATAAAAACGACAAAACGGTCAAAACGACAGTGTCAGTTGGTGTATATATAAAATATAACCCATGAATATATGATGTATAAACCCAAGTCTTCAGATAGTATCAGAGGAATTTGGCACACAGAGTGTAGTGGCATAAAACGACAAAACGACAAAACGACAGTGTCAGTTGGTATATATAAAATATAACCCATGAATATACCAAGTCTCAGATAGTATCAGTTTGGCACAAATGTAGTGGCATAGAGCCTACTCATGCCACTACACTCTACTCTGTAGATACCTGATCATATCATAATATTATATATTCTTGGGTTATATATTCAAATTTTTTTTAAGTGTACGGTTAGTATAAGCATGCTTAATCGAACAACAGTCAGTCACGTAGACAATGAGCTACAATTTGAGTCAATTTAAAGATGTCACTACCCAGGACGACAGCCGATTCATTCCACACCATCCTTTACAAGGTGGTTGTGATCTCAAAGCTTCGATACCCTCATTAGGCTTGAATATCTTAAGAACAATGAGAACAGACCTGTAATTAGAAGAGACTTTAACTTTGGTCAAGGCAGTGTAAACCTCGACCTTAACGCCAACGTTTCGGCTACCTTGTAACAGTCACACAATTCATTTAGACAAGATGGTAGTTGATTAAGTGAAAAATGGCGTCTTAAACAATTGACAAAGAGACAGAGTAAAGACTCATAATAATGACTGAATCGTTGGGGAGTTTCACCTACACCAAACCAAGAACTTAGGTCATATTTTTAAAAAACTTTGGTTTTAGAAAGAAACAAAAATCGAAAATTGCCAATAAAAATGAAAGCAGTCATAAATCATTCACCACTCATTCATGACAATAATTCAATTTTGTGAAAAGAGGAAAGAAGGCCGGGAGGGCGGAGGGCAACAGAAGCAAATTAAACTGATTTACAAAAAAAATGTTTTTATTCCTTTCATTTGCTGAAGCTTTCGGTTTATGAAATCATTGCCAATTGGGGAAGAGGACGTGATGGGAATTATTAACCGGACACATACTCCACCACCACCACTACCATCCTCCTCTTTCTTTCCAACCTCGACTTCCCTTACATCTAACAAGGAATTTATAAATGAAGACCGTTTTTGTTCTTCCACTAAGAGATTTCCTTTTGTTTGAGTTGTGTGCATGGAAAGAGTATTTTGAGCTTTGACCTGAAGGAATTATACGAGGAGGCCCGACAGCAGATAAATTGGGAACCGGGAAAGACGAAGAAGTGAATGGAAAACAGGAAAGCTAGTAGGGGGAATAAGGAGAAAAATAAACAACCAACAGGAGAGAGTGACAGAAAAAGAGACTGAAAGAGAAGAAAAGCTCCTGCATCCATTGCATCTATTAATAGTAATCAAAGCGACACTTCCGAAGTATAGTACATTACATAGTAGAGAGCGAGAAGAGAGCAGGAAGCATGACGAAAGAAATCAGAGAAAGGCTAAGAAAAAACAGAAAAGAAAATCTAAAGAAAAAAATTGAAGCAGAAAAGGAAAAACCAAGAAAAGAGAAACCTGAAAGAGAGAGGACATCTGCTGTACTCATCACACTACAGCAATTAAAGCGAGACTTCCGGTGAGCAGTTAAAAAATTAGAAAACAAAAAAGCCACGGACAACCAATTAGCGACACCAAAAGAAACAGTGAAACAAAGCAGAAGAACAAAAATAATTTTTCAGAGTCCAAAAGTGATTAATAGGTTCAGGTATTCAACACATAAAAACCAGAAAAGTCACGTAGTACTGGAAGGATCCAATCATGAGTCGGGATCGGAACCGTCAAAAAGTTTCCCACGTCTCGAGGACTGCGACACCAAACGGCCCAGGGTGGAATACATAAAAATTTTGGCAGAAATCCGTCATCACGTTGTTTCACTTTCGACGGAACCGGAATTTGGAATAATGGCGGCGGAGAGGAGGAAGAGGGACTATTTTCCTTTTCCTCTCTTCCGGTGTACCTGGCGCCAACAAAAAAACGTCAACTGACCTTTTCCCATACAAAAATCCCCAGCGAGATTCATCTAAAACATTTATCAGCCATTTTGAAATATCGATTGCTGATCCACAGTAACAAAAAAAGGCTAATAAATAAATAAAAATGGCGGTTGGATCATGACGACCCGGGGCTAGGAGGGCTTTTCTGATGTAATCAAGGTTTTCAAAATGTGGTTTACCTTCTTCTGATTTTTATTTATTAATTTCATTAAAAAGCCCCCATAATTAAATTTCAAATTTTTTCCTTTGTTTCCTGAGTTTCGGGTGGGGAGATTGTTAACAATTACTGAAGCGCTTTCCTCGGAAAAACAAAAATTTGGGAAAAGGTGAGAGAGGAGGGGGAGGGGGCAGATGAGCTTCAATTAAAAATCTCGAGGCCGACTTGGAGATATCTCAAGACGTCTGAAGATAGCTTAAAAGCTCTCCATTTCATTTATTGATGTGAAGTCTTTATTGACTTTCTTTTTACTGAGATTTTCCAAACGGTCATTTTTATTTATTATTTCGAGTCAAAATCCTCATGAAATTCAAGAGGTTGGGAAGACGCAGGAAGAACACGCCTTTGCCCCCAAAAATCTCGAGCTTTCCTTGGATCTGATGTCATTTTTTGATGATGGATTTGATGGCGGCCAGTTTTATGTTTGAATTTCTATTTTTCCTTATCCAAGAGGAAAGAAAATAAATTTTTCACTTTTCCTGTAAAAGTACAGAAAGATTTTCTTCGAGAAGATGTTAAATACATGAATTAAGCATCTGTAATGGTCAGTGTCCGAGGTTGCTCTTTTGAGTTGAGCATGGAGCGAAGGGATAAGGGTTTTGAGTCACTTGTTTGGGTTATCTGAATCAAAAGAAAAATTCAAAGATGTTGAGTCAGTCATGAGGTGTTGCTTATATAGGAAGTGACCATCAAGAAACTTTTTCTTTGAAATTTGGAAGCCAAAAAACAAGCGGTTATCATGCCCTGATCCATGATAGAGTTGAGCTGAGAGTGGCAGTTAGACAGTCAGAGTTGAGAGTCAAGAGTTGGCTCAGGAAAGCCAGCTGTAAGGTTGAGGACATCTACAGAACTGGTGTGAAAGAAAGGAGGTCAATAATAAGACAAACATTTAAAAGAAGAAAGGAAGGTCTACGTCATTCGTCTATCCCGATCAAGCAGTCGGTTCAATCAACCCGATTCACTACATATTTCTTGGTGTCAGAAGTGGGATAGGAACAACTTGTCCCGCCTGTCAGAAGGACAGCTCTACCATTCTTGCACACAAAGGAATCGCCAAAGAGAAGCTCAACTCTCGGAGTCAGGAAGAACCGTCAAGAAGTAGACAAGGAGCATAGTCAGAGGCGAGACGACGTAGAACGCAGGGTTAGATCGCTAGATACTACCAGGAAAATGAATCAAAATATGGCTGGTACCCCTACAGCAGAACAGTTTAGCTCAGATAGACCGCTTGGGGATAGAGAGGACCTAGAATATTTTATAACCTGCGTAAAGGATGTTAAGCGGCACGTCCTGGAGGACTTAAAAGAATTTTTTAGATTAACAGTTAAGAGTACAACGTCTCTGGGTGAGATCTGACTGATCCGTGCCAAAAGTTTGTCAATTTCGAAAGCGGATTTACATTCAAATATACAAAATCTAAAAAACTATAAAAACGGGAGGACGGAAGGGAATGTGAGGGCGAACGAGATGCTGAGAATCGGAGTACAGTGTCGGATGGCAATAAAATGGAGTGCAATAGTCATCCGAAAGAGATCTAATTAAATCTTTTGAAACGCGATCTCGAACCTACTCTAAATCGAGCCGAGTCTATTCTCGAAAGGAGAACTGAAAGGGATTCGAACACGAGAATGCGTATAGAGAGAGAGAGAGAGAGCTCAAAGCAAGGGATGAAAACAAACAGATCTGAACAATCCGCTTTTTGCTTTTTATCTTTTGCCATCAAAACGGTTCCTTTTGACCTTACCACTTGGTTCAAGAAGAGGAAAAAAATTCAGAGCTTTTCAACACACAAATCAAAAAGGAAAGATCGGATTTCTCCCAAGATAAAGAAAACGCTGACGAACACAAACTCAAGAAAAGGAATTCAAAACACCGATAACGAAAATTCCATTCAAACATATTTTAAGCTCACACAGACAGCGATGATAATCCTGAAGAGGTCCACGGTATGAATGTGAAGGAGATGAATAGCAAAGGTGAGGATACAAAAGAGTCAGGAAGATAATGAAGAAGAGAAAAAACCGATGTTAAGTGATTAAATAATTTATAAGAACCAGAAACACAATCGACATGAAAGACAGACAGACAGACAGGAAATAAATGAAAAAAACGAGGCAACAACAATCGAAGTCCGAAACGTACATAGCATCAAAGAGGAAATTGATGGAAAACGTCAAAACGGGTTATCCGGCCGTTGGCATCGCCTAATTCAATCTCGACGTGGGAGTAAAGAGAATGTGGGATTGTTCCTCTCGAGGAGTAGTCAACAGACAACAACCGTGGAAAATCACCTAAACAAAGACAGTGAAAAATTTCGCATAACAAACAAAAATTTAATCAAAGGCCTTGACTATAACGTTTTGAGGGCACTGGGCGAACTACCAGTCCATTGTGATGCTCAAGAAATCGTGTTTGATTTATAGCACTCGACTAATGATGTATAACCGCCCACTACTACCAACCTAAATTCTATTAGAAAATCATGAAAGAATGCAAAAAAACGGTCTGGTTAAGCCTTTAATTGCCGTTTATGAAATTATCTTGTCCGTTTCAAGGTTTGTCTGTCGAGACACCAACCTCCTCAGTTGTTGATGCTAAACAAACGAAAGAAGAGTGGTAGTCATATCATAGTTTTGATTCTCATCCTGCTGGAGTCTAATTTTCCCGAAGGAAAGAATTAAAGGACAAAGGAAGGAGTCAAAGGTGACGGTCGGTGAAGTAGAACGTTTGATGACGTTACTAAAACCAGAACCTGATGAGAGGAAAATGAACATGAAAGACGCTCAGTCCAAAACACGAACAATACACTGAGACTGTATATCAGCAAAAGCCGATGTCGAACAGGCCCATACAACGGGAGGAGGAGGAGGAATTTTATCAAAACCCTAATCTCTCTCCTCTTCCCATGCCATCGAATAATTTTAGAGGATATACAGCCTCCGCTTCCCGACCCGCGCAGAGGTTCCAGTGCCCTCCTCCTCCTCCTCCTAAACCGTTATTTTTGATAAATTATTTTGAAATTTCCACGATAATGAAATCATTAAAAAAGAATTTTTCCGGTTTTCCGGGGAAGAAGAGATTGTAGGGATGAACGGGGATGAGGGATAAAGGATTTTCGTAATGATTTCATATTTTTTTACGCTTAATTAATAGTCTTACTGGTCTTCGTAATTATTATCTCATCCACGCCGGGGCCCTGAAGAGCTTTTTCAAACGACTTCGCGGTCTTCGATTTACTCGCGACCTCGCAACACTCAACCTTCTGAAAGAAATGAAAAGGAAGGACGACGAGAGGGTAGAAGAAACCTTTGAAATCTGACGCGAATGCTTCTAAAGGTTTAGTAGACAAGAGATTTCTAAGATTTTAGAACAAAACACCGAGCCGGAAATCGAAAAGGACCTATTCCCAATGAAGAAAAAAATTTTTCTGTGTAAAGTCTTCACAAGTCGGTCTCTAAAAGGTCGAAACAAACCCCCGACAAACACAAATGTCTTAAAAATCTCAGCTCAGATTCCTTCCACCCTCCCGCCCCCTCTCTCTCTTCTATTCTAGTTGTCATATTACCAACATTATAATTATACAACTTGTTAATTAGTAAACGTTTTTTCGGTAAAACTGAAAATTCCCTGAATTCCTCGTCGAAAATCTCTGACTTTAAGCTCGCTTCCATCCTCCTTCTCCCAACAATCTTTGTCATCTTTCCTACAAACAGATCAATTCAAAAGGTGGTGTTTTCACGAGGGAAACTTCCAACTTTAAAACCGATTCGTCCTTTTCCATCCTTTTTGAAACTCAACGAAAGTCAACAAAAGCAAAACCCGAAAATTAGCAAACACGAATCCCACAAAGCGTGAAACCTGAACAGTTTTTATTATCACCAACACCCGAATATCGTCCGTGAGAACCGGAAGTCAAATTTTGTTTACGTAACTTTGTACTTTTATAGGGAAATTCAGACCAAAAAAACATCAAAATGGCGTTTGGAAAAACGGAAATCTCATCTTTGGTAGCCTCAAAATGGATGAATTAGTCAAAATCGTTAGTCAATCAGTACACGAAGACAAGCGAAATTGAAAATCTCTTTCGATTCAGTCACGAAATTGTTGTTTCCTGTATGGGCCAGTTAATGAAGAACAAAATTGGGAGCCGAGAGACGGAAAAGCTTCAACGGACTGAAATATTGATTCAAAGGTAACCGAAAACAGAAGAAATGTGAGGGAGCGTGAATGTGACAGCCGTTGCTTCGAAAACGTCAACCAGTCACAAGGCTTGTGGAAAGCTTCATAATTGCTTTACTCGTTATGCCACCAGCATTTTTCTCCTTTCCCCTGAAAAGTTTTACATCTCCTCCTACTCCATCCTCCTTCTCTTGTCCTTTTAATTCCTCATCGTCTCGGTCCTAAAAAGTTTTTGAACAATTTCCTCCACCCCCCCCAACCTACCCTAATTCTTCCTAAAACTATCGAAAATGATTTTGGTCCGTTTTGTTCTTACCTAAACTTCTAAATTTATTTTAAAATCCTTCCAACGGTCTTCATAAATATGGAAGATACAAAAAAGAATCCAAAACGACAGGAAATAAATAAATAAGTCCAACAAAATAAATGAAACAAAGAAAACTGACACAAACACCAAAGAAAATCATAGCACCGCACCACCGCCAACTTGAAATCGAGTTGATACTCGTGCTGGCGTCTTATTAACCGTAGCAAATGTTTCTGTACCATCGCAAATTTTAGTTTTCTTCAATTTTTTTATTCTTTCAAACATACTTATCACACAACTTCATTAATTAATTAATTTATATTGTTTTAATCTTGGAATGAACATTCCCATCAACTCATAATAAATACAACTCACTCTAAAACTACCGAACACCAATTTTTGTGCCGCCATCTTTGTTTACGCAATCATTCGGTTTTATAATAAAATTAAAATACTAAGAAATAAAATAAGAACATAAAACACTGTCACTGCTTAAAAACTATACTGACTGCTCACGAACCTCGCTTTTATACCTGGCTAGGTACCGCAGATGGAGCCACTGTCGGTCGTGGAAGAAAGTATTGCGACAAAATTCCCTCTGATCCACCATGTTTTCGGTTTGACTCACTATCCAATATGGCGGAAATGTTCTTTTTCTTAGTAACGCAGTATTTTGTTCCCGAAGTATTTTAATCCTTTTATAAAAACGACATTTAACCTCGAAAGCTTAGAAAATTAAAAATTACTCCTCGTTCAGCTTCTCGAAAAATGTTGACCATTATTATGCAAATTTGTGCTGTACTTTATAGCTTTTTTAGGCGCCATTTTTTTATGATAGAAGATGATCCTAACAACAAAAATGTTTTTAATATCCGCTTTGTTAATGTATTTTTAAACTAACTAACTCTGAGAGCGATGAAACTGTGAAAGTGTATAAAATAAAATCTTCACTAAGGTGTGCATTATTTATGAAATATACAGTACTTTTCCTATTTAATCAATCACTATCACCAAGATAGCATGCACAAATTTTATTATTAGCTTGAATTATTAATTATATTAATTACACATTATTACTTCATTATATTATTTATATTATTAGATTATATATTTGCTTTTTCAATTTTGTTGTGGCCAAATTGGTTTCAAGTCTACTGTTGTGGCGTTCGCCACATTCCTAATTCCGGAATGGGTACAGTGAAATGAAGCAGCCGACAACCGAAACTAAATTCATTCAGTCCCGGAGCTCCGCACCATCAGCATATTTGTATTTCCCTTTTTAATTCTAAATTATAGTTATAATAATATTTTATATATCAATATACATATACGGAATTAGTGTTGTCTATCATTCGTTCATCTACAACGACACAATCTGGTTCCGACATTATAACTGTAACACCCGAGAAGGTTATACAATTTGTTAAATATATTATTATTATATATATTCATCGCTGTATTTATAATTTATAATTATGTATTAGTGTATAAATTCCATTCCATATCTCCAAGAGTTATGACCGACTCCAATCCAAAAGGGGTTCAATTATAAGTTACCGTACGAAAATGGAAGCTGGTCCAAACAGTTGAACCTTTAGGAGAATTTAGGCGCGTTCGTCTTTTCACCGAAGGAAGCGTTAATCCCTCACATAAAGAGTCACTGATACTTAGGCCATTAATCATCTTAATGTATAAATTACAAGTAGAGTAAACGGCCCTGAAACTTTATTAGCGTTTAATGCATCTTTGAAAACTTTTTCTTTCAACCGACAGAAATAAGAACCTAAAGAAAGAAAGAAATTCCGTCTTTCTAAGTCGTTCGTCTCATTAATCTACTTTTTAGGATTATTTAGTCTCGATTTCGTTTTGTCTAAACTCTTTTTGAGGTCATCACCAGCACCAAAAAAAGCTCTCGTGTTTTGTTTATGATGACGGACTGACGGGCTATTAGCGCTTCAAACAACGATTAAAATGCATTAGCAGGACAGTTAACAGGACACGTACTAGACCGGGGACGTCCTTTTGTCCCTCAGGAACTCCGACTGTTTGGATTTATTTGGGACACCACGAACTTTTTTTCAACCTCAGCGAAAGAAAATTGATTCCGGGTAATTCGTGCAATATTTATGAAATTGATTCTATCAAAGGTGTGCACTAAATCTAAACCCACAAACAGCTTATGTCTAGCTTACAACCTGCGAGCACTACAACGTTATGAACAAGAACACGGATGAAAGAAGACACAAATCGGAAATGAAAATCAGGTTAAACGGAGGTTCCCGAATCAGGCTGTGAAGACCAGAGAGACTCAACCTTGGTGAATTATTAGAAGGAATTAACGGTAGAATTTCCTATCAGGTCTCATTTCAACGTCGGGTGTCAAGAAGAAGATTAAAACACTGAAAGAAGAGAGGAGAAGAAGAAGACGAGAGAGGGGAATCCCATGAATTATTAACTTTTAATCTTTTCACGGAGCATTTACCTAAATTCGTCCCTGATGGATAATCCCGACATTCATAGAAGTGAAAATTAATCTCCGTCGAGGTTTACATAATTATTATTAAATACAGATAAGTCCTCTTTGTCCATTTCACAAATCCGGAAAGCGATCTCACCGACCAAAATTCCCCCAAGAGAAGAGTTTCCGGTTCTGGTATCTATCCTTGAAACTGACGGTCGCCTGAGATTTAAATACAATTTATTGATGGTCGAAAATATTTTGGGAAACGTTCGAAACACAAGGCGAACCTGTAAAAACAAAATAAGAGCCGGGTCCACACCGAAACCTGGTCTGGCGTAACACTATCGTAAATAATTGGATGAGGAAAGGAGCCAAATCAAATTCTTTGGACAAAATTCTTCCACTCGAAGAACTAGTAGTCGTGATTAGCTAAAGGTTGTGAAGCTGGAGTAGTCTGAACACTCCACAATCTCATTTCAATGCTCTAAATCCCCAAGAGATAATCAGAATCGATAGATGAACAGTTGGGTCTTCTTTTACGCGAAAGACGAGATTTTCTAAATATCACAGAGAAAATGGGAGTCAAGACAAACCTCCGACGAATTCTAAATCCACAAGACTAAAATCGCACAAATACAAATCGCGTAAATAAAGATTTGAATGTGATCTTAAGTACTTGAGAGAGAGCAGCTCCAAAGAACTTGTTGGTAAGTATAGATAACTAAAAAACAGGAACTGTGCAGTATTTATGAAAAATGCCTCTTAGAAGTGTGCAGAATTTATGAAAGATCCTCCTAGAAGTGTGCAGAATTTTATGAAAGATTTCAAGTGTGCAGAATTTATGAAAATCCTTCTTACAAGTGTGCAGAATTTATGAAAGATGCTCCCTACAAGTGTGCAGAATTTATGAAAGATCTCCTTACAGAAATGCAAATTTATGAAAGAAAGATCCTCCCTAGAAGTGTGCAGAATTTATGAAAGATCCTCCTACAAGTGTGCAGAATTTATGAAAAATCTCTGAAGGCCTTATTTACAAAATGAATTCTTCTTACAAGTGCTGCTAACTTACACGTTTAAGTTTGTTAAGCCGGACAAAATGTCTGGCAAGTAACGGAAGTTACTTCTGAGTCAAGCTATCACTACATAGCTTATAGATTGCCACAAATATGAAGTCTCGATTTTAAAAGAAAGCTAAGACACACGCACTGACGGGGTCTGGGGATATGGATCTTTGAGAATGGAGAGGATGATCCTTTGAACAGAGCTGTGGTCATCGGATTGAAGTCAGAGTAGAAGTGAATTCGTGGCGTCCATTTCATCTCAGAAACAATCTCTTCGGATGAAAGGAGAGCACGGAGGCATCTGTATTAAATCACTACGGAAACTCATTTGAATCAGGCTCAGATCAATTAGTCGAATGCTAATAAGTCATCTCCGATTGTATCAAGAGCCATCTTGAAAGAATTACGATCTCGTTCTCGGACTGAGTGTCATCCCTCATTCATACTTAAAACTATGATGGTTGCTTCATATTTTAACGGAAAACTTCGAAGAACAATTTTTCATAAGTCCTGCACACCTTAAGAACGCCCCGCCGAAGTATAACCTCCATCAACCTCTTCGTTTGCTGAATTGTCTCCTGTCTTTTATCATTTGTCAAAGCTAGCAAGGCGGGGCTGAGCTGTAGTCTCTCGCTGACAATCTTGACAAATTTCTATTGTTCTCCTTCTATCAGAAGAACAAATCTCTTTCAGCAAATGACAAAGGAGAAAGCTCTAATGACACGACTAAAAGCATCTTCGTTGAAAAGGTGACTTTGCTACAAAAACGGAGCAAAAAGGAAATCAAATCCCAAAATCCCGCCAGACAACAAATTCTTTGAGCAAACTTCTCCCCAAGTGTGCAATATTATTGAAATGAAATTTCTTCTCCACGTGTGCAGTATTTATGAAACGTATTCATCACGTTTGCTAACACAATTCACACCGTAGAAGGATTAGTGTCTTTGAATTCGTCCGTGGTTACTAAGTCAACAAACCAGAACTACGACACCAAAATTCAATTTAAAAATTCATTTCATAAATACTGCACAGTCTAATTAACAATTTTCATCATTTCCTCTGTAGAATTAAATATTTTACAAGACGCATCCACTTTTTGAAGTAAATAACTTTACGAACTTATTCCACCTCAATTTTATACTGAACAACTGTGCAATATTTATGAAATGAACTCGTCACAAAACTGTGCATTATTTATGAAATAAATAAAAGGCAAACATCAGAAAATGTTTGATGTTAGGGTTACTAAGGAAGTGGGTATTGGTTCGACAGTATTTCTTGTCTCGAAATCTTCGTGTACACAATTTGTACTTATGAATTCCCATCGGAAGTTATTTATGGTTCGGTTAATTGATTTGTTTGTGTATATGTTGTGTACTTTGTGCGTGACGTTTAGTATAAAATTATATGAACAGAAATGTGGGAGATTTGTGGAAGAGGAAAATGGCGGACGACTTGATGGGGACACAAAGGCTTGTGTGGGACTATGTCGAAAGCTTGGGTGTCGGCTTTGTCATTTTGCAATTTACCTTCTCAGGGCTTTATCAGAAAAGCTTTCGTCGTCTTCTATTATTATAATGTCAACACTGTTGAGAGTCATCTTTGTTGTTTCACGGATTTCTTATCAGACAGGAACTAAATCCCGGCGTTCCCATCTCATCAGACCGAAGGACACGAGTTTTAAGATTTTCGCGGGTGTCACTGTTAATGAGTTTTGGGGTATCGCCCCGCGCTCAAATTTTTGAATAAATCTCGTCTTTAAAGAAGACAAAACACCTGATGAAAGATAAGAAGAAATTGTCTTATGTATTCAAAAATTTGACGAATAGACCAAATCAAATAGACCAAATACTTATAGACTGAAACGTATCAGTCAGTCACGGTCTTTGGATGGACAATGAATTTCATAATTAGTGCACACACATCATAATATTATTAAAACTTCCGTTATCCGCTGTCTCTAAACAATTAATTTTTTTATACAAACCGCGTAAAAAAAGTCTACGCCCAAAATTAAATTCGAAATTTAAATGTGAGCACTAATTATGAAATTCACTGTACGCCGACATTTTTAATCTTTCAGGTTTTATACCAACCGCGTAAAAAGAAGCTAAACTTTGTACGATTTACAGTAAAAATGTTGAGTCTTTGTTTTGTTACAGTAATAATACATAAATGCCACTGACTTTTTTTACGCGGTTTGCGGATAACGACCGCGAAAATTTAAATCAAATTATGAAATTAATCGTTCATAAGAGAGCCTTCATTTTGAGGTGTGCATTACTTTTGAAACCAATCCCCCGTTAGAAATGAAAATCAGTCAAAACGTTCCTTCCGTTCCTCCACCTCTTCCCAGAGTTACGTCATCGCAAGTCGCAACAATTAACAATCCGACCCAGTCAGTCGAACCTGAAACGTTATCATCGAATTCTGGTGATCCACCCAAAACGAGATTATCATTGTTCGGCTCGTTCGCCACGCCAAATTCATGCAAATATCATCCGACCTAACCGATCGACTTTAATTTTCGGGTTGGTTCCTCCGCGACTCCATCTCTCTCTCCCTTTACATGGTACCGACACGCGATGACATCACGCCACATTTATATTCTTCGGACTGACATAAGTCCGCCATGACGATTTCGGAGTGATCTCATTCTCTTCGAGAAACAAAAAATTCCTTCTTACTCTCTTTCTCGCGGAGGGGGGGAGGAGGTGGAGGACAAGTTTTTAATCATTCAGACAAGATAATTCAATAGCAAGAAGTCTCGAGGGCAGTTTTGAGGAGGAGGAGGTGGTGGACTAAGGAGACGGCGGCGCCAAAGCCAATTCCTGTTTATTATGCCGGCGATTAGATCACCGTTTGCAAATTTAAACCAATTCTATTTTTATTGATATTATTTGCATTCCTTTAATTAATTCCTTTGCCCTTTTCCTTTATCAACTTCACGGAAATTAATAATGTAAGTTGGCGGCTTTAATTTCCCTTAATTGTCCGACATTGAACTTGAGACTCAAGTTACGTTTTCCTAACGAAGATTTATGCATTTCCCTCAAGGTCTGCCCTCCCGAATCAATTCTAACGCTCTTCACTATGACGCCATCTTGAAAACGGTAACCGATAAACTGTGTTAATGAAATCGTTTGACCGACCCCAACACCATAACTCCAAAGTGTCTAAAGTTGGAAACATCTTCCAAAATAATTTATGGACCAGGACTCATCTCCCAGTTCACCCACCCCCGACCTCTATCAAGTGCTTTTCTTAACCTCTTCACCTAGAAACTGGAAGTACGTCTTCGGATGCCGCCGTCATGATAACTCTTCAATGAAAACTAATTTCTGTAATTAAGTGGTGGGACTGACCCAGGGGTTTGGGGGTGGAGAGAAGAGGAATCAACACCAAAGGATTGAAGGTTCCGAGCTCTGTGTGTTCCTCTTAAATCATGTTTAACTTCTCAAATCGTTAAGAGAACTCCGGGTGGTGAGCGGGTCATCGGGGTCACGTCTCTTGAGCGACCCTGGGGTCATGTATGTCATGAAAATATCGTCATGGGTGCTGATGAGTGTGGAATTGGTTTCAGCATTCCAAAAACCAAATGTCACGAAGAGACTAATTATGAGATCACAGCCAAACCCA
The DNA here is from genome assembly GCA_016920875.1 of Columbicola columbae. Taxonomy (NCBI): domain Eukaryota; kingdom Metazoa; phylum Arthropoda; class Insecta; order Psocodea; family Philopteridae; genus Columbicola; species Columbicola columbae. The sequence goes on from JADMLL010000004.1 coordinate 7,753,833, forward strand.
CTCACGAATCTCAAGCACTTTGCTCTCCTTGTCCCGTCTCCATTTTGTTTTTTTTTTTGTTTCTATTTTCTGTTTCAAGTGTTGTGAAACCAGGCAAAGAAGATAATAAATATTAAAAATGGACATTTCGTAACGCGCTTGTAAAAGAAGAACCAAACAAAACTTCGAGGAGGAACTGACTTGAGGAAGATTTTCAGCACTGAAACATCGCCGTGATTTCATTCATTCATTTCGTTAGCTAATCACAACACCAACGACGACGAAAGCACAGACAATCAAACAGATAACAAAAGCAGAAACCACATCCTCACAAATAATCTTTTTCAAAAGTAATGCACACTAAAAATTAATTCACAGAAGTTGAAGAACACTTACTTAAACACTAAAGACCAGAGTGTGCATTACTTTTGAAACCGATTAGCGGCACAAGTGTGCATTACTTTTGAAACCGATTAGCAGCACAAGTGTAAAATTAGCAATGTGCATTACTTTTGAAACCGATTAGCAGCACAAGTGTGCATTATTTATGAAACAAGCAATATGACAACGCCAACTAAAAATATTTAAACATTGCAGGATTACCAACAATAAGAGACATTCAACTGCTTTCTAACCAAGAAGACTAAACGACAGCGGTTAAATGGCGACTTGAAGGAGCTTAACCATCAAGAGATGCAGAAGAGTGATCATCTCACAAAATACATATATAATATAATATTATAAAAATATATTTAAAAATGTGAACGAAAGAAGGGAACCATGAACCAATAAATTTGGGACGTTGAAAACATTTTTTAAAAACCAAGATGGCGGTTGTTTTCACTTACCCCTAACTAAAGCCGCCTCTGTCGTCTTGAAGGAAATCAAACAAACACAAATCCAAAGGAAAGTCTTCATCTTTCTTTTCTCTCTTCCTTCATTCAAATCCTCGACCGAACATCATTCGATTCGGAAAATTTTTCCTCGTTTTTCCGACCCCCTCCTCCCCTTTCCGCGTTCTTCCAGGAGGTGAGCTGTAAATTTTCCAAAACGGCGAAAAACCAAAGTGCTAACTATCAAAAACGGTTTTAATAGCAAGTGTTTTTGCATCTGGTTCACAGGAGAAATAAATTTGTTCGTGTGGAGACTGCGGGGGGGTTGGGGGTAGAAGCAGGGGCAGGGTAAGGAGGTGGAACCGAGCTCTGATTAAAATCAACGGGGTTCCTTGTTCTCCGTCCTAAACTGTAATCATTCATCGGAATTTTTTTTTTTGTTTTACGATTTTATTTTATTTTTGCTTTCAAATTTCCTGTCGGATGATGAAAATTTCAAATTGCAAAATTCCGTTTCCCGTATTACGCCATTTTAATTAATGTTTGCCAACCGAAGCCTCCGACTAAAACCAACAGAGAGGGGACTTGACTTAACCCCAGTCAGCAACATTCAAAAACGGACAAAAAAAAATTTCATTGTCGAGATTAAGTCACCGTGACCGGAAATGAGATGGCAGACATTTTGAAATTGTCCACAAGAAGTCACCTTATTCTGTCTTCCTTTTTCTTCAACCCCCAACCACCCACCCCGGACGGGATGTTAAAAGCTCTTTAGCATTTTGTTTCCTCCTCCACCTACTTCCTCTATTACTACAGCCCTGATATGCATATTCTTCTGCTGTTTCCGGACTGAAGGGAAAACCGCCTCCAACTCATCTTTACAAATTCTGGAGAACCTCTTTTACATTTTTTTTTATGGACGAACGTTTTTTGTTGCTGTTGTTGTTGTTCTCTTTCATTTTCGTCATTTTTTATACTCCTAAGTGTAGGTCCATTAAGCAAGCGATTTATCCACCCCTAATCCCTTTCCTCTCTCTCTCTGTTGTATTGTTGCTGTCTTCTCGAGACGTGTGCATAATGGGATTAAATGTTTTCGCTTTCTATCAAATCTCCTTCTTCATTCTTCATTAAGTCGATCGCTTAAATGGATAAGCTGAAAGAGTTGGAAGATCTGTTTCCGTCTTGTCTTTCGCTTAGGTTTGGACTAATTTTGGACGGCGTCTTTTGCTTCCCGACTAAGACATCACACTCAAACTGTTTTTCAAGCTGCTGTCTTTGTTTCTGTTAGTCCTTTCTTGCATTTTCTGTTTTTGTCTGGGGGGTGAGGGAATTTCGGCAACTACAGATGCTTTTCGCCAATCTTGATGAAACCCAATCCTTCCTTCCTCCATTTTTTTCTTGCTTAATGCTTCCGTCTATACAATTAGAAGTAAGGACCATCGCCCATTCGCTACCTTAGATTAATTGTTGTCCTGTTCTCTTTGGCTTAGCCTCTCTTTGTTCTTCTTTTCATTTGCTTTCTTCCTTGGGAACCCAGGTTTTCTGTTTTCCCACTTCTAATGACCTCTGTGAACCAGGTTTCGTCCTGTTTATAGGTCATATTTTTGGTGGAACCCCCTTCTAAACCCTATTTTCATAAATAATGCACAGTTTTCAAGTTTTCTTTAACCTCCACGAGTCTGAGTGGTTTCCATAAGTGTGCATCACATTTGAAGTGAATTCTTCGTGGGAGTGTGCATTACTTTTGAAATATTTTTCTTCTCGTACTTATATGTAATGTATGTACCTAATTTCCAACCTCGTCTCATTATTTAAGACCTGCTGTTGTACCAGTATACCACTTCGACAGTTCGAGATCTGTAAAAGCTGATTCTTCGGTCACTTTAGATGTTCATTCCCACAGGATTCGTTCTGTATTTCTTATTCAACATACAAACTTCAAGTCTAAGTCTTCTTGCACAAACTTCTTCACTGTCCTATATACAGAACTCCACGTCTGGTGCCTGCATTGATGGTTAGGACTCATTATAGCGGTACAGCTTCCGGATTGTTGACTTTTATTTCCACTCCTACTTTCCATGATCATTTCTGCCGTGTTGTGGTTCTGAATTAATGTTGTTGAAGAATTTAAATTTTCTATTAATACAGAGTTTGCTTTGCTTGTCTTTCTGTTATTGATTTATTAATCGAGAGAAATGCAACGACAAAAAAAATTTGAATGAACGGCTGTTGAGTTTTTACCAACCCTCCTCCTCCTCTATACCGTCTTCTTGTTCGCTTACGCCTTTCTTATGTACTTCAAAGTACAAATTTGAATTTATCAGCGAACAATGAGAATCGAAAAAAACTTTGAGAACATGATTCTGCATATTATAAACATTTTCTTCTTCATCTCCGACATTTTTGTTGATAACATTTAATAACCGTTTAAGAGTAAAGTGATTTCTTCCGAATACAAAATAAAATATCGACGGAGGCTATAAATCAATCAAAAATCACTTAATAAATAAATAAATAAATAAATAAACAATTCGCTATTGTTTTAAAATGGCGACCTTTTCGCCTTGGTAATAGACCGAGACCGGATTGTGAGGAAACCGCGGGGCAATTTTTTTCGTTAATTTTTCAAAAAACAAGTTTCCCACTATCTCACCTATGAATCTAAATTTCCTTCCCCCTCCCAAAAGGCCTTAGGAACCAAAATACGAAAATTAAAAATTTTCCCGCCTCAGGTTTGGGAGTGAGTGCTACCGATTAGAGTCTCCTTCTTAAGCGTTTGGGTGTTAAGCAACAAAGACGATTCCTGCTAATGGGTTCGACCAACAGGTTTGCCAACAAAATGATTTTGTTAAACGATGTTAAAAAGTGATAAAACTTGATTTATGTCGACTTAATGTGATCAATTTTAATAAATTGATACGTAACAAGGAAGAGAAGAAGCCATCGGGGGTTGATAAATGGTCGCTTTGTTCTTGTAATAATTCTTTCAGGTTTCGTTTTATTTGTAAATTGTTACGCGATGATTGTGGGTTTGTAAACTCATTTCCGGTCTTGTGCTAAATTGATTTTTACAAATAACAAGTTGCTTGGAGGCAGAGAAACATTGCTGACACTACAGAAACGAATTCTGAGCAGACGAGATGTCATTATTGAAATTAAACCATAACAGAAGTGTGCATTATTTATGAACTGAGTCCCCCAGTGTGCAATATTTATGAAATAAGCTCCCTCTCACATGTGTGTATTATAAAATGAATCCTTCCATATAGCGTGGAGTAGGGGTGGGCAATGTGTCTAATCAAAGGGCCAATTTAAATTTTTAAAATTTTTGGCGGGCCGCACAGGACCTAAAGAACCGCACAAATTTGCAACACATGAACTACGCGGCTAGTTCATCTATTATTCTACTAAGTGAAATCCACGGGCCGGATTAAAAACTTTCCCGGGCCAGAGTTGGCCCACGGGCCGTACTTTTTTGGCGTAGAGAAACGTTACTGATATCAATTTCAAAACGAATTTTTGATACGAGTCGTGAGTATCAAGATTTTCGCTCTGTTATTATTTTATATATATTATAACTGAGAAGATATTATAACTAAAGAAACTATACTATTATACTGTATTAGCGGATAATCGATTAATAACAGAGGAGCACTATTACGTACTCTTAGAGGGGATACGAAAGGGGGTAGCATCATCCTTAAACCAATTTTAAATTATTATTAATATAATATAATATTATATTGTATTGTATAACAAATTTCTAATGTTGTTCTGGACAATATCACTCAATTCATTTCAAAAGTAATGCACACGTCATGTCTTCATATCCAAAAAAAAATGTTATCACATCCCAAAACCTTAAATACCCCACCGTTGTATTCTTATTTCATAAATAACGCACAATTATAGGTCTCATTTCATAAGTATTGCACACTTGTATCACGAGTTCGTTTCGTTAATTAACTTTTCAATTTTGTTTTGGACAATGTCACTCAAGTCAAAGACTTGGAGGAGTAATAAAAGGAAGAAGGTTCAGTTTTGAGATACTGCTGTCGGATTTCTTTCAACAGTTAATAGCTACAAGACTAACATTAATAATATTAACCATAACAGCTGCAGAAAACTCAAATCTCACACTATAGCCCTGTCTATTTATCTATAAATCGCATAAAACAAAACCTGCGTTGGCTGTCGTTTATGAAAACATTTCGACATACAGAAACTGAACGAAGTCAATAAAACTAAAACGCAACGAACTTTCTTAGACTGAACAACAGTTTCATGTCTCCGCTGTTTAGAAAAACTGTTTTCAACGAGTTGTGATGTTGGTTTTAAAGTTGCGCGTTAAATTACAACAAATCCAACCGGGCGAGATTATTTTAATGCGAATATTAGTTTATGCCAATTCTCCCGCGGACAAAGACCACGACTCATTCAAAACAGCTTTTCTAGAACACAAAGACCGTATAGAGAAACGCATAATAGACAAACGCGATTAAGAAATTCCAAGAGTCCATAACAAACTCGGGGAAAACTCGAGTCAGCAAACAAACAAACAAACAAACAGGCGAGAGGAAATTCGTTTAAATCATTCACCGCGTGGACTTTTCATCCGACAAATAAAACAATTTATTAACAGAAACATTATTGTTCTAAAATTTACATCCCCATTCCCACCCAAAATACCACGACAGCGGATTAATTATTTCATTTTTTCCCGTCCGGTTTCCTTTAATGGCGGAGTCCTTCAAATTAACCGGCCATGAATTTTCCCATCGAGAAAATATTTTATTTACGTGATCCATGTGTTCTCGCATATATTACATATTTTGAGGTGCGGTCGCTGAAATGATACATGGCCCACCTACATTTTATTATGTGTGTTGGTTCCCATCTCCCCCCCGGCCCGGCCCCGCCAAATCCTTCTCCTTCCTTCCTCCATCGCTGACGGAGACATTTATCGAAATTGATCGAATATAAATGAGAATATTAATCGTCGATGAGGTTAGAATGAGTTGTTAACGGTGATCACATACTTATACGCGATGTGTTATCCTAGATAATCTGCAGATTAACCGATTTCCTTGGTATCAGTCTGGAGTCAAGAGTTGGGGCATCGTTGGATGTTTAAAAGTGTGACTCTCGACATTTCCCTTTTGGCAGAAACATGATTATTCACAACAGAAGTGTGCATTATTTATGAAATAAACCTCTCCTAAAAGATTATAGAAATGTCCCTGTCGCTCCAGCAGAGATACCATTCATTCAGCATGAATTCCTCTGTTTTGGGAAGAAGGAGACTATTTCCTGTCGGAACTTGTTGATCTTGTTTTTCATTTTCTCCGGTCATCTGACTATCACACTATTTGGATTGGTGCTTCTTCATCCTTTTCTGTCCCTTTCCCTCCTGTGGCAGTAGGTCTTTACGATCTATTTGGCGGCTATTGAAGTTCTAGAGCAGTGATGGGCAAAGTATGGCTTCCCAGCCAACTCCGGCCCGTAACAATTACGTTTTGACGGTCGAGAAGTTTTTTGGAAGTTCAAAACCGTGACTCTCGACATTTCTTTTTGGCAAACACATGATTACTCATAACAGAAGTGTGCATTATTTATGAAATAAACCCCTCCTAAAAGATAATAGAAATGTCCCTGTCGCTCCAGCAGAGATACCACCCATACAGCATGAATTCCTAATGGGTGATGTCCAAATTATCTAAACCACTGATGGGCAAAAACCCGCGGGCCAACTCCGGCCCGGGAAAGTATTTAATCCGGCCCGCCGAGAGTTTATAGACATGGATAGTTCTAGTACATGGCCCGCAACAATTACGTTTTGACGGTCGAGAAGTTTAAAGTGAATTTGACTTAGATGCATAGAAGAAGCTAAACTAGCCGCATAGTTCATGTGTTGCAAATTTGTGCGGCCCTCCTACTTTAGTTCCAGTGCGGGCCGTCAAAAAATTTTAAAATTTAAATTGGCCGGTTGACTAAAAAGATTGCCCACCCCTGTTCTATAGTATGCATGTGATCTAAAGATAAACCCAGGATTCATTATTCGTTCATTTAATTCATAAAACTGTGCATTACTTTTGAAATGGAATCTCCAAGAGAGTGTGCATTACTTTTGAATTTTGGCCGATTGACTAAAAAGATTGCCCACTCCCGATCAAAACTGAAATAAATACCTAATCTCATTGTGCATTATTTATGAAATGAGTCCTTCTTCAAACCGTATAGAAACGTTGTATATTACTTTAGCACATATCGTATATCAAATTTGATGACATTATCAAGGTAATGTGAGAAATGAAAAAAACTTGTCAGCACTTTAACGTATCATCCTATCTAATCTACAGATTCTCTGTGGAATGTGCACACTGACTGACATCAGCGGTAACGGATATATGACACATTTATATCATACAAACTGGAAAACCGTGTTCTGTCTATCTTTCGGGCTTTCAGTTATGGTGGAAACACCCGACCTGAAAACGGAAGTGTTCATTTGTCTCTAAACTTAAAATGGCGGAAAAAAAATTCGCCGAGGGAGAGGGGGTAAAGTTTTTCCCCCGATGTCGTGACAAGAGTTAATTTGAGTTAATCCGGATTAAGCTTTTCCGGATTTTTCTCGTCACACCTCTTGCCAAACGGTTTCCCCTCTCCTCCCTTTCATTTGAAATTTTTGTTGTCATTACTGGAGTAGTAGTGGTTGCACAAGTATAACCCACAGTTTCAACCATTTTTCTATCTTCTGATCCCGTTTTTCATTCATTGGTATAACAGAACATGTGAGGAGGGTTTAAACTCATGAGTATAACTTATACAGTCGAGCACTTAACTCACAACACCACAGGCCATAGTCCAAAAATTTTTTTTGACTCCCTTTGCTAACTACCACCTGTCTCCAAGCATGAGACACGATGTAGTTGTTTGGACTAGATTTGAGGACTGTGTCTGGAGAGCAGACCAACGTCTTACTTCAAGAATGGCTTGAAGGAAGCCAAAGGAGGACTGGAGGTATCTGAGAAGAGGATAGAAAAGCAGAAGACGGAAAAGGAGATTTGGGAGTCGATTGGTTTATGTCCTTTGAGACGTCTTTGGTCGTTGGGTTCAGAGAGGAATTTCATAAACAACGCACAGTTCTATGTCAAACTCGTTTTGAAAGTATACCGTATAGCTATCCAACCAAAAACAATCACGCAATTCGAACTCATTTCATAAATAATGCACATTAATTTTTACTGAAGTACAAACACACGAGCTGAATTCATAAATAAGTTCTAGCTTCCTATTTTATAAGAACTATCATTATTATTATTATCATCAAAGATATTTCTTGAACGTCGTCATCTTATTGACGTAATTAAAGTCTTGTCTCATTTTTTGAGTCCTTTTTTTGTGCGCATTTGAGTTAAGTCAGGTCTTTTTATAAACCGTCATCAACAAGATCGATCAGATATTTTTGTCTTCAATAAAAAAATTTTTTAATATAACGATTAATTACCCAACATAATCGCATGATATTATCATCATAATTATATTATCACTATATATATTATTACAACAGCGAGAGATCTGTGGTGTTGTGGTTTAAGTTCCAGACTAAGAAGTTATAGTCGCGAGTTCAAATCCTCCTCCCGTATCCTGTTATACTCAAAAAAGGGATTAAGTATAACTGTATATTATTAGAATATTATTACTTGACAAATCAAACTGGAAAAGGAAGAACAAAACAGTTATACCATCACGAATACCAGAAAGTCAAGAAAAACAGGAGAAAAGTAGACCACAGAGAGGAAATAAGAGAATCAAAGACTGAGGCTAAAAAGAACACGAAGAAGGAAGGAAAACGGCTGTTGAATAGTATTCCTCCAAGTTAGCCCAGAAGAAGTATTGTTACGACTAAGAAAACAAATTAATGCCTCCGGTTACTGTCTCAGCGGCCATCATTACCCCAAATTTTTCACACCGTCTTTAGTCAAAACCCAAATTTCCTCCTCGGCACCAAATTTTTATTGCTTTATTTATTGACACTGGCTATGTTATTATCAAGTGTTATCTTTCTTTTATTTTTATTTGCTCACCGCCTTTTCAAATTTATTTAACAAATAAATGAGCCAAAAAGAAAATCGTCAAACAGCAAAAATCATTTTCCCACTATATCCCACTATTCTCACGTCATAAATACTGCACACATGTATGAGGGACTGCTAACACTGCAACACTGCCACATGAGGGACATAAGCACTGCTTACAGGAGGTCTATGGTGTAGTGGTTCAGTGTCAGACTAAGAAGTTATAGTCGCGAAGTTCAAACCCTCTTCCCGTATCCTGTTATACCCAAAAAGGATGGAAAACGGGATTCGAGCTAAACTGTATACATATAAGCACTGATCACTTTAATTTGGATTCATTTCAAAAGTAATGCACACTCCATATCCAAAAATAATCATCATAATTAACCCCAAAACCTTAAATTTCCTACCGTTGTATTCTAACCTATTTCATAAATAATGCACACTTATATCAAGATCGCATTTCATAAGTATTGCACACTTCTAACACCAATTCATTTCTTAATTAACGAACATTTTTATGAAGTTTAAATTTCAAATTTTGTGATGAATTTACGAAAACAAAAATCTGGGCGATTTTATAAATGAATATTGTCTACAGCTTTCTGAACACCTTCTTTCAAAATTAATGCACATAATATTTGAGAATTATTTGTTGACACCGTCATTCGTCAAAAGTAAATTTGTTTGCGTTAATTTATTTTACTGGTGTGATTTCTGCTGTTGTGGGTTTCTCAAAAATTTTGAGAGAAAGATTTTGGAATTTGAAACACCAAATTTTTGAAAATGGTTTCGGGTGGGTTTGTTATTTAGGTAATAGATTCAAAAATTTTTACGGTGTGAAATTTGGGAGAATAAAAATTTTAGCATTGATCTAAGGAGTGATTTCAAATTTGAAGGGAACAAGACAAAAATTATTTTTAAATTTCTCCTGTGAACCTCGGAACAAATTATTTAAACTTTCCCGCCAAAATGGTTTTAAAAAACAAAATCAATTACTTAAACCGTTATTAACCAAGTCGATCGTTTTTCCGATCGGTGACCATTCGCAAAAAAAGAAAATTCCGACAGACTTATCCCGGTCCCTGATACAAACTCCCGAATTCCTTCCTTCAAACACACATGGACGCCGACGATTACTTCCGTTCACGTGTGAAAGGCCGTAAAAGAAAATCGTTCGTAGACCGCTTGTCGCTTTACGTGCTCCCGACGCCGAAGTCGAGGACTGACTGATCCGCCGAAGCAGGTTTCATTTAGAGAAATATGGACTTGTCTCTCTGTCTTTTGATTGAGCCGCGAAATCGCGGTGCCTCCTCCTCCTCCCACTCATCCACCTCTGATGATGCCCATATCCTCCCGACTTCCTGCTCCCACTTCCTCCTTCCTTCCTCCATTTCCCTTTCCTTCTCTCTCTCTCTCCTTCCCGCCCTTTTCTTAATTTTATCTTCTGCTTCGTCTTGACAGTTATGACGTCATTCCTGCGGGATTTTACTCACTGAACGGATATTTTAAAAATGCAATAAATTGCATAAATGCACGAATCTATCGAACACACTCAAAGATGGCGGATCGAAAACGAGGTTTTGAGTTTCTAAAACTGAAGGAACAAACGACAACGCAACCGCTTTGATCGACGGCAAAGACAGATAAGTAAACTACAATACTACAACACTACTACCAGTGAAAATGTCCGTCATTACAAACTCGAGCAAAATTTTTTAAAGGTCTACCGAACATCCTACCACTTTGACGGCTTTCTAAATTTGAGTTTATTTGGAAAGCTGACATCCCAACCCAACGAACGACTCCTTATTTCATAAATAATGCACACTTATATCGAGATTTCATTTCATAAGTATTGCACACTTCTATCACCAGTTCGTTTCCTAATTAATGAACATTTTCATCTATTTACAATTCAAAAACAGTGCTCACTTTCATGACGGATTCCTTTCAGAAGTGTTAGACTCGTTTCATAAATAATGCACACTCATGTCAAGATTTCATTTCATAAGTATTGCACACTTCTATCACCTGTTCATTTCTTAATTAACGAACATTTTCATCTTTGCAATTCAAAACAGTGCTCACTTCCCTGAAGGATTCCTTTCAGAAGTGTTAGACTCGTTTCATAAATAATGCACACTCATGTCAAGATTTCATTTCATAAGTATTGCACACTTCTAACACCAATTCATTTCTTAATTAACGAACATTTTCATCTATTTAACAATTCAAAAACAGTGCTCACTTCCCTGAAGGATTCCTTTCAGAAGTGTTAGACTCGTTTCATAAATAATGCACACGACTAGATAAAATCCATTTCATGAATAATGCACACGCTTTCAGGAATGATTGCCCAACAAAAGCGCATAAATTAAGAGACATAATCGTGAAAGACAACGTGTGCGTCTGGCGATTATCTATTAAAGAGCCAAATCGAGGTGCGAGGATCATCATTTATGGACAAAATCATTCGAAGGTTACAGATGGCTTAAGAGAAACATTTGTCTCGCTTATCTGTCAAGAAAATCAAACTGCTTCAACTTTTTTATGTAAATATAAATGTATAAATGCACATTTCTAAAATACCATAGTCTTCGATTGAAAGAATCCTGACTCGAGAAACCAAACCTCGTTTATGAGCCTTTAAACAGGACGACGAAAAAGTCAAAAAGGAAGAGACGATCCTGGCTGTCAGCCAATCTCTACTTAAGCCCCCCTGTCAAGGAAAACATTCCGACGTACCTGTAGGTATTCGTTAAGACAGGTTTTTTTTTTACTCATATTTACCTTGATGAGTAGTTGGTTTCACGTTCGCATAAGGCAAGACCGAAGTATTTTGACAAATTTGAGGTGACACGTGACTCTCATTTACCCTCTAACCACTTTTAAAAAAATTTTTTTTGGGTCAGTCTAGGTAATAAATCTGTTGGACATAATCAACCTTGGCATCTTAGAGTATAGTTTATATGGTATATGTAGTGGTTGGAGGTTTATACTAATATAGAGGATTCTGTATATAATTTTATCTAGAGCACTGACACTCCATCAGAAGTGTAGTTCTAACAAAGTCTGTTGAGTTGTTGTGTATTAATAATATGTGAACGTCTCACTAGTTCTAGTTTTATAATAATAATAATATTTATATGATATAGGCCATCCCTGGTCTAACAGAATATACAGTTATAGTTATAGCTAAGTTTTAATCCCGTTTTTGACCTTTCTGGGTACAACAGGATTTGAACTCGCGACTATAACTTCTCAGTCTGGCAGTTAACCACTTCATCACAGACCTCCCGCAACAACAGCAGAATATTTCTACTTTATACTAGTATCACTATTATTAATAATATAGCAGTATTTCAGGCCGGTGAATCATGATTACCAACCCCCAAGCCAAGACACGAGAGGATGAAGGAAATAACAGGAAGAAACTACCCCAAAGAAAACCAATCCTCCTGGCTTTTGGATTCTGGAGAGCCGGTACCAACATGTACCATACGAAAAAGTTCAACAAGAAACAGAAGAACTTCTTTGTGACCTTAAAGCAGGTCAGCAGGAAGCAGGGAAATTGAAACAACACTCCGTAAAATATGAGACAACAACAGATCAGAAAATGAAAACAGCAGAAGAAAGAGAAATGTCTGAAACTAACATAATCCAAAGATGGCCTTATCGAAAGTAAAAATGTGCATTAATTATGAAATGAAGTGTGTCAATATTTATTTTAGACTTCAGTTAAGTTACATCCTCCATTCCTACAGACTTGGACTACAGGTTTGGGAGGTAGCTCGGTATATGATTAGCTCTAACCATTCAACCACAATCCTCCCAACAGCATCAAAATTTATTTATTAAAAGAAAACAACACAAAGAAACAACAAAAAAAGTGGAATCGACGATCCAAAGCCTAAATTTATAAATTTCATCACGTTTCTTCGGGTGGCACCAAAGTCAAATACACGAACGCGACAAGTCATGGCTATGTTGACGGCATTTAAACAAAAAAAAAAGTCCGAAACAAAAGTTAAACAATTAAACCGAGTCCTCTAACACAATTAAAACGCTGTGTGCCAGGACTTAATGCAAATACAAAAGTCTACTTCATCCTGGAATGAGAAAAGGCTTTCTCCTCCTCAGGAGAAAGGCGGTCGGAGACCTCACGGACTGTCTCCGCGCTACAAAAAAGAATTTTTCCTTTTTTATTATTTCCCTCAACAATGAAAAACTGTTACCTTTAAATTAATTGATGTTTATTGATTCAAAAGCTTTATTCTAAGCCGATGAAGGCTGTGGGTGGTGTACATGGAGGAGGGTGTGTTAAAAAGACCGAAGGAAACCTGCATTGTTGTCAAAGCGGGACAGAAACCAATATGAACACCACATCACATCCTTAGAAATACAGTGGTAGCTTGAGATACAAACGTCCTAACATACGAATTGAATTAGTATCTCAAGGCACCACTGTAGTTTTAAAAATTTCGAGCTAAGTTACCTTTTGCTGACGTAACACCAAACTCAGGACAAAGGAGTGTGACTAACATCCGTTAACCAAAGAAACGGTTGCTTTCTGTACAATCCGTATAAATGAATATTATCTTACCTGAAAATAATAAATAAATAAATAATTAGTCAGCAGTTCTGTTACAATCAATCAATATAATATAAATCAAAGTCAAATTACAGTATATACATTTTCTGTAGCCATTCTGATTGATCCCCTTCCACGAGAACCAAAACCAAAAGGAAATTAACCTAATGCTCTGATAGCTTTGATAGTAAATCACTTCCAACCCCATCCAAAACCACCCCCAACCCCCAAAAAAGCGCTTCAAAACTCAAATGGATATTATAAAAAAAATCGCGTGCCAAGATTATGGATTCCGTTGACAGATATGTTTTAATGCAAATTGCATGTACATTAATATAGAATATTAACCCCTCATTTCCGGTTTTATTTCCACTGTGGCGTCGTAAAAGCTCGAAAATGGAGTCAAGGAAACAAATTTGAGTTGAGTCGTATTTCTTACAAAAGGGCAAAACCGACACACGAAGCCTCTCCTCTCGACCGCAACGCGCAACCTTTTCTACAGCTAACAGCTCTTTTGTCTTTCCTCAACCGAACCTCTTAACTTTCCGCTGTTGCTATTATTATCATCGTCATCATACATGTGACGTTATAAACCGGATGTATTCGCTGATCTGAAACCTATTTGGCGTCAAATTGAGAGTCATCATCATCATCTCTCTTGGTAATTGATCCTGCGGTTTTGCAAGAGGAAATTATCATCAATTAAAACTTTCAACCTTTCCTTAGCTAATTGCTTAATAACTCACAGATCTTTAATTAATCTATGTAAGTTATTAAAGTTAAACGTTCGTTACATCCGCTAATATCCATTTACGAAAGGTGTGCGGTTCTTCACGGACAGAGTCATGTCATCATCGTTTGCTGTCTTTGGTGAAGACTTTTTTGGTCATCCAACCATTCCTCTTTGCCATTTTCTTTCAAGTTCATCAATCATGTCATTTTATTATTTAAAATTATTAGGCGGATCGGAAATTAAGTCCCTTCTACGGTAAAAGTGATAAATCAGGCGAGTATACATACATTTCCCGACGATTATTTATAATCACCAACTAAACTTGGTTATGTGCCAAATTACTGGATATTTATCACATTTACCGGTTAGTTTATAAAATCTCCAACTCATAATATGAGCAAACTTGGGTTATATCTCTTCAGTAGATTGGCTATACTATAAACTCGACGGTAAAAGTGATAAATCAGGCGAGTATACACATATTTCCCGGCGATCATTTATAATCACCAAATAAGCTTGATTATTTATTCTCAAATTACTGAATATTTATCCCTATTTACCGGTTAGTTTGTAAAATTTTTAATTCCATAAAAATCTGGGCTTTTTATTGGCTCCTATTTAGATTATTTATACTATAAACTCGACGGTAAAAGTGATACATCAGGCGAGTATACACACATTTTCCGGTGATCATTCCTAATCACCAAATTACTGAATATTTATCACATTTACCGGTTAGTTTATAAAATCTCCAACTCATAATATGAGCAAACTTGGGTTATATCTCTTCAGTAGATTGGATATACTATAAACTCGATAGTAAGAGTGATAAATCAGGCGAGTATACACATATTTCCCGGCGATCATTTATAATCACCAACTAAGCTTGGTTGTTGTGCCAAATTGCTGAATATTTATCACATTTACCGGTTAGTTTGTAAAATTTTTAATTCATAATCTGAGTAAGCTTTTATTGGCTCCTCTTTAGATTGGCTATACTATAAACTCGACGGTAAAAGTGATAAATCAGGCGAGTATACACACATTTTCCGGCGATCATTCATAATCACCAACTAAACTTGATTGAAATTATATTTATCACATTTACTGGTTATTTTATAAAATCTCCAACATAATGAGCAAACTTGGGTTATATCTCCTAGTAGATTGGCTATACTATAAACTCGACGGTAAAGTGATAAATCAGGCGAGTATACAAACATATTCCGGCGATTATTTATATTCACCAACTAAGCTTGATTGTTGTCTCAAATTACTGAATATTTATCACATTTACCGGTTATTTTATAAAATCTCCAACTCATAATTTGAGCAAACTTGGGTTATATCTCCCCTGTAGATTGGCTATACTATAAACTGGTAAATGTGATAAATAATCAGTGTTTTGTCACATCAACCAAGTTTAGTTGGTGATTATGAATAATCGCCGGGGATTATGCATAATATTTGGACATAATATATATTATTAGACCATATAATATTTGAACAAAGCTTGAAAAGCCGAGAAGCAAATGAAATCGGATTAGAAGTCTGTCTCATCACACCTCAAACACCCAAAAATCCGGATTAGACTTGCATGACAACACTCCGTTGATGTGTAACATCTCAAAATATTTTCAGGGCCTTGTCGACAGTTTGGACTGTGTTTCAACAATTATAAGCTAAGCTAAACATGAGATTTTCTTTTATAATATAAATTTTAGAAACTCAAATGACCCTGAATAATGAAAGAGAACAAATTTTTGGAGTCTGTTTCGAAGTTTGTACCAAATTTGAAAATTTTTCGAGTTAAATAAGTGAAACTTATTTATGAAAAATTTCAATACAACTCAAAATTCAAGTTCGACATTTGGGACAGTTCCTTTACTGTTGGGTCATTTGGGTCATTTAAGGTTAATTCATCAACATCGACCCAGGGTTGGCTCGACGCTAAAATAATCGATCTGCTTTAACCATACAATCAATGCCTACTATTCGTCCAAGAACACAAGTTCTAGTTAACTTGCTGGTAGTGAATCATCCAAGATTTCGTTTTTCCCAAGAACAAGGCTGTTAGATGTCAGGTTCAGGCAGGAACCGCTAAAAACTTCCGATGCCAATCGCCATTTTCGATTTTTCTCTCCCACGCCCATCAACTATTTGTCGTAAAGCAAACACCAAAAGCACTTAACCGAGAGATCAACGACTTCTTGTCAATATTGGCGAATCTCTCAGACGTTATTTAAATAAAAAAATCATTATACACTGCACGCGGCACTGAAATGAATTAAGAAGAACAAAAAAATCTTTTGGCACAGTGCGTACAATAAAAATCGTGAGCCTAACACTTTGTGTTGAAGAAAGAGCTGAGTCATCTTCCAGAAAAGTGGTAAAAATAAAACGAAGCACTCCGCGGATATTTTATGGAAGCGTAAGAATCAGACAAAGTTTGACCTAAAACCAAAAACAGAAGAAGAAGAAGAGAAAAACGGGCGAATTAATTCTGTGTGTGTAAGAGGTTTAATTAAAGGTCGATGAGGACGAACAAGAAGGTTTCGATATACAAAGATCAAAAGCCATCGGTTATTAATGCCACACCTGTTGCAAGAAAGAAACAAAAACAACTTAAACACGAATTTTAAAATGTCATCTCAGGTGGTGTTCGGAGTACCAGAACAAAGTGGGCGATTTCCCTCAACATAATACCACGTTCGAGGAGAGAGAACAAGCCTGAGTAATGAAACGCATTAAAAGCTCATTACAATGATGTTGTCCCATTTTATTAACTGTTAACTGTTACAGAATGACACGATACACATGACAACGCATCCAGGCGGACTGTCCAACCGGATACTGACATACTTTCGCGCCTACAAAGCTAGGAAAGACATGTTCGTAAAGGTTACAGGTGAGGTTTCTGAAGAAACTGACAATAACAGCCTCATTTCTTAATTGATGCACACATACAAGAAGAAATTATATCATAAATTACAGGGAATAACGCATCAAGATTTCATTTCATAAATAATGCACACGTATACCCACAATCTACAATGTTTTATAAGTGATGCACGCTTTGATAAAGATCAGACAGTCTCACGGAGGTCGAGGAACGATTAAAGTGTGCATTACTTTTGAAATGAAGTCTTCGTTCAAGTGTGCAATACTTTTGGAATGAACACTTTGATCAAGTGTGCAATACTATTGGAACGAATTTTCATTCAAGTGTGCAATACTTTTGGAACGAATTCTTCGTTCAAGTGTAATACTTTTGGAATGAAGTCTTCTTTAAGTGTGCATTACTTTTGAAATAAAATTCTTCTTTAAGTGTGCAATACTTTTGAAAGAAACTGAAGGACAGCGAAGGGAAATCAACCAAAATTATGCAAGAGCAACTTGGCTCATGGAAAGTCAAAAAACACCTGAAGAAACTGAAGGAATCAGGCACCAAAACCTACAGAAGAACTGTAAATAAGACAAAAATGAAGGCTCCTAGAAAATCAGGAGAAGAGAACAACAGGAAACAGAGCTAGTAAATGAGGAAACGGCCAACAAAAAGATAGACGAGAGAAATAAGTCCAAAACAGGGCTACGGTGGCTGAAACAAAGTGGTTCACATGGATGCACCAAAAAAGGATGAAGAACTACAGAACCCAAATCAACCCCGAAAAAACGGTTGAAACACCAAACGTTCTTATACAGTCGAGCCGAATTTAAAAAATGGCTAACACATCTGACAAACGCCTTCCTCCCCAAAACCATTATTCCCAAACCTAATCTCCAAACCTTATTCCAGGGTAGCAAACAAGAATAAAGACAACAATACCTTCGCAGTCACGTTCATCCGTTTTATCCGTGCAGTCGTGGTAGCCGTCGCATTTCTTCGACAATGGTATGCATCTTGTTACGTCACAAATGAATTCACCGTCGGTGCATTCTATAAGAAAAATAACAAAACCAAGAAAATTTTATTATTGGCATCTCTCGAGGAGGACAAGGAAAAAAAAAATTCTCGCAAAAACCAGGTTTAAAATCAGGTGCAGGGAATGAGACCAAAAAATAAAAATCCGGTGATCTCATCGTTCACATCACGCCCATTTTACGGAATGCACACATCTTGAAAGCAAAAGGAAAGCATTCAGGTACGAACTCCCCTGGCTATGACATCATTTAACACTGGCGATCCGTTATTTCTAACTATAGGTATCGAGCCTGGAGGCAAAACTAATCGACTCGGACTCGTGCAAAACGTTTACAGTTTAATCGAGTCCATTGTTTCACCGTTCCTCAGCTTCTGGATAATTTTTGTCTCGTTCGTTGCAAAATTTCGATTCTGCATTGCATCAGAGACTTTAAATAAATAAATAAAAAATGATTTGAATATGTAAATAAAATTTAAATAAATTAATTCGTTAATAAATTGAATCACAAGAGAACGGGGGCTTCATTAATGTCTTCATTTTTCTCATTCCAAACTTGCTACCCGAGTTTTTGCCAGAACAAATACTTACGTGCCACTTTCGAGCTAATCCTTCTTCCTGTTTCGGTTAAGAGATGGACTCACCTTTGCCGAAAGAGAATGATTAAGGAGTAATAAAAATAAATAAATAAAAGAAAGCGTTACCAGCAGGAGTCGTAGTGCAATTAGATTCATCCCATCCGTTATTGCAATCCTCGTGGCCATCGCAGACCTGATCTCTGCAAATGTAAGCGGTACCATCCGGGCATCGAACCTTATCGTCGGCTCGACAGCGGTCCGGAACTCCGTCAGCGGTGGTCGACGATGTAAGCGCATCCTCACCAATCGCAGAGGGAGTTGCAGCTAAACATGCAATACTAATTCTATAGAGAAATCCTTCCAAAGCATGCCTACTCTCTTTCATTATTTTCCTTCCTTTCGTGGTCTTTTTTTTTATGCGGCGGTGATATACATGCACGTGACTATATACAGTCTGGGGAAAACCCG
Organism: Columbicola columbae; assembly: GCA_016920875.1. Classification (NCBI taxonomy): domain Eukaryota; kingdom Metazoa; phylum Arthropoda; class Insecta; order Psocodea; family Philopteridae; genus Columbicola; species Columbicola columbae. Next base: position 7,773,016 of record JADMLL010000004.1, read on the forward strand.
TTCGCGTAACTCGAAACCTGACTTATCACCCCCCCAAACCTCTGCCACTTGTCCCTGAACTTCGACGTTTATTTATTGGTCGTAACGGACATCGATTCCTCCGGCTTTCCAAGGACGAAAAATTAATTAAAATATTCCTCTAGTCATTACATTTAATGGTTATTTATTTATTTTTAACTTTCTTCGAAAATTTAAATATTAAATTTGACTGACTTTTCCAACAGTTTTTTTTTCTACCCACCCCATTCATTCCAGTTTATTTATCTACCGACTTTATTTATTGACAAAAATCGAATTCAAATTGTTTTTAATTTTATCGTTTAAAGTTATTATTTCTTCGTTCTCCCTCTTGGCGACTATGACTCCACGTCTTTGACTCTTTTTATTTCTCGTTTCATTATTAACTTTATAATTTATAGCGTCTACTTTATGATTATTGTTTCTCTTAGACCACGTTCTTTCCGTTAAACAATTTTCTTCGTTTATTAGCTATGTAATCATAAACAGTTTTCAATCAGAATTTTCTTTACTGCGTGTGGGATCTATTTCCGGATCATTGTTATATTTTCTCATCGAATCTGATTTCCTTATCAAACTGATCCTTGTTTCGGTCCTGGAGACATGATCTTTGATCTCTGATCTCATCTTATTTAAAAAAGGCCAAAACCGGCTACACCCAAACCGACCGACTACCCATCGCCTTCCTTCAAGTGGCAGCACCGAACACTTCATTCATAAGCTACACCCGACCCCCGAAGGTCGTCTTAAGTACAAGACAATCGACTTTTGAACAATTTTCTTTTGTTCTTGGTAATCAAGATGAAGGTTAAAGTAAAGCTTCTTAAAAAAGCTTAACTAAGCAAATGAGCATGCCTCAAGAGAATCAATTTTTGGAAGGAAATTAATGAGCAAAACACTACCACTCAAATGATAAATTGGAATCTTTGTGAGAACGAAAAGTCTTTTCACCCAACCGCCATCTTTGAAACGGTTACCAAACTATTCGCGAGGCTTCCTTAACATGGGTCATGAATTGGGGAAAGAAAGGGCGATTTCATTTTTTGTCATCTTATAATGAGGAAGTGAAGAATGTCTTTGCAAAATAAATAAATAAATAAATTCACGGTTAATAAACGAAGGCGGAACTTGAGAAACACAAAGGAACACAAGAAGGCATCAAATAATGAGAGCGTAATAGCGGGGCAATGCCCTTGTGGCTCTTGATAAAAGTCAATATGGCCTACACCCGACTATTGTTAATTGGATAAATCAGATCGAATACTAAAAGAGCCTTAATTTTTACTCTAAATTTTAATAATTGGCCCCACAAATTAGTAAATTAAAATAATTAACTAACACTCAGCCATTTTTTTTGTTTCATTCCAAAAATTCCAATTTATGTTTTAAATTAAAAAAGGAAAAATTATAGCATTCATTCAAACTCAAACCACTATCTAAAACTAATACCTCTACTGTCAAACTATCAAAATAAATAAATAAATAAATAAATAAATAAATCAAAACAGAATAAAAGGGTTCATCCCTATTAATATAAACTCAAAACCAAAATCTCAAAATTACTTCCTGATAAAAGCACTTCTTGAAAAGTTACCAGACTACACTATCCTCAAATTCTTCCTCTACTATCATGTCCATTTAATAATTAATAAATAAATAAAAAACAAAACAATTTCAAATTAATAATTTAAATTTCAAAATCAAAATTATTTTTGAGGGGTTGGAAAAATGCTTTTCCCCAATATTTGAGTCTTTTGTAAATTTTATCAAACACTCCAGCATAAAGTCTAAAGGCGGTTGTAAATTATGTTTTACTTCTTAAAAGCCAAACTTAAGGATTCAAATAAGTATTAAAATGATAAATAAGTCAATAAAATAAATTCAGGAAGCAGAAAGCTGATTTTTATAAAAAGGATGTCAAAAATGCAAATAAAAGTTGCTTGCAACAAGGCAGTAAAAGATTATTAATTTATTGGGTAATTAACAAGAATATGACTGACTGCAGTTTATACTAAAAATATAACTGTGGTATAAACATAAATTTATCATTTTAAACTCTCCTTGAAGTTTTATTCTCAGATAAAACTCATTTTAAAATTTTTCTATTTAAAATCCACTGCTGACTAAAATTTCAAATTCCAGACATCATATTCTATGTAGACTGTCTAAAAGTATCAAATTCTAGCTGTACTACAGGTTCATTGCTTAAACATGTACAATTATTCTTTTGTCTCTTGTTCCAGTCCCTCTTTGGGGTGACTCATGTATGAACCTAACCTCAAACCTTGTTGCAAACAAATTAAATCAAAAGCTATTTGGTTTCAATCTTTTTACAATTTGCTTCAATTCCTACTGAAAATAATAAACTCACAAACAATTTCCAATGAAGGAAATCATTTTGCTCACCCGTGTCCTTGTTGAGTTGTGATAAATAAAATTTTACCTTGTGCACATCCCAATTCATCAGAACCATCAGAGCAATCACTGACTCCATCGCATCTTTTACTGGCATCTAAGCATTCGCCTGAGCGACAGGGAAGTTGGTGCGGTTGACAATTTCTATCATACGGTGTGGGAGAGGCTTAACAAAAGAAAAACAACGAAAAATAAAGCAAAGAATAATAATAAAATAATATAAAAATAAGCATGATGGCCTTGATAAAATCATGCAAAAGCAATACTAAGGAAAATGGAGGTCTAACATAACTTGATCTAAATGCTTTTTACAAAAATTTGTTCTGGATGTTTTGACCTCCCACAAATTCTAAAAACAATCAAATTATTCTGTCACCAATTGGTTTGTACAGAACTAATAATTTTGTATAATATTATTGAATGAAAATGTGGTCGCATAAACACAAATACAACAATAAACAATGTAGGAGAAGTGGTGGTAGGGAGAGACACACCTACATCCCATTTCCGTACAAGAAAATTCTTAAAGAAAAACTTTGAAAGTAATTAAAATTTCCGTTGCATAATTTCTGCATCATGGTTGTGGGTGTTCTTCGAAAAATAAAACGAATTTATTGTTTTACAACAGAATATCACTCATTGAGCAATGGTAAATCGTAAACAATGGTCTTTATTGTTAAATGGCGAATAAAAATTTTTTCAAAATTGTTTTTGGCTTGCTGGCACAGCTTTAGGGACTTCACTTAAAGCTTTGGCTTCATATAATAGTGTTAGGCGACATATCAATAAACCAAATCACTTGTACCTATTATCGAAAAAATGCAATAAAAGAAAATTTTAAACTAATTGATTAATCCATTTAATAAGGATTCTTATAGGTTAAGATGACAGCAGGTTGTAAAAATAGAATAAATTTAAAAACAAGTTTTTTTTTTGTTGGTCAAGCAACATTTCCTTTCTTCTTAATAAAAATATTTGAAAAAATGCTCTAAATTATGTTGTTTATAGGACAGCTTACATAAACATGTTCCTAATCAAATCATTTGAGTGGAAAACAGCAAACATTGACTGTACATATCAAATCAATAATTGCTTTTAAGACTAAGAATCCTGTACAAGGTTTGGTGTCTAAATGAACATAAGAATCCACCACTGTATAGAGTTAATACTAAAGAAACAAGAAACTAGGCCTCTGAGGTTTTGAAAGTTTTCTTACAACACCCTCAAAACCAAACTAACACAACACAAATGGTTCTTTCTAAGTTTAAATCTCTTAAAACTATCTCAAGAACCGCCCCTGATTTATAATCTTATTAGGAGCGCACAAAAGCCAAAGAATCGGTCGTAAAATTATTAATAATAGCCAGCCCACGTCCGTTAAAATTGCAGTCTTAATGATTATTCAATGGTTCAACGCGGATAGACAGACAGAGTGTAGTCACCTTAATGTATTTAACTTCCTAGGCAAAAAGGAAACAGAATCGTAATTACAGTATGATTGAAATGAAAACTACTTTCGATTCTCTCTAAAAATAATCCAATAAATTATAAGCTAACGCATTATCCGGAGTGAGTAAAACCGGAAGTGAAGTCCCATTTAAAAAGGCGCGATTTTATTTTAGTGTTTAACCAAAGAGTAACTTTGCTTTATTGCAGCAAATAATTTATGGCACCTTGTTTAGTCACATGGAATTTCTTTCATTTTAGTTTTTATATTTTTCTTTATTGCATCTTTCTTTTATATGTTTGGCAAAAGCTCTGTCTCGTTCTTTGCTCAAGTCAAAACTGGTGTCAAGGTGAGGAGACAGAAAGCAAAGCAAAATTTTGAATACCGAGGGATGCCAAAACTTATCCAGAACTACCAACAGCTAATTTATACAATAACCCAAAAAAGCATTTTATTATATTATGTCGCATTCCAATCTCCTGTTGATCTCAAGGCCACAATTTTGGTTAATACCTCCAAAGTCGCGGAATGAAAATTCGTCATCGGTGACCATGATAGGGCCCAACCGATGCGTGTCACGAATGTGTCTCTTGAGAACATCTTCGATGACATCTTTATCGTAGAAATCTAAAGTTCCGATGTCCAGTGTAACTTTGAAGAAGAACTGATCGCTGTTTTTCCTGAAAATAACAAATCCCAATAAGTAAATAATAATCTATTGATTTATTTAATTATGTAGCCTATGTAATAAGCTTTTAATCGGATAATAAGTCGAAAGGAGAACATCAACCAGATGATGAGGAAAATGGCGGATAAAGCTCGATAAGATTTTGCTTAACTGACTGCACGATTCTGAGATTAGTGTAAGCAAACGCAGGCGTTTATTTTTAAAAGCTACTGAAATAACAATCCATCTCTGCATAAGAGAGAAAATATCATCTTTCATCGACACGGCCATAAATTTATTAATAAAGTTTATTCGATAATTCTACGAAGCAATTCATTAAGGAGAATTTAATAGGGCCCCCACCAGCCCCCGGATCCCCAGCCTTCCAGCTCTCCTTCGATGGTTGTTACTCCTATTAAACGTGTTTTTTCGGGATTTTTTGCACAATTTAAAACGAGGCGATTGACCTCGAAAGAGAAATCCATTTAAACATTTATTTATACCCGCTAAAATTATAAACAGAAGAAGAAGCAAGGAGGAAGGAGAAAAAGTCGCGGATGTAATAAATATTACCAAGGATTGGATGAATAAATATTTGCTTATTTAATGGCATTCGGGTAATAATTGCTAATCGAATTACCTCCACCCACGAGGCAGCTGAGAAAGAGTGAAACTGTCAAAAATCCTTGTCGAAGACTCGTTCGGTTGTTAACCTACCGCAAGACCAAAAAACCGAAGAAAGAAAGATGGAAGGCTTTGAAGTTTTGTGACCCCTTCTTGGACCAGGTTCAATGTTCCCCCGAATTACACATGGCAAAAAAATAAACATACACACACAAAAAAAGTTTCCATTCGTGTGTGTTACGAAAGTTATTCAACTGAAAGAGAGAAGAAGAAGAAGAAGAAAAACTTCCTCGCTTGATGTCTGCATCAAAATGGCGTCATTTCTAACAACCTTTCTCTTTAGAAATGATTAATTACAATTAATTCATTTAGACTCGATTCAGAATCTGTTTTGTTAATTTTTATTTATTTATCTAAAACGTTGGATTATTTATATATAAGCCCACACACAGTGTGAGAGGATTTTCCCTCAGTTCGGGAGCTTGTTAAGCTCACAATCCACTACGAATGGAAACTAGAAACCTATTTTGAGGTGCGTGGGTTTCTGCCCCCCAACACCGAGACCACATTATGAAACTTAAATCCAGGGGAAAGGCTCGTTAAAACAAAACAAAAACCCGGCGCCAAAAAAATTATACAAAACGAAAGCACTGAATTAGGTTCAGGTTATAACTTGCACATAGAATTGCGTCAGACATAAACAAGACCCGCCTCCGCTGACCGGTCGACAAGAAATCAAATTTTTAGTATTATTATTATTATTTATCTAGTGTCACACGTTTCAATTGACGCCAACTAGATTCTGACAATTGTGCCAGGAATGAAGGGTTTTACATGGGAGAGACACATGTCCACCATGTCCGACACAACATGTGAAACTCATCAAATCGATAAATTCCCGCGGAACAAGATAGCCGGATGAAAGAACAAAAAAAAAGTTCCGAGGATTGACTATTAAATAAAATAAACGGAGTGTTGAAACAAAAGTTGATGACTGCGGATAACAACTTTTGAAAGGACCCACGTTGGACTGGTTACCTGTTTACTTCCCTTCGCGATTACCAACTATTATTATTATTATTATTAGGAGAAATAACTTATTTAGATAAGTCGTTTAACTACTCTTGAAATGATACCCACTGAATGTTGACGAGATTAACACTTTGACGACCTTCCACTGGTTGATAAAGTTCTTCGACGGCTTCAACGATGGACTGTTGAAAGTTCTGATATTCTGGGCTGGAACGATCTTGATATTCCTCTCTGTAAGGTTCGTTGACTTTGAGAATAACTCGGTAGTAACCTGCAATACGAATGTTGGTTTAGTCTTTTCCTCAACAGTTTTCTTTTTGTCAAGGCGAGTCTGTTTGCGAAATAAAACACCGACAATAATATTTATTAATCACACAATCAAATTATTTATTTATTTTGTTTGTTAGGAAATTATGTAAGAGGTGGAAATAACCCAAATCGAAGGTTCTTTCACCCATCATGAGATGGTTCATATCCCTTCCAGACCCGATTCATATCCACAAAATCAGGCGAAAAGAAAAATCCCACATACGAGACCTGAACCCACGTCCTTTAGCACGCAGTAGACGACCTTAATCGCTAGACTGGTCACTGATTTGACCGTTCGAATGATCACACGTCCACATGTTTGCCATTTAGTCAAATCGGCCTTTTATAGCGGGAGCTCGTCTTCGCTAGACGGTGGGCCTCTTCCCTTGGGCTATTTGAAAGAAGAAAAGTTCCAAATGAATCTTCCAAACACGTGATTGCTCAAGCCAAAATGTCACTGATCTCTGTTATGTGAGTTTGCTCGGGACTTTTTAGGATTTTGTCGGAGTCGTCGTCGTCGTCGTCTCTTACCCCGCCTCACCTCCTCCCGTACCGTATCCCAGACTTTCATTTATTTATTCTAGGAATTCGTACGCGTACAAAGACAGTCTTTGTCGTATTAGTTAGGTTTCAGGATGAAAAACAAAACTCCTAAGAGAAGTAATTATCTTTAATCAATAACGGGAATCACAGAATAGGATTACACTTGTGTAATTCAAAGCCGAAGAGACCAAGGATGGAGTTAAATTGAATCATTCTCGCGAGCATTCGAGCTTTTGGAAAGCTAGGATTTCGTTTGGGTGAGCAAAACTCACGCCAGACAAAGAAACGAACCAGAAAAAAAAATGTCAGTCGTCTTATTCGTAACCCTCTAGACGTAACCAGTTAGGAGACACGTTTTTGCAAAACCTCAGACCCAAGGTTAAGGTTCTTGTTGCCGAAGAATTTTTTTCTTCTGCGGTTTTTGACTTTTATTATGACATCAGTGTTTCATAAAAATAATGAGCTGAGTTAGAATAACTTTCGGTCTGAGGTTTTTATTAATTTATTGCTCGGGTGTCGAGTGAACGGTACTTTTGCCAGGTAATAACATCCCAAACCTTCCTCCGGCTCTCTTCCTCCTTCAGGTCAAGTGCAATTGTGTAATAGGTTGACGCCGATGACTTGAATGTTCTCATCAGAACGGTATGTATCGCCAGTGGTTTACATATAAAACCAGGAATTATGCTAACAATCTTCTTCTTTAATTAATAATAGCTTAGAGCTTGAGGGCATCTGGCGTTATAATGGCGAAGAAATTGCACCGCCGGCGTCAACACGTGATGGTCTGACTGTGAACGGAAAATTAGTAAAATCGGCGGTTTCCCATTTAATTACCCCGACTCACGGTATTTTATGTCACATACTCCTTGTTCTCGGTTATGACAGAAATTCTTTTCCCGCGAAAAACCACACCCCAAGCCAAGAAGCAATAAAACTTTTCGATACTTACGAGGCTGGCCAGGGACTGGAGCGGAAATGGTTGTTGTCGTGTACGACAAGATATCATGGCCGTCTATCTTCTTGTGTCTGGAGTCTTCGTGATTTCTCCCGAGCCTGCGATCTCCCCGGACGCTTCCGTTGCCATATAGTCCTCGTCATCATTCGTTCCCGAAATTCGTTTCCTTCTCTCTCCGTTGGTGCTTCGAACCTTCCTCGACAGCGTCACATCCCCACTGTCTAGGTTGTTATCGATGTCTATAAAACCCGAAGGTTTGGCAACGAATTCCCTGTGCATCGCAATTGGAGTTGATTCCTTCGACTCTCTTAAAAGACAGACGATGTCGAAGGTTCCGCATGCTTCCCTCTTCTTCTGGATGTGGTTGCTTAACCTCTTGTAAACGTTCAACAATTTCTCTAAGTACGAATTAGTTTCTACATTATTGTCATCTACTTGTACAATATTGTCGTTATCTAAGACACTTATTTGACTGAATTTCATTTTGGCACTTTCATGATATGGATTCGTGAGATTTCTTCCGTTTCCGTCGACTATCTGCAAAACAAAAAAACAAAAATGAAAATCTGGAACGTTACGCAAAGTCATTGCTTCATTTCTTCTAGGCCCTCTGCGAAGGCGATTAATTGTCCCTTCAACAACCGCCTAATCTCAATAAAACAGTCTCTCACTCTATCATCTATTAAAGATGACGTAGGTCGGCGAAATTTGAGACCGAGGAAATGAGGATCTCATTATCAGCGATTGGGCGCCAAAAGACGGGGATGACATCCTCCAAATTAGGTAATCTCTTAAAAACTTTATGGCTAGACATGTCATCTTTTTTATTTTAGTTTAACGGCCTTAAAAAACGTCAAATGGTCATTGTCTGGACTGGACACACCTTTCCAATTTATTTGGTCGGAGATGCGCTGCCAGACTATTGAAATACAAATCATCACTTCTGCCATTTTTGCAACTCTTTTAAATTTATTGTCGTGCCTCTCCAACCAACCCAAAAGGTTGGACTATTTATTTATTGAATATAAGTAGAATCTCAAAAGAATATCTGTCTTTGTAGAATTCACTTAAAACCGGAAGTAAGGAAAATACAAGGAAAAAGAGCAAATATCACAAAGATGTGTTTATACAAAATTTTCCCCCAACTGACCTACGGCGCCATTTTAGATCTAAAATTTTCGCACGGCGCTATGTTCTGACTATTACCACACTAAAAAAGAAAAATTTGGAACTAGACAGCGCCGCAAAAGCTCGCTTGGGAAACTGCTACTAACTAAAAATCAACATCCGGGCAAAAGATTACGAACCAACGTGCTAATTCTGCATAACACAATCGCCGTTTAATCGAATCGCTGCGGCGATAATTGGGACAAATATTTAGAGCCGTTGGATGTGAACGTTTCCAGGAGAGGAAAACGTTTTAAAAAAATTCAAAATTACAATCCTGTGGATTGATGAATAATTTCAAAATGGCTGACTCGACAGCGACGTTAAATTACTTCATTCGATCTCCATCCGATCTCGCAATTTTTTCTCGATGATTCCATTTCAAATTTGTTTTTTTGTTTTCGAACTTTCTAGACATAACATCTGTGGTTTATTCGCCGAAATGGGTTTAAAAATGGCGGTTGAACTATTAGACAAACAAATTTTCTAACCGCGAGGATCCATAACTTTAAGGCGGAACACTTTCAATTCCAGCGCAGCGAATGCTTTTTGGTGGAACGTTTTTGTTTAATATACATTCAGCATAAGACATACAGATTTACTGTATGTAAGGAATTTGTTTCTTCCCTTTTTGGAATTTAAAACTAATTTCAACAAATCGTTTACCAGAATGAAAATAACAGGTTTTGTGCTCGAAATCATCTCTTCATCTCTACAGCCCAAAGATAAAGAGAGGGTTCTCCAAAACTCTAATTTTTGGGCCCTTTAATTATTATTATTAACAACTTTTTGGCAAATTATTAAAAACTTAATAAAATTTTATGACTTGAGTTATGTATCTGGTTCAAGAACGGGTTTCAATTATTCGAGTGTTTGAGTTAGCTCGCCGGATGTGTCTTTCAACATGATGGTGGACGTCTGTAAAATGGGTGGGCAGACATTTAATGAATCGCAGAAAATTACTTTTAGACACTATCACTCTATTTCCATTATCCCATCCTATAGACTGTACTTCCAGTTATCCAATTCCTGGTTCTGACACTGGTCTGTTGTTTAGATCCAAAGCCTCTATAAAGCCAGACGAACTACCTAGTTAGCAAGGGACACAAATTTAAATTAGTTGATCGCCCATAAATTAAACAAAAAAATGAAAGTGGATCAGAGCAGTATTGAGTTTGTCCACCCCTGATATATAAAAGACTTCACTGGACACTGATACAGAAATGTTCAGCAGGTCGGAATTAGCCAAGAATATGGTTCTAGAAGGATGAAACCACGCCGCAAAGATGTTACGAATGATAGGTGATTGTGTTTAGCTTATAGGTTTCTAAATGAACGAACCTTTTCAAGAAAATCGAAATTTCAAAAGTACTGCACGTTTTAATAACAAAATAAATTAAAATGTAAGGCAAATTCAATTGAATTCATTTATAATTACTGAACATTTTCATTAAAATTTAATTCAAAAATAATGCACTTTTCAAGAAGTTCATTCAAAATACTGCACTTTCGAGAGAAGTTCATTTCAAAAGTAATGCACACTGTGAGAAGTTCATTTCAAAAATACTGCACACTTTTGAGTGAAGTTTATTTCAAAAGTAATGCACTTTCGAGAGAAGTTCATTTCAAAAGTAATGCACACTCTCGAGAGAAGTTCATTTCAAAAACACACTGAAGTGAAGTTTATTTCAAAATACTACTTTCGAAATTGAATTTCATTCAAGTAATGCACCTCAGAGAAGTTTATTTCAAAATACTGCACACTATCAAGAGAAGTTTATTTCAAAAATACTGCACACTGACAAATTCCTTTCAAAGGCATATTTTGAAGGTTGAGTTGGGTTATAAGAAGGAAGAAGGTGACGAGTAGTCAGGGTCTACAAATTTGGATTTCGTTTGATGAGTAAAACGTCTGCTTCCACGTCGGCAAACATGAAAATGTCTCAACCTTAATCAAAGTCAGTCATCTCTCAGCACTACGTCGACAACGAGAACGAAAAGAGCTCAGGACATTGTTACCGTTTCATTACAGCGAGTATTGTTAACTTAATCGTAAATAGTTAAGACGAGATTGAGGTTATCCTTAATCCTGATGTTATCAGTGGAATATATGATTCCAAAGCGTATGAAACCAAAAATTTTTCTTTCTATGAAGCGTTAAAAGTTAGTTTACAAAAAGTGCCACCGGCAAAAATGTTCGAAACTAAACGTGTTAGTTTCTTCTCCTTTTTTCTTCTTCTTCTTATTTTTAATAACTTTTAACATTTTTCAATCTAAAAACAAATTCTCCGTTTTTGGATTCGTCGTTAAATTTTATGTGATTTTAGCAGGAAATAAACGGTAAACTATGCACATCTTAGACATCTTTCGTTTTATGTTTAGAAAAGATGCCTTATCCTCTAACAATCGCAAGACATGGACCTTTTTGTTCATGTGTTCCTCTCAAACTTATTTATTAATAATTTGATTGTGATGTCCTCATTTTCTGTCTGTTTAATGAAATATTATAACAAATACTACTTAATATAAATAGAAATGAACTTATAAATATATTTTCTGGTTTACGAAGAGTGGGATGTCACGAGCTACCACTTCTTCTGTTACCAGCAGAAACGAACTTCATTAATGCAGTGCTTTCAGATATAAAAGTGTATGTGTGCAATACTTTGAAATGAACTTCTCTTGAGAGTGTGCATACTTTTGAAATGAACTTCTCTCAAGAGTGTGCATCACTTTTGAAATGAACTTCTCTTGAGAGTGTGCATAACTTTTGAAATGAACTTCTCTTGAGAGTGCAATACTTTTGAAATGAACTTCTCTTGAGAGTGTGCAATACTTTTGAAATGAACTTCTCTTGAGAGTGTGCATTACTTTTGTCAAGAAAGTCTACACCTAGTAAATTCTCACAGGAGGCCTGGCATAGTGGTTAAAGTGCTCGACTACAGGAGTTATGGTCATTAGTTCAAAAGCTCCTCCTGTATATAGTTATACCCAAAAATTAAAACTAAACTAAACTAAATATATTCTTCATGCAAGTGTGCATTACTTATGAAACGATTTGGGCGGAAATGCCAACAAATAAACCAGCGTTCTGTATGACTAAGAAATTCATCAGGAAATAATCATCTACAGGAGACACTTCATACAAATCGACATTCATACAGACTCTAAGTGTTTCTATTCTCATTTTATTAAGGGCAGAGTCCGTCCCAAAAGTTCCCGGAATGATTTCATATATTTGGCCATGTCGTCATCCCAAAAAATTTTAAGACGAAGGAATTTGACTGAAACCGGTTCCTGCTTGTTGAGAGCTTTTCCGGTACCTCCTTAGACGTGAAATAGGTTTATATCTAATCAGTATAAGTTAAATTATATAGTATAAAAACAAAGATTCATGGCTGAGACTAAGCCGAAATTTCCCTTCCTTCAAGCGAAAGAGAAGGAAAAGAAATTTTCAAGATGGCTCCTTATAAATACATGTACGATCTTGCAATTTATATTCCTAAAGTCCGCCCCCAGCCCCCTAACTCTGAAAAGACTCGATTATTAAGCTTTTCAAGGACCTCTTTACTTCCTTTTATAATTTTGACATAAATGAAGGAAAAATGGAGAAGAGAAAAGGAAAAATGCGGGAAATTTATGGATGCAAGTCACGTGAGGGAAAAGCGTGACTTCTCATGCCAGTGGCATCTAACGGGGGAATTACCAACTAAAACCCTCAGGAAAAACTTTTTAACTTTTCCAGAATTAAACGTGGAACTTTTTGTCGTCGACATTTTTATCATCTCGAATTAGGATTATCAGCTTGTTGTTGTCTTATTTTTCCCTTCTTATCCTCCTCCTCCTCCTCTTCTCCTACCTCCTCCTCCTTCTTTTTTCTTCTTCTCGAAACCAGTTTTCCATTTTTTTTTGCAGGAGATTTATATTGAAAAAATGGGAAAAGTCTACCTTTCGGAATTATCGGTATGCCTGATATTCTTTCCCAAAAACAAAAACACAAAAACTGGAAGTTACCGGTTAAACAGGTTTCCTTCAATTAGGATGTATATTTGTTCCAAGATGGCGGACGGAGTTAGAGCAAAAAGCTTAACCTCAGTTTTTTATCACCGTTTTTATCAGTTTGGAATTTCCCGATGACATTATTACACGTCATACACTTCATAAACCCGGTTTCTCAGACTCCTTCAAATCGGTTGACACGAGAAACTTTTTCATCCCGACCCACCACCCCCAACGGTTGTTTTCGGCGTCACCATTCTCATTAAACTTTGTTGTGAACTATTTTTGTCGCGGAGAAATGGAAATTGAAATGTGATTAACCGATTTGGATTCTCAATTAAAAAGTGGGCGGAGTTCATGGAGTGAGGTGTGTGTGTGTCAATGGTTTTAGAGTTATGCGTAGGTCTGTGTCGAGGAACAACAAAAACCGAACAAAAAACTCAAATAAAAATGAATAGCAGACTCGCTGACAACATAAAATGGCGGATGAGGGGATGAAGAGATAGGAGAAGAGTTTTCTCTCTTTTTCGTCCTTTTTTTTGGTTTAACGGTCTTTCTCGAAGGACAACAGAAACGACCGATAATTCGTTTTTTTTATATCTAACAGTCGAAATTTCATTTTAGAAATAAATTTATTTGATTTTAGTTTCATTTCTTTCCCCCTTCCTCTCTCTCTCTCTTCATCTCTTCTTCTCCGATATCCAATCGATGGGAGGGAAGGACTCTTAATGTAACATCAGTCAGTAAAGTTTTAACTAGATATTGCTGACCACTAAATTCACGATGTTTAGAGTTATGGGGATCAACTAACGCGATTACAAAAAAGACTTTATACGATTTTACAGTAAGTGATACAGTATGTTGTTAGTGGAATTTGTTACGAGCCTTTCTTTTGCCTCATTTAGTACGGATAGACCATATACACAGGTTTCAAAAGTAGTAGACACCGTTTTTAAATAGTTATTTCATATATATTGCACACAGCTACCAAGGATTCGTTTCCTAAAAATTGCACACACCCACCAAGGATCCATTTCATAAATACTGCACATCAATCACAAAGGTTCTGATTCATAAATATTGCAAACAGTCACCAGGGATTCGTTGCCTAAAAATTGTACACCAATCACCAAGAATCCATTTCATAAATATTGCAAACGGTCACCAGGTTTTAGTTTCATAAATATTGCACACAACCACCAGGTTCCGTTTCATAAATACTGGACGCCAATCACCAAGGTTGCGTTTCATAAATACTGCACAC